>CAEMYA010002140.1:512849-551907 GCA_903131615.1 Diplodus sargus | reverse complement strand
CCTCACATTTTGCCCGTGTGTGTGTGTGTGTGTGTGTGTGTTTGTGTGTGTGTGTGAGAGAGAGAGAGAGAGCAGGAGAGAGAGAGAGAGAGACAGAGGGAGAGACACAGAGAGAGAGAGAGAGAGGTGTTCCCTAATGAAAACCAAATGACTACCTCCATTCATGCATTTAATAGTGTAGCCAGAAGCCCTCTGAAAGTCATCATGGAAGAGGAAAAGCCCACCGGCTGCTGCACGACAGAACAGGCCACCCTAAGGTGACCTAGGTCACCCAGAGGGGCTTGTGGGAACAAAGCCTCGGCACATGCTCAGTCAGCAGTCATCACACACACGTACACCCACACAGGCTGTGATGTCACTGAGAGAGTAAGTCTTCAACACTAAAATGTTCCATATATCGCACATATCCTAACATACTGTTAGGCCCACGTTGTGTATGTAGTGATGTGCACTTTAAAACACACTTAAGGGAATGACTGCCTGGGCGTTTTTGAATGGCAGAGGGGGGAAATAAGCAGAGATCCCATGGGAAGCCTGTCAGCTCACCTTTCACCTCTTTTCCAAAGCGAAATCAATCAATAACCCTGATCAATACAAATCTATAATGCGCTGCCATGTTGTGACAGCTATCCGTCCCACAACAGGGGAGGTACAGAGACTGCTCAGGGCCACCCCAGGGCCAAGACAACAGTGACATGCTGCAGCCTTGTTTATTCAAGGAACCTGTCCGTCAAATGAATAGGGCTAGTTCTGGTGTGGGGACTGTTATTTTGATTGACTTTACAATCAAGTTAAACAGAAATTTGACACAATTTTGATCTCAGTTTTGTGGGTGTAGATTTTTAAAGCGGCACTGTGTGTGATTTCCATGTGTGACACTAATGTTATAAAACAATGGGCCTCATTCACCAATGTCTTCTTAAGAATCTTCTTAGATTCTTCCTTAAGTTGTTCTTAAGAGGTTCCTTAAGAAAAACCTATGTCAGATTCATCAATGCCTTCGTAAGCCTCAGAATTATTTGTTCCCTCCGTGGGGCACGATCAGCAATCTCTTGCAGCAGCAATATATATGCCATTGTTTTGCGGGCCTTGGATGGAGAAATGCCACGTATAAATAGGGTGGGGAGTTACTAATTGATGGCATGGTTTCTAATTTACTTGATTAGTGTTAAATCATTGGCACATTTAATTTATTTTAAAATTTAAAATTCTCTGTGAATTGCCAACAATATGAAATGAATAAATAAATAAATAAATAAATATGACAGAATTATCACTGTAATATTGTATTTTATTGAACTGCACAAGATAATAAAACACAACCATGCCAACATGTCGGCACTGAAACGTGCGTAAGAGTACTTCTGTGTGTTCGTAGGATTTGTTCTTACCTAAGAATAAATCCTGGATAAGAAAAAAATCATGAATGCTACAATCTTCGTAAAATCTTCGTAAGTGGGACTTAAGAAGAAATTTGTTCGTAAGAATTGTTCATGAATGAGGCCCAATAAAACTATTCTGATGAAAAGTGGTGCAGTCTATGTTTTGCTTTCGGCCCATGAACCTCACTCTCCCCTGATCAGATCTGTGCTCGCATCCACTGTCCATCACAGGCTCACTCCTGACAATACCACCAGGTGGCGCCAACGTGGCAGCCAGTTCCAAATCCAACACAAAGCAACTGAAAAGACAAGGCGGGTGCTCTAAATGTGTCAACAGATCCTGTGAAAAGACCAAAATCAACTATGTTTTGTTACATCAAGGAGGATATAGTGTAGTGATACAGTGTATTTGTTGGGGACTACTCAGTTACTTGATTAATCCACATTTGGTGACCTAATGAACATGTGGAGCAGCAGGACAGTTTATGTGGGACTGCGTTTCTGTCCATGGTTATGAGGGAACACGTCACCCAGTCCAATCCACACCCAGTGTGGCTCATTGATGTGTTTCAATAGTTTTTTAACAACAATGGAAAAATAAGATATACAAGGGTTTTTTCCACACACACAATACAGCATTGCTTTCAGTCTTTATGTGGATTGACTGACAATAAGGAAAATACATAATATCTATAGCCTCATCATTGACCTCATCTATTGCATACAGTGTCTGCTTTTAGGTTTTCAAGTTTAATTGTTTTACAACATTGATTAAAAATAGATTTAGATAGATAGGGGTGTCGAGTTTTAGTACGTATTGTGTGTACATCTAAATAATCTGTTTTTAGGTGTTTGATAATGAAAGAAGCTTAATTCATGATTCATGATTAAAGGTCCATGTGAAATGACTTAAATGATAGTTTGATGTTGAAAGTACGAGTTCATATTGATGGTGGGTTAGCTCCCTAATTAGAAACAGATGCAATTAACTACAGATGTAAAGACATTGCTGAAAGGAAAAGGCAAACAACAGACACTGCTCTATTCATGCATTGAGTCATCAGTAGCCTCTGTCACACCAAGCCTGGTTTATTGTATTTACAGAGGACTATTTTCAGCACCAGGGACAGTTCCACTCAGGGCTTCCTTCGGTCACATTTCGCACATCCAAATCTAAACCCACCTCGCATATCACTTTGTGGAAAGCTTCAGGCATGGTATTATGGTCATCACAATCATAGCTTTTTTGGAGGCGCGGAGAAGTGAGAATATTTGGACGAGAGAGTGGAGCTGAGGAGGATATTCTGATGACCTGACTGAGATCCTGAGGACATGCCGTGGCAGCGGCTTGTCAATCACAACGTAGCAATGCTGTAAACATACCCTGCTTTAACATCGACCCCAATCTCTGAAAGAAAAGGCTTTCAGAGAGGCTTTGCCCATGTTTTATACAGCTAGTGCTTTAAGCAACTCATGTCTACTGATTATGTATTCAGAATATAAATCCTATATATTTGGGGAAGATACTTTTGTTGATTAATGCACAGGGCCACTGAAAGAGATGGCATGAACTTAATTAGTTATGCATACCCAACCACAATAAGCCAGAGCTATCATCGATATATTTATTTTTAAAAAGCACTGGCACAGAAATTCTATGTACTGTAAGTATAGCATCTACAGGAAAATGCACATTGATTAAAGCATGGAGGAACAATTTACTCAACAAGAGCATGCCAAACAATTCCTTTATGGATTAATTCACCGAAAGATGAAAATTCAATCATTTTCGATCGCCTTACAACCCCAAGTCTGCAGGTAATACTAATAACAGTAGACTTATTATCTTTACCACTAGATGTCACATCAAGCATGTTTTCTCTGAGACTTACTCATGATTATAATAAAGGCAATAACAGAAAATCATACTGATTCATACATAATCCAAATTAAGATGTGTGCATTATACAATAGCCAATAGGGTAGAAAATGGAAATACTGCTCTTAGATTGCCACGCGAACAGAAAACCAAGCAACTGTTTGTTTCTTTATGATGTTAATAGTTAGTCTAGAGCAGAAACTCACATCAGATATTAAACTCACTCAAACTCACTGTCGAATTCAGAATAAAAAGTACTATTTACATCATCAACAGAGATTGAACTCCACTATTAACAGTGACACAGTGGGGTATCATTCTTTTGAATCTCTTTGTTATAGGACAGACAGACTGCGATGTGTGATCTTGTCTTGTATGCAATCCAGTTAACATGGGCCTCCACAGGACACAGCCAATTGCTGCAGTTGCAAGTCAGAGAGTGGGACTAAACACACAACATTTTTAGTAAAAGAAAAAACTAGCTGTTTGATGGGTGATTAGTGCCACACTGATGCCAAATGGTAAAGTTAAATGGGAAGATATATCAATAACAAAATCTAGGGTTTTATTTAAGGAGGAATTGTAGTGGCATGTCTTACTGATGGACTCAAATGTACCGCTAGTGTTACAGTAGCATTTTGAAACGGGTTCCACAGTGAGATCATGATTGTGAATCTAAACACTGCTCTGATAGAGACGTGTACCAACAATTGCAGCTTGCAGACCTCGGCTGAATGTTTCACCACCCTGACTTTAAAGTCTGAATTATAATGTAGGCTACTTTCTATATTACACAGCCCAGCACTCCATTGTTAAGGCCCATCTTCAGGTTAGCCAAAACACAACATGAAAGGACATACTTTTGTCAGCACTGATAGCATCCCAACCCTGCAGGATGTAGTCATGACACTTTACAGGTGTGTAGTTGAGATAAAAATGATGGCAGAGTTCAAAGATGTGTGTGGTGATGTATCAGTAACGACTAATGATTAGCCTTACTCTTTATGGGCATCTTGGCTGGTGTGATCCCATTGCAAGATGGTCTCTAGTTCAAACCTGTTTCTGTGACCAAGTGACCAATAGTAAATTAATTATATCAAAGGTAATGACATTCCCATCAGCCTCAGCTGTAATATTTGGCTAATATTACCTTTCAAACACAGTAAGTTAAGCAGTTTAACATGATAAACTTAACTTTGCATCAACATTTTAGCCTTCTCCTTCTCATTGTGTTAGCATGCTGACGTTGATAAGTACAGAGGGGTTTGTTGCCAGTTAGTTTTCATTATTGGATTAACTGTATGTCCTCCTTGATCAGGCTTTTTGACAGACCATGTTGACACTGCAAACAATGGAATACCACTTGAGGGGCACCTTTCTTATTAAAATCCATACATTTAACAATTACTTGCTTGTTATTGAAATTGTGGCAGAAAACAAACCAGCCGGGGTAAACCCACACAGGTATGGGGAGGACATACAACCTCCACAGAGAAGGGCACCAGCTAGGTAGGGTGATCTTTTCCTCACATGTCTACCATCTCCCCATCTGAGTCTTCTCTCTCAGCTTGAAGCTCTGTGGAAAGCTGAAGGTTGAGTGAGATCTGAATATCAAGCCGAGTTTTCAGCTCCTCCAGCTGTCTCTCTTAACAGCCATCCTTCTCCAAGATGTTTTGCAGGAGATTATTGATTTCCTCGGTCACCCTGTGACAGAGGGAAGCCCGCTGTCTGACAGTGATGACATCAGTGTACCTTTGGCTGATATCATTGTGTGACACACTGATCCTCTCCAGTTTGTCTTGGAGAAGCTGGTGCTCCTGGTGCTCCACCTGCAGGTCAGCTGTGAACTTGTCATGGCTGTGTGCATGTGCCACTTCCAGCTCCTCATACCGGCTTCTCAAATAGTGTCTCCTGCTGCATTTCCTCCTCCAGCTCATGCTAAATGGTGTTAGCCTGCTGTCTGACATCAATAACATCAGCTTCATACCTGAGGCTGATCTCATTGTTTGACTTGATAATCCAATCCTGTTTGTCTTGAAGAAGCTTATTGTTGTCCTTCTGCCTCTGCAGTGCAGTTGGGAACTTGGAAGGCCTCTTTGATTATACAGTGTGTGTCACTTGCAGCTCCTCATAAACGGTTTGAAGGTCTTTCTTCTTGCTCCACTTCATATTATTTCTCACCTGAGTTGCAGTATTTGAGGTGCTGAGCGTTGCTTCAGCGCTGTCCTCCCCAGAGTCTCTTGCACTCTTTTTGTTTATTTTTGTTTCTTCCCTGTTGATATCATTTCTTTCAGGGTTTTCTGTTTTTGCAGCAGTTCTTTTGTCCCATCCAACAAGGGCATCGCACATCATGGAGAGATGCTGTCTAGAGGACTGCATTTTCTTTGGCTGGTATATAACCAACCTGCAGCAAAGACAAGCGTAGCCAGTTGGTTGTGTATCATTGCATAAAACTGTGTCTCAAAGAATTACAATCATTCAGCAACTTTGGTCAAAATGCTTTCTAGGGAAACATAATGGACTGGACTACACCTCCACATCACATATCGCACACAATGGTAATTTTGTAAAGTGTATACTCATAAAGGGGAAGCCAGCAATCAAGGTTTAAAAAGCCAATATGAATTAGCACTGAACTGTCTTAAGGCTTTTAGTTATATGTTTCATAATGTGCATGTTCTGCTAACCCTGTCGTTGGGCAGTGAGGAAAAGAGTTTGTTAACATTCAGTTTGGAATTAATGAATAAATGAATACTTTGATGAAAAGCTCCATTTCAGTTCTTTAAATATTTGCAAGTGGGCAAAATAAAAATGTTTTTCCTGTACAACTACCTGTAACTAATGTTTGTTTTTTTCCAGGAAATTTCCAAAGAAATTCCTGAAAATGAAAAAATAGGGTAACCCTTTATTTTACAGGCTGTCAATAACATAGTAATGTGAAATATTTCCTTAGAAATAACAACAGTAAAAACTGTTGAATCAGTATTATGACAAGTTTTAATAGTATAATAGAATAGAATGTCTTGTAAAGTATTGGGTTTATTCATGCAGAGTGAGGAGGTTTGGTCAGTAATAACATGGGAATTAAACACAATACTTTGGTTCATACTGAGTACTCAGCATTTGCAGCCTTTACTGGGTGCAGTGCATCCTTCATTCATGTTGCCATACTGTCTGCTCATGAACGCATGAGCAAGATTAACATCACTAGCATGCATAATATATAAGCAATAGCATCAATATTAGTAGGGATAGTGATAGCTGTCACTTAAACAGAGCTTCTCCTTGTACATTGAGGAGCTGCAGAGTTTCTTCATGGTCAAACTGTGACCTGTATGTCTACACTCATAAACTCGTAAAGTTCCAGTTGTGATTGTGCCATAATAAAGGTTGACACATCACATTATTGCAAGATTTAAAGAAAGGTCGAATTCATTTGTCTTGTGTTTGAAATCATTCATCAGCCAGGAGAACGATGTGGTATGATCGAAGCATTTCACTGTTCGCAGTGTGCTGTTTCTGTAAACTAAACCTAATGCTCTTTATATAAGACTGACCCCCAACAGCTCCACTAAGACCCCACCTCCACCTCCCGCCGCTGTGTGGCATTAATCCCGCCTCATATATAAGCTTCCGGTGGGGGATAATCCACCTCCCTCCTGCCAGCGCCACAGAAACAAATGTTCCGTTCCGTCGTCGGAAAGCAACACTCAGGATAAAACCGTGTTTCTCCAGGATGCGACTGTTCCCGAGGAGAGCGCCGGAGCAGCGGGCCGACAGGCGGGGGGAGACGATGGGGTGACGGGAGGAGCAGCAGCGGCTCGGTGGGAGAAGAAGAGCACACCGTCAGTTAGTCCGACAGACACCACCAGAGCGGCTTCTTCTCTGAGCTGTACAAAAGCCTCGACTGTGACCACCCTGGCTGCTGTCTGTGAGTGCGGGGACATGAGGGAACTGTTGAGTGACTGTCACTTTTCAGAGGGGGAAAAATGGCTGTGCCTGCGCGAGGGAGCCTGCTGAGCGGAGATCCTTCAGGTCGTCCGTTTGGAAGTGAAATGAGACTGTTTCGGTTCTGATGCGTTTCACGGACTCCATTATGCGCCAGCAGCTCCAGTGACTGAACGCGTTTTCTCCACCTGCCTGACTGACGCCGACAGACGATGGCTGCACCCGCGGGCTGCGGGCTGTGAGAGCCGGCCGCTCCCCCCGCTGCTCTGCGGCACCACGGACAGCGACCATGACTCGGCTCCGCAGGAAAGCTCTGGTGGCCCTCTTCCTCTTCACCCTCTTCATCTTCGGGGCCATGATGGGGCTGAGGACGCTGAAACCCAGCGACGGCTTCTCGGACCTGGCCCCCGGCATGGACTTCATCGGGGAGAGAAGCGACAGGAGGCGGCTGGACGTGAAGGACGTGGTGGCGTCGCCGGGCCAGTTCCACATGGGCAGCAGCGACACTAAGGTGGTTTTCACCAAGTCAGACCGAGATTACAGCATATTCTACGACGTGCACATTTTCTACTACTTGTGGTACGGCTCTCCCAGCATGGACAACAAGTACATTCACTGGGATCATGTGCTGGTGCCACACTGGGACCCCAAGATCGCAGCCAGCCATGCCCAGGGAAAGCACGCACCTCCGGAGGATATCGCCTCAAGTTTTTACCCCGAGCTGGGACCCTACAGTTCCAGGGACCCAAAGGTGCTAGAGTCGCACATGTCCCAGATAGAAGCGGCTGCAGCAGGTACTGGGTGTAACACTGGCTCTACTGCTTCTACTGGTACTGTTCAGTGTGTGCGGTCCTGCAGACCCCCACCACACCACCACACCACCACACCACACCACCACACCACCACACCACCACACCACACCACACCACCACACATGACAAATGAATGAATCTTTACATTTTAAAATTGTTTGGATTTTGAATTTATTCAGTTAACTTTTAAGATACAATATAGTCTGTACTATGACATTAATAAACCTGTTCTAAAGATGCAGTGTGTAAGTGTTCGCAAGCTGTCGAATGCCCTCAATACAAACAGGGTGGTGGGCTATATCAGCAGAGCAGCTGCTGGCTGGGCAGCCATAGCCTAGTTAGCCTGGTTAAACAGCCTGAAGAGTATTCATCAATTCTTCAGTTCTTAAATGGATGTATGTAGAAACCCAGCAAGCACTAAAGCCCCAAATTCCCAATGAAATGAATAGAGACAGTTGGAACGAAGTGGTCTCATCTCACCGTCCACTTGGTCTGTGTCAGGCGATTGTAGTTTCTGTGTACAAATTGTACAAATGACAATCATCCTAACAGCAGCAGTACAAAGCATGGTTAAAATGTGTGCTGCGGGAAAAAGTTGTGAGTGTTTTCTTCGAAGAAAGCCAAAACGTTTAGTTGATGGTGGCTGGGTTGTACTTAGTACGATATAATATTAAATGTAATATTTTTCCCACTTCCTACATGCCAACCCAGGACCCCACCCTGCTCATGCTTACCTTCTACCTAGCTGTGTAAAGGGCACGCAACCTGCTGCATTGGCACAGAATGTTGGCTTTGGATGCAAACTGTCATGTGTGGAGTCATCCAGTATGGACATAGTTGCCAGGATACAGGGATGAGTAAGAGATTAAGTGGGAGACTAATATTATTGAAGAAAATGAGAAGGAGGGACAAGCTCCATCTATGTGAATAATGTATAGTGATTAGGAGGTGAAATAGGAGAATTATCTTTGGAGAAATGGGCAGAATAGAGAGACATCTGAAGATAGAATTTTCAGAGGACTAATTTTTTTCATTGATATGTTTTTTAAAAATCGACTGGAACATTGACTGGAGGTCATAATTTACTTTACACTTAACATCCAAGTTTACATTTCCTGCATATACCTCAATCCTCGAAAAACAGTGTGTCAACATCATTCACTACATTCAAACCTCCTCCCATGCTGTGGTGTTGTAGGAGTGCTGGTGTTGTCCTGGTATCCTCCCGGGGTGGCAGACGACCACGGGGAGCCCACCGAGGACCTGGTTCCTGCTGTCATGGACGCAGCCCACCGGCACAGCATCAAGGTAACTGGTGAGACAACCGGTATGTTTTTCCTTTCTGATGATTTACAGAATGAATGACTTGCCAGTGCCAGTTATATCTAAGCATTGTATCACCAGCTATGTTTTCACCCTGCATCTGCAAGAAGACAGACAGCTGCATGCAGTCCATTCATGTCCATTCTGTCCTGGAAAATAATCATATTCTGAGATGTGTACATGTCTGTTGTGGGATGTTTGCTTCACTGAGCGCTATGGCCTTTGGCCACTACTTATATTGTGTCTTTTTGGCATGAGTGTCAGTTCATATTGATATGGGTTACACCCTGAAGTGGATACAGTGGATATTTCATGAGAGAACCAATTTGTGGCATGAAAGCCTCTAATGTGACCATAATGAGTGGAGCTCAAATGAAAAAAAATCTTTTTTGTATACAGAAATGCACTTATTTCCAAACATTCATATTTTACCAACTGATTCATGTGCACTATAAGACAGTGACTGTGTTTTAGAGTTACCAGGTGTTCCCTCAAATGTCAGGACAGTACTGTTACTGAAGCTACTGGTCAACATTGCAAAGTGTTCACTGTAGTTGAACTCCAGACTGTCACCTGAGGAAAAATTCTGACAGTTAACATTTCTGCAATCCACGTATACAGGTATTTTTTTAAATTAGGAAATCAGTTTTGTTGTGGCAAAAATTGATGTTTTTGATGAGACATGGGTCATTTTCCAGCCATTTTGTTTAAAAAAAAATTAAATTAAAAGTTTCTAGCAAAACATCAAGACGTTTCCAGCCACGTTTATGGCAACAAAAACCTGGTGATTTAAGTGAAAACACCAGGCTTATCTAACTGTGTCCTAACCTAACAAGACTATAAGTACAGGGTTGTCACAACATAGAGTTTAAATGAAAATAATAGAGGACCTAAAGAGGTATTAACATATCTGTGGTTTGCAATAATATACATTAATTGTCAACGTTTATTATTGTGATTGAGCTGTGAACTCACAGTGACAGATTCACAAAGATTTAACTGTAGGTCCTTAAGACGGCATTCTCTCCAGTTGAGAGCAATTGTGTCATGCCCTTTATTTAAAATGCAGCATGTCCTGCAGCTGCATTGCATTCTGGTCCACTTAAGCTCCTGACAGTGAGGAATTTGGTTCCCTCCCCAGTGGGTTCAAGTGGCATCTATAATTCTGATTCTCTGACCTCAAACCTGACATTTACAGTAATATGGACATTGCAGAGAGAAGAAAATGTTTCGCTTTCAGAGGCCTGAGCCAATAGCTGCTTTAAAGACTAGAGGTGCTTATGGGTAGTTTTTTGTTTTTCACTGCACCACTCCATCTAACAAACTTATATCTACTAAGTGCTGAGGGGGTCAGATATCACAAAGCCAAGAGACGGTGAAGGTGCTTGAGACAGCAGTGGCAAAGCAAGCTGAGCACAGACAGGCTGTAGATTCAGCACTCACAGGACAGAAGAGCTTTCCCTCAGTCTACTTTGCTGCTCCTTATATGGAAGTCTTAGACTGAGAACTGGGTCTCTCTGTGTGTCTCAGTCACACTTACACAACAGTGTGTACCTCACAGCTGACCTGAGGGCTCATGCTCCAGTGTTTCAGTGCACCAGAGCTGCTGCTGACAAAACCCAGGCTGAAGTCTGTGTTTGTGACCAGTCGTGTGTGTGTGTGTGTGTGTGTGTGTGTGTGTGTGTGTGTCTGTGTGTATTTCCTCAACAAAAGCCATATATGTGTGCCTTGCATGTCATGATATGGTGCTTTTAACACAGGATGAGTTCAACATCAAAATGAGGTGTGAAGAGGGACTGTTGTTCACATTTGACATGCAGGAGGACACAGGCTGATCTATAATCCCCTCCAGTGCTCTGTCCTCACTAATTAAACATAGATTGACCCTGACTGCTCCGTGAAATGTTAATGTCAGGATGCTAGCAGCACAAAGGAATAGAGGAACTAAAACTCTGCAACCTCTTACTATTACAAGGAAGCTTTCTTGTTTGAAAGATAAAGGTGTTCTCTTTAAAACAATTGTGTTGCATCCAAAGATTAGAATAGACTGAAAATCCTTTCTTCCTTTAATAGTAAACACTCAAACATGCGCTTAGAAGTGTATTTGATTTACGATAACAGCAAGGTAAAGGAAAACACGACAAATTTGCTGACAAAATGATTTTGCAACATGCTACACAAACATAGAACATATAAGCGGTTCTTTATATACATATGAACTTGTGCACATCCAGGAAATAATTCTGTAGTACATTTTTTACATTTGCGTCAGGTTGAATGTAGACAGCAGCAACAAGATGGTGATGATAATATGGTCAGCCCTGTTGTCTTAATAGTTTGACATCAGGTAAACTTGGGCACCGAGCATCAATGACACAGTCTACAGTCTTCCTGTGCTCTGTCAGATCAGACACGGTCCTCCCCTCGAGTGCAAAAAAAGTGGGCACGACAGTCCCTGATTTCACATTGTTGCACTGTGTTGTTGATTCGTTTCCATTCGTTGTTTCCATTTTTTTTAATTTTATTTTTTTAGCCAGGAGCAACTTTTAGTCCAAGCTGAAGTAGCATAACTCTTATCCCGACTCTCCTCGGTCCAGCTGGTCAGGTTGGTTCAAAGGATGCCGTGGGCAGTGATCAACTCACTTAATCCGAAATCTGCACAACCTTCTCCAGTGCTGTTGAATGTATTTCTGTCCTACGTGTTTCGGGGATAAAGTTGAAAAAAATGTGGCTAAGACAGAAGGAGCTACCAGCCACTGCATCTCCATGAGCAGCAAGCAAGTTTATGAGCTGTCAGTCAAATGACTGTGTAATGTGGGAGGTGTTGTTTGCAGTGACAAACACACAGATAATTATCACCCAGCACTGCAGTTATCCTCAGCCCCACAGACATTTAGCTTCTTACAGCACATTGTTTTGGTTTGGCTGCAACTGTACTATTTTGGTTCGGTGTCACTGCTCTCACCAACCTTGATTCAAGGAACAGCAGGCAGCCACTTTCAAAAAGCTCTGTTAAACCCTGTACATGTTGTGCCCAGCTCTAACCGGCAGAAAAATAAAGTTAGCAGCCCGCTGGTAAACATGGTGGAGCATTTAGCAACTAAAAGGTCTAAGTCTCTCAGGAGTGAAGATTAAAACTGAGCCAAATTAGAAAATATTGGTCATTGGTCTAATATTGCTCTGTGTGATGTGTAAAGCGGGTAGTTGTCTGCTAACATTATATCAAACACAGGGCTGGTATCTGTGAAGAAATCTATCAGTAGTATAGATATGATATGAATATGAATGACCAAGATAAAACCCAATTGTGGTTCTTTAGGAGTTCAGACAGGAGTTAAACAGCCTCTCCCAGTTTGAAAATATAAATCCATGCCAAAGACTTTTTTTCCCAAACTTCCATTATTACCAGTTTCTGCTGCCACAGATCCCACAAAATCTCACGCAACAACCATGACACCCCATTATGGCTGTTAATAACAGATTCTTTTGTGTGAGAACAAACTGACATAATAAGATCCCATTATGATAACATACGCTTTAAATGTATAATAAGAATCTTCTTAGATGTGTTCACTCAGGCAACATTGCACACTTTTTTTCATTTTGAGATCTCAAGAAGCAAAGTTGCACAGACTTTGAGACCATTCTTTGGTATTTTGCATCCACACCCTTGAATTCATCTCTGTTTACATAACTGACTGATTTAATGTAGCGTATACCAACATTCTGATATAACATTGCTTCAGGTTAGTGTTTGTCATCAACTGAAGAAAAGCCAAACATTGGTAGAAACTGCGGCAGCGCCTGCACACCTGAGGCTCGGAGTGTAAATATGAGAGTCTGTCAGCATCAAAGCCTGAGGGAATCTGAGCACACAAAGCAATTCTCATTCACATCCATCCACGCTCTATTCAGCCAAACAGGAACAGATTGAGCAGCGTCTTACCTCGCTGTCCTTTCATGATTTCCAACCAGTCGAGCGGCTGACGAGCCCAATCCCGGGCACCAAACATGGCTGCGTTACCATGGAAACTGTTTAGGTAGACCTTGCAGCCTCTTTTGAATGATAGAGTGGGCGTCGAGCACTCGGTATTTGTGGCTCGACAGCCCTGTCAATGCTTTAGTGTTTTCCGTTTTGCTGCAGTAGACCTTTTTTACTTTGTGACTGAAGCAAACAAGCACACCATAGTTTATCCTTCATGACAGCTGGGCATCCATCATTCAGCTCAAGCCCCTGACAAAGAGCGAAGCTGTGTTTTATGTCAAATCATACTGCCCAAGTTTAGGTGGTTTTCATTTTTTTAATTATCAATTTAGTTTCTCTGAAGTTTTAAATCGAGGTGGCTAAAAAGGATTTCTGAGACACTTGGGTCAGTTGAATAGACGCCTTGTGTCAGATGTGTTGACAGATGAAGTGACAGGATAGGACAAGCCTTTGGGGATGGAGAGCATCTGCTCAACTTGTTCTCTCCTCCTCCTCTTCCTCTTCCTCCTCCTCCTCCTCTTCCTCCTCCTCTTCCTCCTCCTCCTCCTCCTCCTCCTCCTCCCTCTCAGCTCCTTTTTCAAGAATTCCTCAGCATCCTGCAGGCTAAATTTAGGTTTGGTCTCAAATTCTGTCTCTTTCTATCTTTATACCACAGCAATAGGACATTGATTGTCTGCCTTTTCTCTTTGATGACTGATGGCTCATGGACCATGGTACCTCTACAGTGGAAGAGAATTTTTATAGCAAATATGTCAGGGATACACAAGAATCTTGCACATGCAAGAATCTGAGCACATTCAGTCCATCTGTGCCGGTAAGTAGGAAAAGACACCAGGGCAAAAATAACTGCACTGAAATTAGATTTTAAAATAATTGTCCACATTATGACTTTCTGACAACTTAAAGGGGCCCTGTGGTGTTTTTGAGCACTAGCAGTGCTGTAGATTGCTTAATGACCAAAGCTCTTTATTTCTTATATTTCATATTCTATCAGCTCTAGCATGAGGACACAGATGTGAGCATGATGTTGGCATGATCCCTTTTCTGCCAACTGTAGAGAGTAATATGTAGTAATAGATGTTGCTGGTAGCAATGCAACATTTATGATTGCAAAGATAGCAGAAGAAAATAAAACTAAAGAAGAATAAAGGTGCAATCTGTTGTAAACAATGCAGAAGAGAAACTTGCATTGTGGGTAATGTGGGCTGTTAGAGTGCTGGTTGATTTTGAGTATGGACATGAAGTTAGATGTTAAATCAGCAAGGAGATGTTACATGAAAGTGCAACTTAACAGTTTGAAAACTAAAAGTTATTGTCTTAACTCTAGAAATGTGACATATTTCAGAGTAAATATGTGGATGGATTTAAATAAAATCCTTCAAATGTGATTGGATGAAAACAGTAGGTGTAGCATAGGGGATATTGCACAGTACAGAGCCTCACTGAGTTGTCAAGTTATCAATAGATGACTGTTGACCACCCACACCTCCCTTACATGCATTGTTATATCAGTGGGAGAAATGTATAAATTAAGCATCATCTAGCTCTTTGATAAGTAATTTCCAACTGACATTCAAACACGCACCTCCTACTGCCCTGCTGACCACTGCAACTTATGCTCCAAGTGATTTTAAATGATAAGTTAGGCCCATATAGCATTTGATTGAATACATTTTATGTTTATGCTACTTAAAAAAGTGTCTCTTAAAAACATTAAAACAATTACAGTAAAAAGAGAAGAGAGGAAATTTGCTATAAAAGTACTTTGTGGACACTTAACAGGGAGACAGAAGCTCTACAGCAATGTGTGCTGAAGTGTGCCCCTTGTCCAAGGCATTAAGTGAACTATGATGTTTTATGCATACTTGAAGGTGTCCATTGGGAACATTAGTTGCTCTAAAATGGAGACACTAAAAAAGTTGATTTTTATGGACTTAATTCCAGAGGGTGTCCGTCTCTACTGTAGAATCAGGATTCAGTCTCCATGCCACATTTTTAACTCAGTCTTGTGTCTGCTTCCACTGAGACTTGTCTTGATGTTGACATCATTTTTTATGCCATAATACTTTGAAAGATACATTTTCTTTTGTCTGTTTCATTCTAGAACGAAAAATGAAATTAATTCTGAGCTAATAAACAGATCACTTCTGTCAAAAAACAGTTCATGATATTATGAACTACAGTGATGGAATAACAACGTCAAAACATGAAGTTTTAACAAGCAATAACTTCTTGCAACACCATAGAGTTTGACTTATAGCTGGAACAATCTTTGGAAAACTTTGGAAATATTCTTCACTACTCTAGTAAACAGGACAAACCTAAGATATGACTTTACAAAAGGGGGGATGGAGTAGTCAGCTCAGCTCACAGCCCTTTGGCTCAGTGATTAGTGTAGTGGAAAATTCTCCTTGTGAGGTTGAGAGTTGCTAAGTCTCCGAAGAATTTTAGTATTCAGTGTATGAATCAGATCTCTGTAATACATGCTACATGGAAGGAAGGTCCAGAACGTTCCCTCCAGCTCTCCAAATGTTACTGGCTTAAATACAAAACAGAGAGGAGGTTACCTTCATTTACAACAGTCATCAGTCATCTCTTCCCAAAACAGTGACCCCCTGAGATTTGGGTTGACCATGTCTTCCCAGGCAAGTGACCCTTTCATGTTTTATTATGACAGTAAATGTCATCTTATCTACCTTCTTGTACCCCCCATGTGGAGAATTGCTCCACATGTGGCTTTCCGACCCCTCAACCAAAAGGCATTCTCCCCTCCTCTTCCTCTCACATCCTGATCCTGCTCTTTAAGGTACATTGATTACTGAATGGACAAACTATTTCATTTCTCACATTAGCCAGAAAGATACATTTATGCAAGTCATTAACATTGCTTTTGGTTGACAAAACAATACATTCATTTTGTGGTATGTTTAAGGTCAAGACTAGCAAGCCAGCCAGCCATGTCGTTGTGTTGAAACAATATCAAGATTTTCATGAACAAATAATTGGTCACATGTTCTGTCACCCTCCTCCCTTCATAGACTTTGACACTCTGCTTACTACTTTGCTTAACTTCCTACTTTGCTGCCATTATAATTATTAAGGCCACTAGGATCCACTGCTTAACTGGAAACGTAAATATGGTTCGTATTAAGCTGCTATTATAGTCAACTTATATGGTCGTTTTTCTGATGGGGACAGGCTGGCTTCATGACACAGGAAAACCTGAGTTAAGCCCAGAGCGGAATATGATACCCGATATGATATAAATACTCAACATTTATGCCTGATTGTAAATAGAACAGCTACATATAAAATATTGCAAGCACAGCTCCTCATTAAAACCTTACTGCTTTTCCTCAAATTGACATTAGATTTGCTTTGATTGCTCCTTAAATGAACATGCTGCTGTAACAATGTTGAGCAATTTGATATTTGAGTATTCACACAAAAATATGCAACCACTGTACAGAACTCCCCCCCAGAGTAGGCACAAAATGACACTTCAATCAACACTGTGCTTCACAGGCCAAATAATTAGCAAGAAGTCCACAGACTACTAATTAGATGTTGCCTTCGTACTGGCTGTCCATCAGAACAAATAACACACTGGTATAATGCACAACAGAGTGCTCAGTTTCACTGTATGACACCTTGTTTTTCAGGCTTGTATTTGTATTGTGCCTTTAATAATCTTTCTGTTAACATCAGTGTTCAAATGTGTTTTGCACAGGTGGCCTTTCACATACAGCCATACAAAGGACGGACGGACCAGAGCATGCATGACAACATCAAATACATTATTGACAAGTAAGCTGTTTTTCTCTGCTGCCACTTTCCTCTGTGCTAGACCTGTTTCCTTTCATTGACCACAGGGTCGAACTCTTCTATCCATATCAGTGGCTGCTGACGTTAGAAGTCTGGCAATCTGGTCAAACATGAAGTCTGATAAGGGAAGATGAGGAAGGTGGTTGTTAAATATAGATGTCTCCCCTGTGATCCTGCTGTAATGGATCAGCAGCTACCTTTTTTTCTGACTTCAAGCAGTCTGAATGTCTGTCTCAGGGAAGCTGACTCTTGGTCTACCGCAAAACATTAAATAATTGAGTTTTTTCCATAACTACAGCTACATATAGGTTTAAGAGCGAGGCTAATCAGACAGTGTTTCATCTGCTCAGATATTCAGTTGTAGTCTGATGACAAAAAGAATCCCATGATCTCTTGCTGTGAGTAGGATCACGGATATAGGCTCACTGAAGCCGTATTTATAAAGATACAAGACTGGAGAAAAATGAATCCCTATTTTAGAAGTTGGAGTTGCCTTTATATTGCTGCCAGTATTTCTGGAAACAAACTGTGCTGACCATCTGTATGAAGTGAAACAAATATGGAGGGAGAAAAAGGGATGCTGGTTTCAGAAAAGCATAATTATTTTCCGAAAGTTTGACTCAAACTCAATCTGTGAAATATTAGGTGTATTAAAAGTGCCCTGTGATGGCATTTTAGCATCAATCAGATTAAGACGATAAATTAACAATCAAAGTAAATACTGCTTTCTAAAAGATAGGTAGCCTGGGCCTGTAGCCTGGCTACACACTGACTTTGAGTCGTACTAATGAATATGGCTATTCCACTTAATGTCAGCGCTTTCTATCAATGACATGTGGCTTCTTAGCTAAACTCATAGTCACTGCTGTCCTCATTTAAAATGATAATGTATCCAGGGATTGCAGCCTTTTACTGCATTTGGCGACCCTTAGTGGTAGTAAGAAGTAAAAAAGACCCATTGGCAGCACACCACGAAAGAAAGCAAGCTGCCAGTTATCCTTGGAAACTAGGAGGAACACAAAGAGTAATTAGGCCGATAGAAGCTAGCATGTGCAGCAGAAGTATATGCAACCCTTATAATCACAGCAAATCTACATGTAGGATCTTAAAAATACTTTTTTGTGCATATTGCTTTAAGGACTCAGCCTCATCTGCTCTTATGTTTCTCAGATACGGAAAGCATGGCGCCTTCTACAGATTCAGGTCCAGCACAGGGCGAGTCCTGCCTCTGTTTTATGTTTATGATTCCTACCTTACGCCACCAGAGTCCTGGGCAGAGCTTCTGACGAGTAAAGGCTCTCACAGCATCAGAGGCACACCATACGACGGCGTTTTCGTCGCCCTAATTGTTGAAGAGCGCCACAAGCATGACATCCAAGCTAGCGGGTTTGATGGAATCTACACTTACTTTGCCTCCAACGGTTTCTCCTTTGGCTCATCCCACCAGAACTGGAAAGCCATCAAGTCCTTCTGCGATGCAAACAATCTGCTATTTATTCCCAGTGTTGGTCCAGGGTACGTGGATACAGCTGTTCGGCCATGGAACAACCACAACACCAGGAACAGGGTTAACGGACGTTACTACGAGACATCCTTGCAGGCAGCATTGTCTGTCAGACCTGAAATCGTCACCATTACGTCCTTTAACCAATGGCATGAAGGCACGCAGATAGAGAAGGCTGTACCCAAGAAAACAGTGACCCGATTGTACCTGGACTACCAACCCAACCAGCCAAACCACTACTTGGAGCTTACACGCCAGTGGGCTGAGAACTTCAACAAGGAGAAGGACAAGTGGCTGATGTGAACATGGCTCCATTCCCCTTGCCTAGAAATGACCTTAAGTCTATGCTGTTAAAAGACAATAACTTTATGTTCATCCACCTATCTGTTTTTCTCCAGCTTTGAGCTCTTATGATCAGATTTTCCCTAAATGTTCACTCTACTGTTGCAGTTTTAACCACTAACATTTTTGTACAGGTTGATATGTCCCTGATGTTTTGAATCTACAAGGTCATAGTGATGGATAGCTAATCATGGTTTCCTGATAACAACTCTGTTCAGTATCTGTTTGCCACATCAAGAAAGTATGGCTACGTGCAGTAAGTTGCTCTGTAAGATTTTTTCTTATTTTCTTATGATGACAGACTGTTTTTTCCTGTATTTGTTTGAAGACAAATTAAAATTTGTGTCCGTTTATTGTTGGTGAATCAATGGTGTCACTGCACAAGAAAAGTGACTGAGATTAGAAATCAGCAACACCTTTGGATCGCGGAAAGCTGGTACTTCTGTCATGGCCTTCAGTCTTGTTTCGAAGCTACATTTGTTTGTGGATGGTAAATTAATCAGCGTGAGCGGAATACAAAAAGATGAGTCAGAGGTAGAAGCTGCTGAAAGCTGCTCCAGCTGGCCTAAATTATGGTGCGCTGGATCACAGTGGGTTAGTGTGATGTTAGGTTCCTTTGTTTAAATTTTTGTATGTAGTATGTATGTATGTCCACACTGTGCAATGATAAGCCATTCAGGCCCTTTAAACTGAAATCACACAGACTCAAGTATATTTTAGTTAGTTTTAGTTGTCCAAAGAAGATGAAATCTGTATAAACCTCTACAGTAACTTAAGATATATTTCTGGTTTATTACAACTGGGTCTTGTTTTCAAAGTTTTGGCCATCATTGCTGTCAGTTATAATAACAATGCAATCACTGAGGCTGGGATTGATGAACATACAGTAATGCCATCTGCACAACAAAGTCCAATAGGGCAACATTCAGCAGCTTTTAAATAATCCAAGGTTAGCCACATCAACTAACCCATTTTTTGGAAGATAAAAACAAAATCACTATGCCAAAAATGTTCAAAATAATTCCTTATTGATTGTGTGCACACATGACCAGATTAAATTTGGATGTCAGCCTGTGAATCTTGAGGTAAACAGTTGGTACTAATGTACAGTTTGTTGCTGCCTACATACGTTGAGCTAACCTTAGGGTATGTTCAAAGGTGCAGTTTGTAAGCTATGGCCAGAATTTTAGGTTAAAACATTCAGTGAGAAGAAACAACAGTGTTGACATTACATTAAAGACTTCTTGTAATACCACTTTGTACTTTAACAGGCCAGGTCTGATAGCCCCCATAGTTACAGCTGGGAGATATAAAAGCAAGTTCACTTCTAGGTCTAATAAGTAAACAAAATAAGCTCATAAAATGTGGAGGTAGATTTTTTACTCCTATTTTCTGTACTATACAGAAAAATTCAGGTTTAAGTTTCTCTCTTTTACCAATATAAAGCAAGCTTGCAACTGCCCTGTTAAATTGTCATAAAATTCACCAGCTGCAATGTCTCTGGGCTTGTTAGGAAGAGGGGAAAGACCGGGTGGTGGAGCAGCGGCAGGGCAGCCCAGCAGCAGCCCTCCTGACCCCTCTACCTTTATGAACCCAGGATGAGTGACCCCAAGAGGAGAAGCAGAAGACTGGGAGAGAGGCCGTATAAGTGAATATTTTACCTGCAAAACAGTAGTTAAAAAAACACAGAAAACAGATATTTCCAAGGTGGGTTGCTTGAGAAGTTGAATGGGGTCCATGAAAACATAACCGCTATACAGGTGTTGGCTTCTTCTTCTTTGTGTACTCATACAGAAGGCACTTACTAGTGTGAAAGCTGACGGATGAGAGAGAGGGGGCTCTGCAATGGTACAAAACAATCGCACCTACTGTGAGAACAACCTAAGGCTGCTGGCAGCCCATTTACAATGGTCAATGGTCTTGGAGCAGCTGATCAAAGCTTATCTACAGTTTGTGATTGTTACAAAGTGTCTCTCTTAGAATTCTCCCTGTGAGAAAAACTTCAGAATTTAGACCCAGCCTAACAAAAACTGTCCAGGTGGATCCCGTGCTGGTCCTGTCTTCCCAGTAGTGCTCTGAAGCCCAGTCCCAGGCACCCTTGATACCAGAATCTGCCGCAGTGAAAGCTGAGATGCAGTCTTTAATGGACACAGGTCATTCAAATTACCCACCCACCATCCCTCATACAGAACTAACAGTTCACACAGGCATGGACACTTAGGGTGCAATTAATATCATGATGGTTATATTAATATATTGTCAATAAACAGTAATGAGTGTTAGTAATAGTAATAATGAATGTAAAATGTAAAACCTATAAGAAAAACATAAGTAATTCAACAAAGTGAACAAATACAAAAAATAATATTTAGGCTTAGATTCCATTTAACATTAGATAACTAACCATAATTGGGCATTGATAAAGTTGTACTTCTATAACAGGGGGGCTAGAGGTGGGTTTAAAATTGAAATTTTAGAATGCCAGTTACATTGTAGATTCATATTTAAATAGAAAATATGTTAGTAGACTGGCATCAATAATTTGTTGGCTACAGAATTCCCATTAGAGCTTTGCAGATGGAGCCACAGCGAATCGTGATGCTTACGTCTGGGTTGGCATCATAGACTGGTAGGCATACAAAAAAACGTCATCCCTATGGCACTCAACACAGTAGCAGTTGGTGACCCATCAACATTTCTTACTGCCCCCCCAATAAAGGCAGTCTAGAACCGGGCCTGCTTGAGCAGCTCTTTCAGCAGCAGACTCTTACACCCATAGTGTATGAGGGATCACTACTGCAGATCATTCATCCCCACAGCCATCAGACTGTGTAACCCAAGCACTACCTGCAATCACTTTCCACTAAGGTTTTTTGTAAATTTCTTATTTTTTCGATGTATTTTTCTTTCTTTATGTGCATTTGTTTGACTTTTTTTACCCGTCTTTAATTTCCCTGTTGTGGCATAAATAAAATCTATTTAATCTAATCTAATCTAATCTAATCTTATATAATCGAACAAAATGACACTGCTCAAATGCATGTTTTCTTTTGTCTGTATTACACTGAAAAATCATCTATCATGTGTTTTAAAAGAAAATCATGGTAAAGCAGCACCATCTGCAGGCTTTGATGAGCTGTAAAACAAAAACTCAGGGATTGCATTTAATGTTGAAATCACTGAAGGGATTTTAACTGACAGTATGAAACCACGTTTGAAATTGAACAGCTTTATACAGGTTGGTATTATATTCTGTATTTACCCATCGTTATCCTAAATATATAAATGATACTTGTATTGAAATTGTGTGACTACTCTCGATGAATATCTTGTAAATTATTGTATATTGTTCTCATGTTTACATTGTCTACTATCCAATTTACAAATGATGAATCACATGTCATCACATCTCGTCTATAAACACAGTGTCTGAATATTGTCACCCTGCTGCCATCTGCCAAAACATACACAAGTATTTGCTGCCATGCCACCAGACTATGGAGCAGCTTCTTTCCTCAGGCTGAAACTCCTGAAGTGATCCACACCACCATAAAAGGCAGTTTGTCTTGTGTAGCATATAGGGACTACAGCTTACATTTCGCTGTACAACCCTGTGTGTTGTACAAATATATTAACAAATAACAAATATATTAAGACTCGACCATGCATACTGTCGTCATGGTCAGGTTAGAGTTTGTCCGCTGGCTGAATCTGTGCTGAAACCCCCAATTTCATTTCAGCTCCCTCTGTTGATAATGTAATGTGACAGAGCTTTGTTGGAATCATATATAACAAACACTGCAGAGCTTCTGTTGCATGAAAATCATGTCATCTAATTTAATTTATGCAGCATCTGCTTGCAAGTAATACAGTCATTATTGTTTAATATAGCCAGCAGAAAAAATGACTCCTCTTTAAGTATAAGGTGCCAATTACTTCCTGCTTCAAAATTAGACATGAAACCAATCAGTCATTCCACTCCAGACTAACTGGAAACTGAACTGAATCACACAATCAAGGAGCTTTTTTGATTTTCTTCTACCACAGCAGCCAGGGTGCTGTGGGAGCAGGTAATGAGCCTGTCACTTCATCTGCAAGCTCCCTGTGTTGTGATAAAGAGTGATGATGAGTTTTATATAAAACATGAAATGTAAAGGTGTTTGCCGCATATTGTGCTAATACCTGAAATATTCAGTATCCAGATCATCTGTCTGTCAGCTCTTTTAACATTTACTTGATCTCATTGTAAAACCTCATGGAAATCATTCCACGCTCTTGAGAGCAAGTTCTTGAGAAATGATATCCAGTATAACGATTGGCAAAACATGTATTTATCTATTTATTTTGATAAATGATTGATCCTTTATGGACCTATGAACCTTGAGGCTTGGTCACCACTTCCAACAGGTGTGTGCTAATTTTTTTTTAGCTTAACAGCTACAGTAAATATTTCAGTTATAAAAAATGTTTTTATGTTTTAAAACAAGTTCTTCAGTTTAAACAGAATGCTGCGATATGCTGTTTTGCTGTTAAAGCTTCACAGATGTTTTGTGGATTACCAAACTGCAACAAACTTTCACTCGGCATGGGGGTGAGTAGATATAAACTGAATAGTCATTTTTGGGTGAACTGTTTCTTTCATTCATCTTTGTAATTGGGGCTGTTTGTCATACCAAAAGCAGTATTTATTTAGACAGCATTAACTTAGCTTGTGCAGACATCCAAGTTTCTTTTATTTGGTGAGTGTAATAGCTGCCCCTGGTCTCCCCCATTTATCAGTCTCAAATGACTCTAGATGTGAGTTCCCAGCATTCTGTCTAAATGAAACATTTTCCATTTATAAAGCTGTTTTCTAAGGCAATCCAATGAATATTCAGGACACTTCAGTTGTGAGAAGGGTTATTACACCTTCATGTTTGGCATTAACTCTGCATAAGTTGCAATAAATCAGTTACTATCAAGTGATGCTGAATCATGTATCCTAGAAACAGTAGAAAATGCTTACAAGTATTTAATATCTTTCTCTTTTGCAAGACCAGCTTTACATTCTTAGCATCAGTCCTGTGATGTCTGTGACAAGCCCTGCAGGAACAATTACATTTAAAAAAGAAAATCTAAATCAATTATTCAGCACCTTCAAATTTTCCATGTTGCATTATATTTGGTCATAATTTGACAAACAAGGCTCTATGGCAACAGCGTGTTTTTGTTATTACGAGAAATGCATTACATAAATACATTTCAATGCATTACTTGTGTTTAATGGTGCCATAAAAGCACAGGAGACAACTGGCCTACATAAAGAGTTAAAAAACACACACACACACACACACACACACTAAAGTAAACACTGATAGAAACTCACAGTGCTCAAACAGAAGATGAACACAAGCAGCATAGTGACAAAAGTACTCAGTTTATTATAATGATCAATCTTCGCCACATTACAAAGTTATCAAAGGGAGGAATGGAGGGTGGGGCACAGCCTGTAAAACATTACTACATACAAATAAAAAGAAAGGTGTGTGATAAAAAATATAGCTAATCTTAAAGGACGCTCATCAGATGTTTTTCCTGTCTTCTGTCACATTCTCCTCAATCTACAACAAGCCTTGTCTCTTCAGATCCTCATAGGTCTTCTTGTTGACCACATTTCCACTCGAGTCCTCGTACTCTTCCTGAAAACACAATTTAGCAAGTTTTGTGTACATTTTAACTAGGAAGACATTATTCACCAATCTGTTATCCTGGTACCATCCATGTGGACTTACCTCTGTGTCTGGCTGCCACCGCTCTGACGCCTTCTGGGACTTCAGCTTTGCCCACACTGGAGTGACAAATAAACGAAAAGCATTTAGTGAGACCAACTTCTAAAACTTCTTCAAAATCCAGATGTTCTAACAAGCCCAAGACTCTTACAAGAGACAGCGTCCTCAATCTGAGTGACATTGGCGAAGTGAGCAGTGTTGGGGATTCCAAGACAGCGCATACCATGAGCATGCCTCCATTCCTACAGAAATACAGCACAAAGTATACTTCAGCTTCAGTACACACTTCATCTTATAATTAAAGTACAATGTTGATGTTTTTTGTTTAGTCTGATAAGCTGACAGTGGAAAATCTGTGAGAAGATTCAATGTAACAACAATGCCTTTATAACAGACACTAGTTAAATCAAATCATAACATACTGCAAAGTGCCTCTGGAAGGCTTTGGGTCCTCTGTAGGTGTAGTTTCCACAGATCTCACAGTTGTAGTTGATGTTCAGGCCGTGGAGCTTATAGAGCCAGTATGGAATCGGCTGGACGGAAGAAAACAGCAATAAAAAAAAAAGTTCAGACATATGCTGAGAATACAAACAGAATAGTGTAATGCCAGAATTTTACAGTATTTTAAATATATCTGGTAGACAGTGCGTCAAAGAGGCCCAAAGAGATGACTGATCTCCATTCCTCACGCTTCAATGTTGGACAGCCTTGTCACTAACGTATGTAGTGACTGATGCCCGTTACCTCAACTAGCCTATAGATATGTTGGTTTTGTCTCGTCTAGACACAAAAAGTGCAATCTGATCACATAAATGAACAGTACCGACACGCCTTATTTCAGATCTGATGTAGGAAACAAATGTGATCTGAGGGGGGTAGCCACCTGGTCCAAATGTTTATTTTCTTCCTCATATTGTAAATGTTGTATTTGTGCTACTGATAGTCTTGTACATGTCCTCACCTTGCCATCCCAGCCCAGCGGCAGGTTCTTGGGGTTGTAGATGATCTCATTATCTTCATCCTCGCTCTCACTCTCACTGAGCTGCTCCTCCTCCTCTTCCTCGCGCTCCTCTCCGGTCCGGGCCTGTTTCCTCTGGACGTTCTCGTGAGTCAGTTGCCTCTGCTCCTGTTACCATGACAACATCAGCAGCTGTCATTAGCATCATACATCTCTCACCAGTTAGCTAGGTAACACTTTTCTCAAAACGTTGGCTCTAAGCCTTCATTTCTGACTCCAAGAGCAGAGTTAGCCTGATAATATAGTGACTCACCCCAAGGATCTCCACATATTCATAGACTTGAGCCTCTAGGAAGGCAATTTCCTTGTTACGCTCCGTGTCTCTGCAAAAGTGATGGATGGAAATTGTTATGAATTATGTAATGAGCCCTATCAGACACTGTCAGCAGACACTGTCAGCATTACACTGAATTTTAAACATCCACTTACTTTTTAGGGCCTTTGGCTTTGGGATTCTTGGCAAACAGTGAAGGGTCCAGTGATTCCAGGGATTTGCCTTTTGTGCTGAAGAGTCTCTGGGCTCTCTCCTCCAGAGTCCTGTCCAGTACACATTAAGTCAGTCAGTTGTCCTACCTTAGTCGAAACTGTTGTGCACATTCTGACGGTGCAGTTAACACACATTAACAATATTTATTACCATCCACAGCCGGCAGTCTTAATGACTGCTGCTTTTTATGCACACACAAAGTCAGAAAATGAAATGACAAGTGGTAAAAGATTTGGTGTCAAACAGATGTAAAAAAAATTTAATTAAAAATGCTGATTCTTCTCGGCCATCAACACAGTCTAAGAAACAAAACCTGGGCTGTCCAAAAGAACCAATATCAGACTAAACAATAATTGCTACTTGGCTTTTGGTATGTTGTGGATTAGAGATGGCAGCATGGGGGATGCAGTAGTGTCCAGTAAACTCAGGTGTAGGGGTGTCACCAATTTCTATTTTAAAACGAGAAAGGATTAAAAGAAGCCTTCAATTTCAACTACTGAAATCAAATGCAGCATCAACTTTTCAAAAACATGGAGGACACAGCTAGCTTACTGGTAGCCTGCAGCTGCACTTCCAGACAGTTATCCTGTATGCCGGACAGCAAACGAGCAACCGGTACAAAGGTAGGTCAAAGATCAGAGATGTTTCAGAAAAATAACTTTTTTGCAGGGCTTATCAAAGCTTGGATTTTGATCCACATCAGGACTCAACTGCAAGTAATTTCTATTGATCAATGAATTGTTAGTTACGTTGAAAACAAAGTATAACGCGAGATTTACAGCATTCCTATCCATGGATGAATGTGGTTTAAATGTGGCTTACTGCCCTGTCATTGACATTGTGGCGACATTAACTGCTGGAGTTTATGCACTTTACACCCAAGGATGTGCCATCAGCTCCTGAGTCATAGATACATGATGCGTCTCATTTTCTCTAGTACACAGCTTCTACAAATACTATAAATGCTTGTTAAGAACAGAGTCCTACAAGCACCAAATGATGGCATCATTTTCCTTTAGGTGGGTAAATCTCAAACGATTCATCGCCACACTGACAGCTACTGAGAATAAAACAATTCTGCTGCGTGACCCTGTTGTGCTTTGGTGTCTTTTCCCCACATACATTTATCCATGCTTCTCTCCTGTGTTGTCTGTCTGTCGGAATTTAACACACGCAGAGGCACTTCATGGTGCATTCAGGTGCAGGTGTCAACCTATCTAAATCTACATCACTTCTATGGCAGGGGACTTGTCAGGGACGCCATGGTTAATTCCATTGCACCTCCTAAAAATGTAAATGACAATTGTAGGGCATTAAAGTCTAAGTCTAACAAAAGCACGACGTCAGTGCTGAAAAATATATCAAATCAAAAGTCAAAATGGGCTGTGGATATGGAGAATTGTGACACCTCTATTCAGGAAACATCTTGAGACAGAACAGCCTGCTCTTAAGCCAGCAAACATATTACTATACGTATACTAATACTACTAATACTTCAGCAGCTAAATAGTGTCAATGTGTTAAGAGTAAGCTCATTTCACTTTCCACTAGAAAAACAATGCATTTCATGAGTAAGCATAAAGAACAACAACAAAAAATCCTTCAGTGTTATAAAAGAGCTGTGAACTGGGGGGCCATCAGAACAGAGTGCCTCAAGAGCAAAGACTTCTCAGTGGACAGGGACTACTGCTTGGGAACAATGATGGGACTTTCTGTGATAGAGCACTAGGTAAAGTGATTAAGTACCTCAATAGGTTCCCAGATTCCTGAAAGGTTCCTACTAGGGGGTGTGTGACTTGCTTGTTTCTGTGTACAACTACTCCACGTGCCTTACATCGCCCCCCAGGGACAAATAAAATATTTTGAATTGAATGGAATTAACAATTCTGAAAACGAGCATGAAGCTACAATTTTACATTCACAGCCGTTATCCCGTCTTCTGGAACTGCAACCACCTCACCAGAATAAAAACAAAACAAAATACCTGACCTGAACTGTGGATCTAGAGAATCTCTACCCACGGCTCTTACAGTTGATAGTCCCCTTCTTTTAACCTAAACTTCAATTAACTTATGTGGGCTCTGTGATAGCTTCATTATCATTTCCAAAAGATGCAAACATGCTCACCCTCCACATTTCAGTCCCAATGCCATGAGGGCAGACTTCAATCTGTCCAGACCCAAAGAGGCCAACTCCTGTGGAAAGAAACAAGAGATACACATCAGTAGAAATGTGAATGAGGAGATTTACTATCAGTATTAAACTACAGATCCTTTAAGCATGATCACTGAGAGTGTTACCTCCCAGGAGGAGAAAGCAGAGAGGTCCAGATGAGCTCCAGCATGTGTCAAAGCACTACTTGTCTCTTTCTGCAAGAAAAACAGGTTACAGACAGGTTACATGCAATGTACATCTAAACACCAACTATCATACTATACAAATAATGTAGCAAGAGAACTTACAGGCCAGCCTGGAAATGTCCCCACATCCCACTTCTTCTCAAAGTCTAACAACACTTTGCCATAGAGATCGTTCTGGTCCAACAGAGGCTTGACCCGGTCTGTGTAGTCCTGCAGGTACTCCAGCAGCATCTCCAAATACCTGCACAAACCACCATTCACATCACATGTTGGTCCAATAGCACAGCACATAAACAATCTGCACATTTATAGGATTTATTTATTCATCTATTAATAAAAAACAATGATCATTTCGTTACAACCACTTGACACGACCCACTAATTGGTGCATGTCCTACTTTAAGCCTTTATGTTCTATACGGTTGTTGGCAGAGAGTCGTGATGGAAATAATCCTACTGGACCTACTTTTTGTATTCAGCATTCTTCCTGTCCTTGGGGATGTCAAACAGCTGGTCGAATGAAGACAGGTAGGTAATGTACTCCAGTTTCTGTAGAGGAAGAGTATAGACTGTGGTTAATAAAATACTCATTCAGTTGGAAGGTTCAGTTTGAATGATGCAGCCTTTAAAAGGATCATTACCTCAGCTCCCTTCAGGTTGATGTACTTTAGGTAGCAATCATGGAGGTCGAGGTAGCGGCCGTATCCTTCCTCATCAGTGAACTCCACTAAGTCTGTGGAAGACATACAGATTTCACTCAGTTGTCGATAACAGACCTGACGCCTGTCTTACAGTTTACCAATTTAGCCAGACAGCATCAGTCATAAATAGTCTACTTTTAACCAGGGCAGATCCCTATGGAGGTCATTTCATCTGCGACGGAGCAAACTGGTATTTGAAAGCATCCTCAGCAGTAAACTGTATGGAAATCAGAAAGTCACTATTCCAGCTAGATCCTGACATGGATATTCTGCTCACAAGCAACAACCACAAATTCTACAGAGACCACAATCAACTATTAAATGAAGCTATCGCTTTTGCATATAAAATCTTATATTAAAGCAGCTATAAACAATACTGTTGTAACAGCGTATGAAATAAAAATGACAAAAAGTGTGACAAATGTGAAGGAGGTCTCATAGTGATCAACATTCAGATATCCTGATTCTACAGCTCTCCTCTACTTTTACACATTTATTGCCAGTATGTAGTGAATATGGACGAGCAGTGATCAGCTACAGAGCGATATAACTGCCTCAGGAGTTGGTGGAGAACAGACATAATAGGGTACATTTTGGACATACAGTAGGACTGTAACCTGACTCAAAGTGAATGATAATGTTGTTCCATAACTGTGATGACAACTACATGACTTTTGTAGCATCACATTCGTAATGATTGACTTTCACAAAGTTTGAAAAAGAGGCCGATGTTGTTAACAAAATAGTTTTCTACACAAAATGAAAATTTAATTTTATCATACCATACATCATTTTCACTCAAATGACAATGTTCCATTTGATTCTATGATTTGATTATATATTGTCCTGCTAGACTGTCATACAGGCTAAATGTATGATCACTCATCAGGTATTTGACCACAGTTTTCAGTGATACGGACAACTTATCTGAGCAAATGAATTGATTAGAGATATCAAGGCTGAAATGGCTTAAATAGTTCTATTCTTAAAACTTTCACTGCTGGTCTGGGAAATCTTGGTTTTAAAAAGAGGGTCGCTGATGAAGTTAAGTTAAGAATATCCATCAGGATGTTTCAGAGTGAAGTATGCTGAATACAGCCATGACAAAAAGATTGATTGGCTAGGTTATCGTGCATTGTAAGACAGCCAATTTAGAAGAAATTGTTAATGTTCAAAGTGCAATTAGGCCTACTCTGAGCCTCCTCGCTGGGGTTGTCTCTGGCCTTCATCAGCTCCTCAAACTCTGCAGACATGGGAATGGAAATCTACAAAAAAATAAAAGGTGACAGCATTGTTGTTATTATTCTGTTTCATTCTGTTAGTGACAGTAAATGGTCAAATTAGGATATCTAAGTGATAGGTTAACTACCTCATTCGGATGCTTTCTGTGAAACTCCTTTATCTGTTTCAGTCTGTTGTAGAACTCTGCAAACTCATTTGGTCCTGAGATGGCAGCAAGTTCATCCCTTCGCATTCTGTCAGAATGAAAAAGATTTTCTTGTTCAAGGTCACATGTTAGGTCACGATTCTGAATGCATTATCCACAATAAACATAAAATCAGGTAGCACAAGTAATTTGCCTTAAAATAACAGTTTAAAAATCCTGTTCATGTATCACCAAGTTGATATAAAAAAAACGGTTAATACTAAACAGGTGTTGTGTTTAACAAGTCAAAGTACCATGATCAGGTTAGAGGAGCACAGCCTTACCCGTCTTTGTCTTCATAGGAATCTCGGAGATTTGCGCTCACTTCCATATACCTCTGTCAAAAGATAGACAGACTGTCAGCCTGTATTTGTTTTCACATTGAACATTAAACACATTTGTATAAACTTACTGAACTCAGACCTGCCTACCTTACTTTGACATGGAGAAAATGTTTCATCAAACAGACCAAACTGGCTACTGCCCTTCTCTCTCTCTCTCTCAACAGGAGAAGGGCATCCAACAGCACATTGCTGTTTTGCTGCAATGTTTTATTGAAAAGCACTTATGTTGTATCCAAGTGTTCCTCTAAATGCACTACACAACAGATATGTGTTCAAAATTTTAGTTTTTAGATCTGGACTGGTTACCAATTGGCCCCATTGTATATTGCTCATATTTAGGTGGTGTTAAGGAGTTACTTACAAACTAAAAATGAAAAAAGCAACGTTTATCTGCAACTAACACTCGTGGGGAGAACGTGCCACTAAGAAATCCCCCTGTACAATCTACGGGTTAATGTAATATATCACAAGATAACAGAACAATGTATATACATTCACAAGTACCCTTGCATTTCTTTTACTCAAAGCGTGATGGCTTTAGAGGGGTCGGCTGGAACATTCAGCACACAAGAAATCCTGGTGTCTATCTTCCATTATCTCTACAGCAATTGAACGAGTTCAGCATATTTGATGGGGTAGATTTTTCAAGTTAGACTTGCACGATTATTGGAATTCTTGAGTTGTATACATATGGTTAAAGGCAGTTATTGCAAATTGCTTTGGATTATAGTCCCACCTACACAAATGTAATGTTAGACTTTGCTGTTTAACACGTTGACATCAGTGAGTGGCTCAGGTAAACAACGGCAGAAATTTAGACCCAGAAATGATATCACTGAGCCAACATGTTCATTGTGGCTTGAGGAACGGTAACCTATGTACCTTCATGAAGAGCTAATTTTAGCTTGCCATTTCCACTCGTATAAAACAAATCAAAAGTCATGCTTACGTCCAACATCGCTCTTGTTCGGTGGTCAGAGTTGATCTGATCCCGTAGCTGTCAGCAAAAGAAACAATATACATTTTAATGTTAACTTGCAGATATTTCTGGCGTTGATTAGCAGTAATGCTAATGCTAACATAGAGCGAACAGCTTACCGTGGACTTCTTGTGCAACATTTCTTTTGTCTTGGCATCCATTAGCCTCTCTTTCTCTTCGTGATAGCGACGCTGCTGCTCTAAAATAGTCTCCATAGTTAAATAATATGTCGGACGTTTAGTAAAGACAAGAAACGACAAAAATGTAACTGCTTAGCATAAAAATCGAGCCGCCCCCGCCGTGCAGTATACGTTTGTTTTCACGACGCATGTCCGAGTGGCGAACGTCCGTCACCGTACTCCACGTAGAGAAACATCGAGCAAATGAATGGTTCCGCAGTGGTGACTTGTTTGCTTGTTGTCACTTGTTCGCCACAAACCATGGTACCATGGAACCTTAGCGTGTCTTAAATGTTTATGAATTAGTTTACACGACACCTGTGACAAGAGTTATAACTAGAATGATACAATGTGGAGGACACATCGGCTTCATTCAATTATTTATATAAGGTTAATTGAAATCTTTAAGTCTTCCTGGGGTGTTTTAAAGCCATTGTTCATTCTAACTGACTGTTTACATGAATTGAACAATGGAGCAGCTTGTCTTCGTACAGTTGTAGGTCACCAAGCACAGACATCACCAACAACTCCATTACTGAATATGACTCCGTCCATGTGAGTTTTTAAATCCTAAACAGGAAATTTATTCTATTATGTTGCAGACTTTTCAAACAAGATGGATTGGAAGCCCTCACTGTGTTCCTCTCTTTCGCACTTCCTTTGTGGTCTCTACACTACCACCAAGGCTTGCCATAACGCTTCAGAGAGCACAATCTGCACGGACACGCGTGGGGGCGCGCAGGGAGGCGGTCTGATACGTCAAGTTACGGCAAACAAAAGAAAACATCGGAACTGAGGATTCACTGGCTAAACATAAAAGACATGCGTTTGATGAAAGTATATGATACTAGAGTGTGTGATGATATGCTATTTGTGGCACTAAAAATATAAATAAATAAAAAAGGGCAAGGGGAGGTCCATATTACAGATGATTATAGTATTTTCAAGAGAAAAGACTACCAACAGGACATGGAGGTGCATTACAAATGAAGCTTTTTCTATTCAGAAAAACAGCTGATTGTCGGTCTTATTCGTCGGTATTCATAACGAGAAATGACAAATTCAACTGTGAAAATGTCGTTCAAAAGACATAATCTACATGAAATGGCGTGGATAGACATTAACGTACTTTTTGCCATATACAGTTTATATAGTTTTCCATTGAGCAAATAGCAAATAATAGTCTAGTGAGGTAAAGTGAGTTTAAAACACTGCAGCCTATTGTAGATTGTCAAAATGCTTTAGTGTTTTTTTGTGTAGTCTGTCTTTATTTCTAATGTGTCACCTCACTCGTGCTTCTCTCGAAAAACAAACAAGTGGGGGCGGGCTCGTTTAGGCTTTTATTTTGTCAGCGAACAACGGAAACGACGCGTGTAGCTCCAGCCGCCTCTTGACGGCCTCGGTTTGGCACATTCTCCAGCAGTCAGTCAGTCAAAGCAACGAACGGGAAGCAGCGGACAAGCAGTGCCACAGAATACGGAATATACAGTGGAAATTATAACAAATCTCTCCTGCCGCCGTGCGTCCAGCCTGCTTATAAAGGTGAGTCGCCGGTGTCCATCTGTAAAATCAACTCTACGAATTGAACAAAGGTTTATTACGTTATCTTCTGGAGGGAGGGGGCGGTGGAGGTGGTTGGGGGAAGAGAGGGGAGGGGGGCATCCATTCTGTCTTTTGTACTGGAGCAGATTAGGCAGTGGTCAGTGAGAGCTCCGATATTGGTTCGGCAAAGTGTGCCGTTGAGCTTCATGACGTCCTATCTGCATCAAGATGTCTCGTGCCGAGGCTGTCTTCATGTTGAGCATGGGGGGGGGGGGGGGGGAGTGCTCGGGGGGCTCCTCAACATGCTCGATACGTGCCTCTTTTCGGTGCTGAATATCGAGAGCGTCTTCCCGAAACCCGCCCTGAATATTAGCAATTTCAAACCCAGTCCTCTTTAGCCGCGTACACATACCTCACCTGGATGCTGTTAAACACCTTTTAAAACCCTCAGCAGCCACCGTTTCATTCGGCGTACACCCATTGCACCAAACAGCACCCAAGTCCAGTAAAATGGAAACTTCTGTAACTTAATAGCTTGCATGATAGTCACAACCTTTACCACTGGAATTCCTGTGCATAAAGGTGAAAAGAGCTATATGTAAAAGTTAAGATATCGCTATTTAAGAGCTGGGTTGTTTAACATTCAACTTGAGGTCAGAAAAGGTCATTTTCCATGAGTGTTTACCTAGCAGCCAAATGTTTGTGTCCGCCAAAAGTGAATTGGACATATGATACACACAGGGACACACACGAGGGGTTCTCTCTGAGGCGTGATTTTCTATAGGCCTGCTCAGTTTGGAAAGCTTCACCTATGCTCATAGTAATGGTTGAGGATGTTGTAACAGTTATGTGCCTGAAGGGAAGAAAGCATCTGCCCAGACTCTTGTGGCAAGAGCAGTATATTTGCTGCTCAGCCTGCAAGTTTTACTTTCAGTGTGTTCTCCCCTGACAACTGGTCGCACATCCTTTTGGAATTCACATCATAATAATAACAGCTTACCCTTAGAGGATTCCATTCACCAGAGCATGTACATGTTATAACCTTTTGAAATGATGCCCCCCTATCACCCTAACCCATATAATCCCCCAATTATCTCCCATATCAGCTCACCACCAAATGCAGTTAATTGCATCAGATAGCCTGCATGCAGTGGCTGTTTGTCAAATGTCAAAAGCCGAGTAAGCTTGCCAAAGCCGCTGTCATGTTTATTGAACAATCTGTCTGTACTTCTGTCCAATTTGATATTCATTTCAGCTCAGCTGTGTGCAGCAAAAATGCCCTCACACTCATTCATCTATATCATACATTTTTCATACCGAAGCAGGGAATGTAAATAGAGGCATTCACCTTGAGTTCGACACACATGCACTCACATGCACGCACGCACGCACGCACGCACGCACGCACGCACACACACACACAGTGACAGAGGAATTGGATTTAGTGAAAATGACCTTGTAGGTGTCTTTTAGTATTGAGACTGGATGCTTGCGAACCAGCAGACTTGGCGCATTCTGAGGATCAGCAGTAAAAGATCTGATCGGAGGTCTGTATTTAACTTTTCTGCCTCTGTGGCTCTAAATGTCTCTGCAGGGAGATACCTAATAGAGCTGCAACCATTTAACGATTTTTTTGTTGGCTACTAATTGCGAACTTATTTGGTAATCAATTTATCAGTTTTAAATCATTAAATCAAAATTATCTGTTTCCCTTTGCAAACTGTCACAGTCTATGGGAAAATCCAAAGTTCTATACCATTCCAAATAGTCCAAGCTGTTCTAAAGCATCCTAATTACCCTGATTCATTTGGAACAGCTGTTTTAATCAACTCAACAGGTGAAAAACTGCAGCTCTTTACAGTTGGTTTGTGGACAGTCATGACTAAGACAAAGGAGCTCACTGAGGACCTGCGACTGCGCATTGTAGCTGCTCACCAGTCAGGAAAGGGCTATGAGGCCATATCTAAATGTTTTCAAGTTCCAGTGGCACTGTGGAAAATCTCAGAGGACATGGTTGGATGCCAAAAGTGACACCTGTGCTGGCCAGGAGGATAGTGAGAGAGTTGAAAAAGAATCCAAGGATCACCACCAAAGCCACCCTGGTGAATCTGGGCTCTGCTGGTGGCAACGTCTCAAGGCAGACAGTCCAACGGACACTGCACACGCAGACCAAGGAGGACACCACTTCTCCAGATAAGGCACACAAAAGCCCGCTTGGCCTTTGCAAATGCTCATCTGGACAAAGAAGAAGACTTGGTCTTCTGTTTTATGGTCAGATGAAACACACATTTAATTGTTTGGCCACAATGATGTATCCTTCATTTGGCGTAAAAAAAGGAAAAGCCTTCAACCCTAAGAACACCATCCCCACTGTCAAACATGGTGGTGGGAACCTAATGCTTTAGGGGTGTTTTTCAGCCAATGGACTAGGGAAGCTAATCACAGTAAATGGCACTATGAAAAAAGACCAGGCAGTCTGCAGAGAAACTTGGCCTTGGGCACCAGTGTACATTTCAGCACGACAGCAACCCAAAACACATAGCAAAATTGGTGAAGAAATGGTTAGCGGACAAAAACATTAACATTTTGCAGTGGCCCAGCCAGGGTTCTGACTTGAATCCAATGAGAATCTGTGGGGGGAGCTAAAGTTCAGGGTGATGGCAAGTAGGGCTGCAACGATTAGTCGACATAATCGCAGCAGCAGCAGAAGAAAAATATGAATGATGGTGGCACATGTTGAGGAGAGCAGGAAAGCGAAACCAAACCCGTCCGAAGTTTGGTAACCTCCTATATCTTCAATATATGATATTAAATTTACGTGTGACTCTGTAGTAGAGCTTAGATCGAGCCTAAAAAATCAAGTCCGACCTGACCCGTGCACGTTGAGTCCCGGCCAGACACATGCTGACCACTTTTCTCAGTAACGAGTAATCTACCGTGTAAATATTTCCAAACCAGTAATCAGATTAAAGTTACTTATTGAAGTCATTGTGCGTTACTATTATTTTGTCATTTTCCTTAATCAAAATATATATTTTTGTTTTCTTTTTGCGTCTCTGGGATTGACGTCACGTGTGCGAGAAGTCACGTTTTCGGCATGAGGACACTCACTCACGTGTACACCACGCAGAGACACAAGCACAAACAACAATGGAGGGAGGAGAGAGATGCACATTTTGTAGCTAGAAATACAGTCATTATTTTTGAGTTCTTAAAAAAAAAAAAAAAATACAGGCTGTGGCAGAGAATGTAAAATCTACTCTGTAGTAGCCTCCAAACCTACAAGAAAATCAAACTGTGCAACCAAAAAGTGATTTATTAAAATTCATGGTTATTGAAAATGCAACAGATCTTGAATGACAACAACGATTGCAGTTGTTGTGAACCCAGGCTCCCCCATCTTCAGGTCATCAGACAAGAGGCGAGCTCTTTGAATACATTCATTGGTTAATAATGTGTACCGACTGAAGGATGGCCAGTCAAATTTGCAAATAAGAGGTTTCTGTCTGACAGCAACAATATCAGTAATAATTCTTGTGTAGGATATTATATCAGCACCAAACAGTGATGATATAAATTGGATAAAACACTGAATAGTAAACCTCCACTCAATGCAATGATTTATAACGTAATGATAATTCATTTGTAGATAGATAGATAGATAGATAGATAGATAGATAGATAGATAGATAGATAGATACTTTATTTATCCCAAGGGAATTTCAAGTGTCCAGTAGCATACACAATACAAAACATACATTAGACATACATTTAACATAAACTAAAAATATATAAATATAAAAATAAACTATAAACCCTAACCTTAAGAATAGGATTGAAAATAGCATAAAAGATGAAATATAAAGTATTATGTATATATATGATATGTATGAAATGAACAGTGGCCACAGTTAACAGTGCAAAACGGTAGACAGTGCAAATGAAAGTGAAACAGTACAAATGGATGTGCAAATAGAGGTAGAAATTGTCCATTGTCTATTAACTATTGTCCTCCCTGCCTTTACTGAGAGCTGTTGTGCAGTCTGATGACCAGGGGGACGAAAGAGTTTTTGAGCTGGACTGGGACAGCAGTCTGCCACTGAACACACTCCTCTGCCTGGTGAAGTGTTGTGCAGAGGGTGGTGGGTGTTGTCCAGTATGGACAGCAGCTTGTCCAGGGTCCTTCTTTGTCCTTCTTTCTTTCTTTCTCTGTAAGATATGTTATCAATTCAAAACTGTAATGATTAGTATCAATTAGTTCAATTCATATATTAAAAATCTCAATTTCAAAATATGTTTTCAAATGCATGTTTCATGGGTTTTTAATTTGCTCTGAGAATATGAAGGTAAAACCAAAGTAGAAACAGATACTGCCAAAATAATCGTGACTAGTCGAAAAAATAATCGATAGATTAGTCGACAACCAAAATAATCATTAGTTGCAGCCCTAATGGCAAGGAGACCCTCCAACCTGAGTTGGAGCTCATCGCTAAAGATGAATGGGCAAAAAAACCAGTGGGGACATGCAAAAAGCTGTTCAGCAATTATAGGAAGCATTTGCTGTAATAGCCAATAAAGGCTTTTCTATTGATTATTGAGAAGGGTATAAATCATTTTGGACATGCCACTTTTTGTTCAAATGTAAATAAAAGCTGAGAAATATTTTTACCACAATGATGCCTCTTGTACATCATGTTATTATCTTCTGGGAGAGTGTATGTATGTGTGTGTGTGTGTGTGTGTGTGTGTGTACATACATATATATATATATATACATATATATATCACTGCCTTAACAGTAGCCGTTTTTAGACAGAGCACCAAGCCGCCAATTTGCCCGTCCCGTGGTTTTAAACAAAGGCTGGCAAATTGGGGGTCTGTTGTGGTCCGACGATTTTCCGCGTCGGAGGGTACACTTATTTCCGCCTTGACTGCTATCTAAAACCGAGGCGGAAATGTGCCGGCCCGTGGGTGAGGTGGGCGGAGGTGTCAATGACCTGCACTGCTGTGCGACCCACAACCAGGGAGTTTTAAAACCAAGAAACAGCTGATCACAGCAGTCAGTCCTTCATTTCATCCGTGGACATTAAGATGAACAACTGAACAGCCGCTGAGATCCAGGAGCATCGGTCTCTGTAGCTGTTTTGTTGTGTTAGCTTGATTTTATGTCGGAAAGCTAAGGATGGTCGCTACTTTCAAATTAAAAGCCCCCCCGCTAAGAGCCCAGTTCTAAACTCCAGTGGGGTACAATGTA
>CAEMYA010002140.1:501316-512558 GCA_903131615.1 Diplodus sargus | reverse complement strand
GTCGGAAAGCTAAGGATGGTCGCTACTTTCAAATTAAAAGCCCCCCGCTAAGAGCCCAGTTCTAAACTCCAGTGGGGTACGATGTAAAGCTCTTATTTTGAAGACAAATTCTATGTCACCGTTCACAGCCCAACTTCCAGCTTCACATCACATGTTTACGCCTACCTCAGAGGCGGCTTTTGGAAAGGAGGAATATTACACCTCGGTTTTAGAAAGATGGGCCGGCAAATTGCCGCCCTTACCTTGGAGCAAATGGGCTGCCTTTTCTATCTAAAAAGGGCTAGTGTGAGTCAGTCTCTCTAAGGCAGTCAGTTCCTTTCTTCACATCCCTGCACAATGTATGTCTGTGTTCTTCCAGAACAGTGCAGTTATCCTCCCCAGTTATCCCTGCAGAGTCAGCTTCTTTACCCATTACAGGGCTTTTACATTCAATAGCCTGCCTCAGAATCACTGTAGCCTTGAGCAGTCTCATAAACATAGTATTAATTTCTCTTCAACTAATGGTTCCATTTTCTCAATTGGGAGAATTTGCTGCTTTTCATTATGTTCTGATGTGAAAAAGACCAAACATCGACTCCATTTAATGAAGCTTTTTCTTCATTCATGAAAAACCCCAACATTTATCTAAATGACAAAGACACAAATGGCAAAAGGACTTGGATTTATATAGTGCTGGTAGTTCTGGTGTATTGACTACATTCATGCCATGTCTCTCAAGGTGTAAATCTGTTCAACTGTAGCTCAGTGTTTCCCCTAGGTTTTTTTGTTGGCGGGGTGGTATCCGCCAACAGAACGGTAGGGGAAACACTGGTAGCTATATGGCAAAGCCCCACAATATTTCTATGCACAGCTACACACACACACACACTCACACAACAGTGGAACAGCCAATTTGGGGTTCAGTCTTTTGCCCAAGGATACTCCAGCTAGGCTAGGGCCAATATTCAATATTATCGAATATTGCCGTATTTGCTGTCATTTGCAATATTTTTCACAGTATTGTTTATGGAACAGCTGTTACAGCATTTTCTTGCAGACATAGACGTAGTTTCTAAAAAGAATGACAGCCCACCAATTTTGCAGTATTTCAGGTTTAAAGCTGGAGAAAATGGCGAGCCAAGGGATTTGGATGAGTCTTTGCAGCTGGAGGATAATATGGTCTATCGCGATATTTGGAATGCGGGGGTGTTTCATTGTTGTTGTAGGACACAGACATTTCACTATTTTCTGACATAAACACAAAATCATTCAGACATTAAGAACAAAAGTTCATTCTTGACCAACAAACAATCCAAGTCTTGGTCTGCTTATGAGCTTTTTCTGGGCCTTTCAACCATCATCCTTATCAGCTGACTGAGTTTTCTCAATTTCCAAGGAGATTTTCAGAGGAGAGGTTATTTTATAATGTTATCCATAGCATATGTAGTGCTTCTTGTCTCTGATGGTTTCAAAGTTATTCATCAATTTAACAGGAAAAAAATATTAACCGACAAATCTAGAATGGAATTCTAGCTATCAGTCCACAGATGAGTAACCCAGCAATAAAGGTGCAGAAAAGCCTTTAGATGAGTATGTCATTGTCTTTTGCAAAAGGCTGCTTGATTATCGCAAAACTCATAATGATTATTTTGTTGGTCTTTCTGGAGATATACTGTTATTTAACAGGATAAAGATCCTACATTTTTGGAACTTTTTGAAAATTATTTTATCTCAATTATCTTGTTTTCATAATTAATAGGACGCCAAAACCGTATGCTAAATAAACAAATTTAAATGAATCCCTCAGCTCTAACTGTGTGTGTGTGTTTTTGGGTGTGTGTGGGCAGTGTCAGCATGTCCAGTGAGGTGCAGCCGAGGCCGGACGATAGCCCCAACACCAGTGGGGGAAGCTCTGATGCCGAGCAGAGGGAGGCAGCTCCACCGGAGCAGCCGGGCCCTGAGCAGCGGGACCAGACCCAGCCTAAGAAGAAGGAGGCCAAAATCTCAAGCAAGACCGCTGCCAAGCTCTCCACCAGCGCCAAGAGGTAGATCTGCTGCACTAACTCTACTTCACTTTGTTTTCCTCTGCTGGGTGTGTTCCCACTCTATTGAGTTGTTCAAGTTGTTATTCATCACTTCACTCCATCTTTGGTATTGACTGCTATGTTTTCATGTGCTATGTGATCACTGTCACTGTCAATCAAAACACGCGCAAGCTGTCATTTTCAATGTTGCTAAAGGTCAGTGTTGGGTGTAATGCGTTACTGTAATCACATTACTTTTTTCAGTAACGAGTAGTGTAAGGCATTACAGTTCGCCAAGCTCGTTACTTACATTACATTGCTCGGTTAATCAGCATGGTCGCAGGCATCACACACGGCGGGCTGGGGGGGCGGCCGCAATCTGACAGCTTTCTCGCTAGACTCAGTGACTTTCCAGACCCTCTGAGCGACTTTATTTCTAAAAAGCTACGAGCGACAAGTTTAGCGACTTATTCAGATCATCGGGGGAAAGGTGAGAAATATATTATATTGTAATTTACATGCTGCTCAGAGTAATTGCAGACCACGGCTCCTCTGCAGCAGCGCCGGGCAGGCGACAGGCCAGTGTGTGTATGGGGGCGCTGGCTGAGGGTTAGAGACACAAACATTACTTTGAATTTGATGAACGTAAGGAAAATAACTTGACTGTAAGGTGCACTTTGCCCGTGTTGGAAAGTTCTCCTCACCGCTGCTAACACTACCTCAAACTTAACGAAGCACCTACAGAGACAGCATGCACACACAAAGCTTGTTGCTAAGGAACCGTGGACTAACATGAATGAGACGCCAACACAGAATGTAACGAGTAATGTAACGAGTAATGTAACTAATTACTTTCTCCAGGCAGTAATCTTGTAATGTAAGGCATTACTATTTTTGAGAGTAATGTGTAATGTGTAATATATTACTTTTTTGAGTAACGAGCTCCAACACTGCTAAAGGTACTACTAGATTAGTTATCTGATCAACGGAAAATTAACAATTCAGTTTCGATTAGCTCTGTAAGACATTACTCTGTTGGTTGGACAGAACAAGACATTTGAGAGTGTCACCATGGGCTGTTAAATTATAATGGGGAGCTTTCTTCATTACAGTTGATCAATTAATTGAAAAAAATGGAGGAATGAATCAATAATGAAATAGTCATTAGTTTGTGTGCTAATGAACTTGATTTCTTTTGTGTGTGACGTTAATTTCTTGGTCCACTCTGCTGCTGACATATTTTTAATGTTCCCAAACAAGCTGCGGGACATTGAAGCATCTTTTCCTGTGCATTCAACAACAACAAAATGTTCATTCTTTGTTTAATGAACATCTTGTTGTTGAGTGTTAATACAAGTTGCTACACGTAAGCACATAAACACAGTTTTGTGTCATATTTTAAAAGTTATAATTATACTAAATTGTGCTCTATTATGTGTTGATAGCAATTTGGAAGCCAGTTGTGTTTACACACTTCTGCTCTTTGTGGGTTTTACCACCAACATGCTGAATCAATGATTAGATGGTAAAGGCTAGTGCTGCTGATGTGCACCACAGGGATTAAACACAGAATTTCGCCAGAAAGAGGTTGCAGACCAGTGCCAGATGTTTTAGTTTCAAATGCACCCCTGGCGGCTTAGCCCAGTTCCCTAATGTAACACCGTTCTGATTCAGTTGATAACCAGTTCATGGCAGGTTGGCATTGGATATCATAGGGTGATGCCACAGAGCAACAGCAGTTGCTATCTGATTGGGGAATAAGCTTGCCAAGCAGCAAAGCCAGTTCAGATGGTGTGTTGATGCTGATACCAGATCAGTTGAGAGAGCTCTTGTTGTCCTCTACACCGTGTCACTTTCTGGCAGCTGCAGTGCCAATGATGAACAAGCCTGTTAGAAGTAATGTTGCCAAAATGAAGCCATAATTTAACTTGCCACCAAAGCTGCATGACCACCAGTACTGTCAAGCCTGGTTTCAACCAAAGTGCTTTTGGTACAGGGGCTTTGAACCTGTATACCCTGTGAATAATGTACCTAAACTACAGAGCTGTTTCACAGCAGGTAGTCCTATGTAGGCGGGGGCTGTTACTGGGGCCATGGGGGTAACCCCTTTCTCTTTTTTGAGCTGTTGGGAAACTTTTATTGGTCTGAACTCTTGAGAAGTTTCTAAATCTAATCTAACTGTCAACCTGTAACCAATAAGTACATTACTGTCAGATTGACAACATTTACAAACTGCAAACCTTTTTTCCCTCTGCTCCACTGCTATTTAACTGCAGTACAGTCCTTTTGCTGCTGCTCTCTTAATCTTTCCAAACCACACAAGCTGTGTGCGTAGCAAGTGTGTTAATGAAACAGTTATTAGTGTTTGTGAAACCTTACATCAGAGTGCAGATGATGATGATACAATTGGGTTGTTCTGACTGACCAATCAGAGGTTGTTTAAATGTGCATTGTGTTGTACTCAGTTGTTGAACATTAAAAGTAACAGAGATAGTTTTGTAAAGAATGAAAGAAGTGAGCTAGAGAGAGTAAATTCAACCCTGGCTCCTGCCTCAACCTCCACATAGCTGGCCAATCACAACATGAAGTGGATGTGAAAGACAGACTGTTGGATTTGAAAAATACAGAATCTCACCGTTTTCACTGACTCTAAACCACACTGGCCAGCATAACCTGTATTTGTCTATCAATATCATATCTTATTCTTTATGACGACTTTAATGAAAGCCCCTGCATATCTGCTCTTACTGTACATATTCTGCCCCAGGTACATCCTGGGAATGAACTCTTGCGGTTCAAAGGAAGCAGTTTTTATGCTTCAGACATCAGCTACAGCAGACCATTAGAAATAAATACAGCAATGACTTCTTATCACCAGATAAGGCTACAACATAAAGAATAAGGACCTAGAGGATTACCACTTTATAGGGAGGTTGACAGGCACACAGGTACTTAGTTGCTTCTCAGTGCTACTTCTTGCTATAAATCAAATCCTCCACACACAAGCCAATGCTGTTGTGTTCCATCATTAAAACTATGCTCGGAAGATACTGATTTATTTGCATGTGTCGAGGCATGCAGAATGTAATGGCTTACTGCTTGTACTGTTTATCACATGCAATGAGCTGTGGAACATTACAGAAAGCAGTTTGTTTTTTTTTAAAGGAACTCACATTCGAACCAGTACTTTCCCTTTGGATTCCCCTGGCCTTGTTCATTGCACCACTCTCCCTAACAGGTCCCCTGCTTCAGCCGTCAAAATGTGCCACCTCAGGAAATACTGCAGATAAAATTACACAGCATGCACTCAAGCTGAGAATGACTCCATAACCGTGGAGATTGTATTACAGGCTCCTTTGCAAATATATGTCTTCTTTTTCCACCCTTCTTTCCCCAAAGTGTGTCATGTACAGTCATATACCCCCTGGGGAAACTTTAAAGAAAAATACTCTCTCCCTGTTATTTATCATCAGCCTGTGTGTACACATTCCAGGAGTTCTTTTATGATGAAAAGTTGTACTTGACACATGGTACTGTCATTCCAAAGCAGAATCAAGGCTGTTTGCAAAATAGGGACAAAATGTAATCTACAGGGCTATGTGCATGGGCACGACTTGACCGTTTGTTTGTGACAGTGACACAAGTTTAAATTGGAAAACTTGTGCCCATGTTGCCAAAGGTTACATTTCATCAGATTTCACAAACTGATTTTACCACGTCCCTACAACTTGGACAGTGTTAAAAAATGTAAGCCATAAGCCTAGATAATTACACTTGACAGACACTTGACTGTTTTTCGTTAAAAATAAGTAAATGGTTTGTTAAACATAATTCCCCTCTGTTCTATATATTCTATATATACACACACACACACACATATACACACATATACATATATACATATATACATATATACACACACACACACACACGAGAAAGCACAAGAAAGCATGAAGTTTAGGTTAAATCTAAGCTAGCAAGTAAATCCTGCTGGGTTTGATTAGCTCCTCCACACAGCACTTTCAGAGGTCGGACAGAAGCAGTATGTTAATGTTATTTTTTTCTAAAGGCCGTGTCATAACTAATTTCAGACTGGTGCGTCAAGACCGAATTACATCCACATTCACACAGGCTACTTTCATCATTCGGAGGGCGACTGCTGCCTGTGATTAAGCCAAACGTCTCTGCCACAGCAATAATTATGGGGGCACTTAAGAGAGCAACACATAAATCAACTACTGCATTCGTCTATACTTACTATAATGGAATCTGAATCTTAACAGAGTTCTCACATGTTAAATGCTTTTTGGTGTAGTTTTCAGCCAAACTGTACCTAAAACAATTAATCCAACCCTCTGGGAAAAGCACATTAACAAACCAAGAAAAAAATAGATATTTTACAGTATGGGGACACTTTTACTGACAGTACACAGAATGTACTGCATGGATACAACAGGACCAGGACTCCAGACTGCACCATTTAGCCACATTGTGCAACTTTATTTGAAGACAGTGTGACAACATTTTCTAACTAGGAGCACAGGTGCAAATTGCAAATATGACCCATGGGATTTTGTATTTTTGAATCATTCCACGGTGGAAGAACTGGTAAAAACAAAAAGAAATTACAAAGGTAAACAAAACATTTTGCGATCAATCATCTGATCCACTTCCCCAATTCATATATAGTTACCTTCCCTTCAGACCCGATTTGACCAACGAAGAAGATGAAGAGTGGGTGGGATGGTGCCTTGATGCAGGCGAGATGTGACCCTGATTGTCACATAAAAATGTGGGCAGTAGAACGCAAGGCAAAAATGCCTTGTTACTTTAGTGCTAAAATTCCACATCACAAAGAATCTAATAATGGCCTAATAAATATGATAACAAGAATGGCACTCATTAGAGCGCTTACCTCCACCAGGGCCCACAGTCCTCTTTTGTACTAGATACAAGCCACCTTAATACACCTGATATTTTTACAGGTCCATGCATTATTCCCTGAAAAATGTCAGTGAAAGTGAGAATAAATTCCCGGATCCGTTCCTTCTGTCTGGATTCGCACCAAAAGTTAATGGAGTCTATTCTGGGCCGACACCCATCCTCCATCCAAGATCTGTGGAAATCTGTTCAGTAGGTTTTTTTTTTGTAGAACAGCTGACTAACCAGTAAACAAACAGGACAACTATTTAATTCATTCCTCTTTGTGACGTTTTCATTTAAAACTCAGAACATTGTTAGTTATGTAAACTGTATATTTTTTTTCTTTTTTTACCAAAACATTTTTCAGTAATGAAAAAACCTCACTCGAGGTTCGGAGGGTGATGCGCCGCGGAAACACCGTCAGAGCTGCGGAGGCAGGTAGCCGATGTCTGACGCACCGCTCTTTGGGAGACTGTAAACTCCCAGTGCAGCCGGTCTCATCCTGGCTGCTGCACTGTGTGCCCGCGGGTAGCACTCACACTCCGAGGAGAGAGGGGGGTTCAGTGTCAACGTTTTCCCCCCTCGCGTCTAGCCGGAGGGCGGAGGGACCGCGGTTATGTCTCTGTTTATGTCAAACGAAAATGTACCATGCAGTCCCAGAAACAATGGCATCATCTCAGCTTAATTATGGTTGCACTATTTTATATCTAAACACGTCGTGTGCCTTTGTTCACATTTCAATTCGAACTAGAACTTCCTAGAGGAAAGATTTATAATTTAAGATTAGTTTTTTGAATTGAAAAATTATCAACAGGTACTCTAATGAATTTATTTATTACTACTTATTACTGAATCGATATATAGAAGCATTAAAATCAATATTGAATCGAATTGCAACCTTAAGAATCGAAATTGGAATTGAATCATGAGGTTCTTAACAATACCCAGCCCTAATTTATAGCTGACTGTGTGATTGTAAAGTAACACCAGGCTACTCCGTCCTTGCAGGCGAATGACTGGCATAGTTATGCTACGAATACTTAACCAGGGAGAAATTTGACCTCTCTACAGTCTATTCATTAACCCCTCTTTGATGTTCCCGTTGTGGAAATGCTCCCAGCAGCTTTCTGAAAGGGTGAGTGTTGAGACAGGATGATCAGGCCATGATCAGCAGCTAAATTAATTAACACAGATGGATGAGATATGATTCCGACATGCCCTTTTTGCCATCAATATCAATTAGTGTGGTCTAAAAAAATGTCAAATACTCAGCCATGACTCTCCATGTTTATCTTGCGTGACAGCACTTATTCCTGTATCCAGTCACAGCGCTCAGGAACTCATTAGAAAATCAATGAGGTATTCAGTGTGTACACTTACTGATTGATTTTACAGGCAGTATTTATATAACTGTCTGTGTTTTGTGTGTGTGTGTGTGTGTGTGTGTGTGTGTGTCTGTCTCTGTCTGTCTGTTTGTCTGTCTGTGTTTGAGAGTGTGATTATAACACTGATCTTGCTTCTCGTTTCAGAATCCAGAAAGAGCTTGCAGAGATAACCTTGGACCCGCCGCCGAATTGCAGGTAGGAGCCTGTTGATTGTGTGTTTTTAAAAGGACTATTTGCTCTGACACCTGAGGCACTTTTGTGTGTGTGTGCGCGTGTGCGTGCGTGCGTGCGTGTGCGTGCGTGCGTGTGTGTGTGGTTGTGCCAGCTCTGTGAGTCACATGAATAGCATAGGTAGATTATCGTGGCATATTTGCACCATTGTTTGCTCAGGCTGGAGCTCAGTGAACAGACCTTGTAAGCAGTCGGAGGTATGAATCAGAGTCGGGGTGAAGAATAAAAGAGAAAATATCTGTGTGATTGAACGGATTGGCAGTGTTTACCATTAAGGTCACTGTAGCAACAGTATTGTGCTTGCTCACACTCCCTGCGGGTGGGAAAGGCACTCGACTGGTTTGCATGGTTTATTTTCCTCCGGAGCCAGAGCGTGGTGGGGGACAGTGGTGCCCTACGCTCCTGCCAGTCAAGATCTGGGTGAGAGCTTTCATTGTGTGCAAGGTTTTCAATGAGTTTTTTCAGTGCAGGCAGCAAGTCACTGACGTCCAGGTATTTCCTGTAGGACTGAGAAACTTACTCATGCGTGCAACTGACACAGCTGGCTTTGGTGATTCCAAATATCTTTTTTCCCCAAAGTACAGATGCCCCGATCCAATGTTTTCTCTTCTAATACCAATCATGATACATCAACCCCAGTGTTCTTTTTCTCTAATTCAAAATCTATAATCCATAGTGTGAAACATACTAGAATCACTCTCATATCAATGTGATTTGACATTCATACAACATAATACACTTAGGCTTGTATTATTTTACTTGTATTGTTCTGAATGTAACATTTGATGGAATGATAAACAGACTTTAGTTATATTTTACCATTTCCTGCACACCATCATTTTCAACAGAACGTAACATGCACATCTTGTGCTGTAGGATTACTGGTGCTGGGCACAGCTTTTACAAACTGCTCTGAGCTGCTGTGATAAACAATTATCAGAGACTGTCCTGTACTCATTGTCCTCTGTGTGTCTACAGAACAGCTGAGGCAGAAGACCTCATTTAGATTCATTACACTCTTCTGCAGTTCTTCATTTAATCACATCACCTGCATGGATCTGTCTTTCTTCTTTGTTTCCCTTATGGACCCTTACCAGCTGGCTTAGCTAACATAACATAGTTTCTCTCCCAGTGATATGATATCTAACCATGGATGCCATGAAGGCTCAGCTACACCAAATGTTTGACTGTTCTCACTCTCAAAAAAGGGACATTGTGGTTCATTTTTTTTTTTTTATGTAGCGGTTAGTTAAGAGTTGGGCTTTCAGTGCAATGTAAACTTGTGACAACAATGTAGGGAAAGAAGCATTGCACTGTTAATAAATTGACACATGTTTCATAACACTCACTGAAACTGCTTGGAATCCCTGCAAAACATTCTAAAACTACACTTTTTGTGTATTTTTATGTATTATTTTGTATTGCATTATTTAGTTATTGTTTGTGTTTCATAAGACAGTAACTGGCACAGCAAAAGCAAAGAAATACTCTGGGGAAGCAAACCTCTAAACAAAAAATCTTCACGATTGTTGCGGTTTGATGGTCGTACCATCAAAATCTATAATAGTTGTATCCTAATCTAAACTCACACTTAGTACCAATGTGTTAGTCATAGTTAGTTCATATATTATTGTATATATGTTGGTTCACTGAAGAATTTAATAATATTATATACCAGGGTTTGTGCAGCACTAGAGTCTGTAGCACTGAAAGGGTGTAATGATGTCTACAAACAAACCATACTTGATGTTGATCATCAGGTCATGATCAGAGGCAAAAGCCAATCCAGTGGGACTCATAAGTGCTTCTCGAGATGTACTCATTAATTTTTCTAAAAAAGTAATCATTAAAAAGATGAACAAAAGAACATCTTAACAAAGTATGCAGAAGAAGAAAACGACCATATATCGTCATGTTGATTATTGGTCATGCCAGTTAACCGGGAGTGACACTTTTTATTTCACAGTCAGAGTCCCCCAGTACCCTCAAATTAAAATGCATTATTTGTTAAACAGGAATTGATGAGTTTCAGAAGTAGTGTAATGCATTAAATTTGATCATAAACAGGACACAAACCCATATAATGTGGACCATCATGTTTGACCAATACCTGATCTACTGAACCATGTCAGTACCAATCTGGGAGATTGGAACAATGAATCCCTGCTGATGCTGACTTTCTTACCCAAACCTGAGGTGATAAGTCCTAATGCAGAGACCCAAGGCCAAAGTAACACCATGGCAAACAGGGCTGAACCAACCGTAAATGACCGTCTATACTGGTAGTATTTGTTTTTAAAACCCTCTACATGCATTTCTGTTACTCCACAGTGATGAATCAAGGTTGCCAGTTTAACTGTGAAATACAATTTGACAGAGCCTCCTTCAAAAACAATTTCTGTGTTCTCCTTTTATTATTCAGACTGGTAAAGACAGTCTGTCAAGCTGCTGGCCTCATGTTGGACCTGATTTTGAATTTTGAACTGGACCCAGTAGAATAGTCATTAGCCATCAATAGCCAGTCAGATTTCTGTTTTGCCTTGCCTCTTTCCCATTATGATCTAATTTTATGAACAATAAAATTCTCCTTCTCCAGGACATTCTCCAGTCACAATCAACAACTTTGAACTAAAAAATGGAATCGTCAATGCTGCCACGCCCCCATGTCACATCCGGTCAGCTTGCCAAGCGGAAAAAAAG
>CAEMYA010002140.1:480372-501219 GCA_903131615.1 Diplodus sargus | reverse complement strand
TGATTTCCTCCAGGGATGAAGTTTGTGTTTACCTTAGGGGTGAAACCCCCTTTCACGAGTTAAGCTGGTCGGGAAAGAATATTAGGGAGCTTTGCTGTATCTAGCCGTCGCCTTTATTCACAGCCAAACTGCAGACTATATTGTATACTGTATTGCTGTTGCTACTCCTGCTACTCCTTTGGCTTCTCCTTCCTCTCCCATTCATTCACTGTCCGCACGTACGCACCTTCCCTCACTCTCGCTCGCCCACTCACACCTCACGCACCTTACCCACACACCTCACGCACCGCCCTATCACTGAAAGGGGCTACGCCACTCTTACAACAGTGGCAGCTACAGATGCAGGAGACCCATAGACAGAACTTGAACCCCCTCCTCTTTCACTGAAGTCACTCTCACTGTGTTGACAACATTCGCGTTGTCGACAAAAAAGCCACAGTTTACAAGCTCTGCAGAAACTAGATGGCAGGCTATGTGTTTAAGTTTCCAATTGACTGAAGATGTAAGTTATTGTTACATTATGTAAATGAATGTTTTAAATTTGACAATGTAGTGTGGTACATTGTGAACAAAGGTCAGATAGTATATTGCATAAAAGTCTAGACTAAAAATGGCATAGCAACCTGTGCTTTAAAAAAAGAAAAAAAGGAAAAATCGAGAATCGAATCGAATCGTGACCTTAGAATGGAAAATTTATTTGAATCAAGGATTTGGAAAATCGTGACACCCCTTGGGGTGATTGCAAAAATTTAAAACTAAGAATAAATATCTTGGCTTCATTCATTGTTTGCATGATTTATTAAATTGGATTAGGTGATTTTTTTTCCTCTTCTATTGTAATTTTTGAGAAATGTTACATGGCTCACTATGTTAACTAAAAGCCATTTCTCCTTTGAAAAGTTTGTATCTGCAGACAGCCACACAAAAAGAGATCGAGCCTCTCACCTGTAACAGTTGGACATTTCCTTAACCATGTTGCGTGCAGGGTAAATGCTGAGCCATGGTCTTTTAACCGGTAAAGGATGACAGAAAATAACCTGTTCATTTGAAGGAACTTTCTGCCACAGTTGGAGAGATGTCCTCGGCACATCGCAGTCCATTTGTCAGCCCTTTGATCTCAAAGACAAGGCTAATCTGGCCGAAGCAAGCCATTATGTTTCTTGACAAAGGGCCAAACAGCAGAGGGGGGAAAAGAAATTTCATGGGCAGACATTTGTGTATAAAATGACATTTTTGTATAAAGGGAGGCTTCCTTGAAGAATGTCTAGGCTGAAAAGAGCCCTCATGACGAATGGATTGAACTTAGTCGCAGTCAGTAGTCCTTGGCCTTAAGTGAAAAATTAGGTTCAGGCTGTTCAAACTTATATCAGCATCAGACAGAGATACGAGCCAGTGGAGGCGCGGCACTACTTGAAATGTAGATTTCTGTATTCATATGCCCCTTAGGGTATTTGCCTCACTCTAACAGCTCCTGATTCCCCCACAAGGCTGTCACATCCATGATGTTTGATTCAGCCAACACATTTTACCGCAACAACCCTGATTCAGCCTGTTCTTTTGTGTGATAAGGGAAGCACAATCGCACATTGTGAACATTAAAACCTTCTGCCGAGATATATTCCCTTAAACCGTACTGTACCTCCTTGCTCACAGTGTCTGTTTGAACAAAAGGCTCCACGTTTCCCCAGCCCTTTCTTCACCTACTAATTGATCTGACAGTGTTAAATAGGCTGTGTTTGCTGAAAGACATCAGATGTGAGGGGTTATGAATGGACGCTGTGATGCAGCTCATTACCCCACAGGCTTCAGCTCTTTTTTTCCTCCGCCAGAATAAAGCACAGCTCATGATCAAAGCCACTCCTACAAACATCCTCTCAGGCTCATTTTCTGCATTCCCTTCTTGAATAGAAGAAATGGTATTGTAATCCCACTTGGGAGTGAAAAAAACACCTTTAACTTTTCCTAAGATGTCTGGTTTTAGAGATCATTTGGCTGGATTTTAAAAGGTCTGTGCAGATTTTTTTTTTGAGCCATTTCAGGAAATATTTTTCTTTGTCACCCTGCCAGAGAGTAATTAATTTAATGTGACAAGCGCTCTGGAAGGGTATGTAAATAGCCCCCACACCAGACACATTATATTAGCCTGGTGCTTGGTCGGCCGTACTGGCTCTGTGCATGTGTGGGTGTGTGCATGTGTGTGTTTTCCATAATTACCATATCCTTTTATGATGGTCCTGGCAGTGTCCTGATAAGAATCCCCATTGGCGGAGGCGAAACAATGTGTGGATACCAAGGGGGATTTGCCACAATCTCTTACTCTCGCTCTCCCCTTCTCTCTCTTTCCTTCTTAATCCCGGCAAGACTTTGTGTGTTCCAGAGGAATAACTTCCCAATGAATATCAGTGAAGATCCATCAGTGAAATGAAAGCAATAAGGCAGAAGAAAGTGTCGTTGCAGAGAGGGTTGAATTAGAGAAATGCAAATTCACCCGTGACTATCAGGTTGTAGATATGATTGAATTAACCACAAGTCGGCTTTCATTATCTGCCATGAGGCACTGGTTCACTTACTCATAGGAGGATGGCAGACGCTGAGCTCAGCTCGATGATCTCCATCCAGCTGTCAAAGAACAAACAAAAAAAGCAACGTGTCTCGTTAGGTTAGGTTGATGCAATTGAGCTTCTTCTTTTTTTTTTTTTTAAACATTTCCATATAATTACATTAATGATGTAACTTGTGGCTCAACAAGTGATTAGAGCTGATCAAGAGTATTTTTGCTCTTAAGCATCAAAATAAATCCAAAGAAATACACTTTGCAGTATTACACCTTGGGGCTTGACTGATGTGTTCAGCTTTTTCTCCAAATAACTGAACTACTAATCAACTAATCTCACTATTATAAGGCTTAGGGCAGCACCCAAGCCAGTTTTGGGCACCATGACAGCTGAATGAATGTAAAATTAATGTGAGGAGCATCAAAACTAACTGAATGACCTTTCTTAGATCTAATGATTGTAGTTAGTCCCCAGTGGACTTCTTTAGCAAATTTAACTGTGCTATATTAGCATCAGCTCTGTCTTTTAATCTTAGCATTTTATTTTCATGAAATCCAACTCAACCTCTCCAGGTGTGACTGTTGTGTAGACAGTCATCTACAACTATTTGTTGAAGAGCAAATAGGTCAGAATCTGGGTGGCTTCTGGTAAACCTTGATCTCTGAGCATATAATGAAATGTACTGCAGTGCGTAGTGTACGAAATGTGAACCTGTACGTGACAGGGCAATGCACTTATGGAGGAGGAGGGGCTGTTGGGGTATGTCAGTATGGGCCCACCAACAAAGCTTTGCCCGAGACCCTGTCACCTGTGAATCTGGCCTTATCTGCAAGAAACATAGCAGAGACCAGTGACCTCAGTTATGTTAATACTAACATGCCAAGTCCACCGTCAGCATGAATGTAAAGTGATGCAAGAAAGGATGAGATATGTTTAAGTTTTACATCCATTATATGACTTTAAAAAGTAAATAACACTCTAGTGAGCAGTGAAAATGAGGAAACAAATTCTGTTTACTTAATCATTATTTTCCATCAATACCAAAAGTGAGCTCTGTCCTATTGTGTTGGATGCTTTTATGTTGAGGATGACAATGAAAAGCATTTAATATGCAAACTGCACAGTGGTGAAGGGCAGTATATTGAATTTGAATCCCCTTTTGTATGAAAAGAAATCCCTTTTATTTTCCAAAAGTCACATCTGGTTATTGCAGCACATGGGAAAGTCCTGGAGATGTCCTGGCCAGCCAGCCAGCGGGAAGTGGTTTGATTAAGGATGAAGGAGGATTAAGACCTTGACTGGCAACTTGAGTTTTGGTAACAGGCAGAGAAGATGTCTTGTTGGTGTTGCTGAGTTACAGTGTTCCCAGCAGTGAGTCTCTTTCATCTCTCCAAGAACTCTGTTATGTTTTGTGAGAAACATCAGTCTCTCAGCAGCTGTTACAGCACCCAGAACTGTAACACATCAGAGTCATGAATAGGACTCCTATATCAGTATCATCACATACTTTTAGTCTGCTCAAGTGTCTAAATCTGCCACAAAACAAAATGTAAAGATATCAGTAAAATAAATAATATGAATAGGATCTTCTTGACTGCTGAGCTCTGTTGCCTGTCAGCTCCTTTCTACCAATAATACACTAATAGATTCAGAGCTTTTACTACAGACATGATAAAACCAAAAGCCAAGAAAGAGAATGGTGAACACTATTTTACACAATACCAATAGCCCAAATCTGGGCGTCTGTCTTGACCAGGTAGCAAATGCGTCACCAGTTTATTCTTTCCCACATTTAAAATCAGCGAACCTCTTTGTGTGGAACAGATCAAAATCAAAGTTGTTCTTTCTTTGTGGTGATTTTAGCCAATAACTTTACGTCAATTGTAAGTGGAGACATTCATACATCAGTATGCTTGTACAGTTTAAAAAATATACTGTTGAGATTTATGAAATGGCATCATTGCAGCTCATCTACTTCATAATGGCAGATACTCCATCATGTTTGACTTGTCTAACACACACACACACACACACACATGCTGCATCATGATTACTGGTGTTCTTATGGCCTGGTGGGGCTGAGCTTCTCTGAGCAACTGTGATCAGAGTCAATTCTGCACTTACCACCCTCTTAAGGCAGGAACACACCAGCCCAACCGTTGGACGTCTGAAGCGTTTGGAGAGACTCGGACGAGGTCGGAAACAACTATGTTTGATGTGTTCAGCTGAAAGTAAAGAGTTGCGTTCTCGTTGACAATTCACAACACAGGCGCCACCCGCGCAGAACGTACACGCTACTGTGCAGTAGGCAGCACGTCGAAGCGGTGTGTTCAATGGAACTTTTCTGCCGAACGGGTCAGACGAGAGGCAACAGAGTGGTCGGAGAGTGGTCGGATAAGGCAGTTGGAAGTCTGGGCGGTGTGTGTGGGCCTTACATGCACCCACAGCACAGCTGGGGTGAAAGGCAGTGTTCAGTTCCATTATACGTTTCTGCACCTCTGCATCTCAATTTGTTTTTACTCAATCCAAACATGATCTGCCTTCTGCAGTTGGTAAAAGTTTGCAACTCAGTTTTTTCTGTGCCTTTCCACCTTTCTGTCTGTCTGTCTGTCTGTCTGTCTGTCTCTCTGTCTCTCTGTCTCTCTGTCTGTAAATTTGGCTGTATGTCTTTCAAACCTTTTTTTGTTTTGAATCCCTAGTCTATCATGCCGTATAATTTAGGGATTCTCCTGGCCAAAATAATTGCAATTCACAGTCATTTTATAATAATCATACGTATCTATATACTTAAAGGTCCATTTTATTAGAAAGTTGATTTTAAGTCTCATTCCCAGCTCTTTGAGTTTCCCAACTCATCAAATACTGAAGCTTGGGGATTATAGGTTGGGTTTGGCCGCCATCCCAAAGCATCATTATTTGATGAGTTGGGAATGATACTCAGTAAATTACTGTCTTACAGTGGACCTTTCAAACTCCTTAAATAGGACTTGTTCAGAAACAAATACTCCTGCTGTTTCTTGGATAGGTCAGCTATCTTTTCTTTAAGTGAACATCATTTTTAATGAATAACAGTCTATTCAGCCAACAGAGATGGATGGTGTTCAAGGAGATGGATGCATTGAATGACCCTGTTTGTTAGTCTGAAATCAGTAGTATTCCCAGACATCTGATTTAAGTTATTTTGCAGGGGTTCGTTGTGTGTTTTGCCTCTTGTGGCAATTCAAAATAAATCAAGGAATCAAAAAAAAGACAGTAGGTTCCATGTTGGACAGCTTTTTTAAAGCACACGAGAGGATATTCATAATCATCACAATGACTGAAAATTCACCACAGTATACTTATTTTTTTCTCAGTCCGTGATAAATCTAATATTGTCCCATTTCTATTTCTCACAGACCGTTTTAGCTTTATTACTCCATTAAATAAAAATGTGTAAAACCCTATGGCATTTCCATTTGCATCAAACCATGCTGAGTTGATTTGCATTTCAATTACCAGTAAAATGCAGCAATTTGTGTTGCACAACACCCAAGATGGACCACTTTTGGAGTCAGGTCAAAGCACACCCGACCTCTTTCCAGCAGGTTGTGGTGGCATCATTCAGGGACAAACAGGAGCTTCCTCTTTCTCCTCAAGATCCATTTCATCATCTTGTCTCGCTTTTACACTGAATACATAGGAGATACTAAGCAAATTATAACAATGGCCTGAAAATCCATGCTGATAAGTAGCTGGCTACCAACAAGGCAAGATCATCAGTTAATCGAGATGCTTTTCCCTGCTGCACTGGGATGGTGTGCCAATCAAACCAAGTCAAGCCAGCATTTGAATGGAAAAGGGCTGCCTACTCCTTGTAAAGCGCATAATATTAGAAAGCAGTCGTGCCAAGTTCAGTAGTATATGAAACTACAAATTATTAAAGATTAGTCTATATTTAGCTCTCAAGGATTTGTCTGATATTTGTCAGAACTACAGTTTGCTCTGTGGTCCAGTCTCTTTCCCCTGGAATGTTGGGGTGACAAAGCATGGTTTGTGAAGTCGTCTGGCCGGTAGTTCAGGTCTGCAGTCCAGCCCTGCAGCATCCCAGCCAGCTACTGTGGCTGTGGTCTTGTCAGATAAATGAGAGGATGTCCAGTTTGTTATCAGGAAGCATCCTGCAGTGAAACAGCCGGCTAGTGGGCACACCAGCTGTTCAGCCAGCAAGTCGCTGCTCACACTAAAAGTTGCATTAGTTTCATACACAAACACACACTGAGAGGAGAAATGGTGTGATTACCACCTCTAAGACTAATATCTGTATAAAATGATTATTTGGATTAACTAAAGGCCATATAAGAAACCAGTACCTGTTAGGTACTTTGCAGCATGCTGTGTTTTTGGTTCATAGTGCTGATGAGGCTGTGGTTTACTGCTGAGAAACACCATCTATCTACCATGGAAGTTCAAGGCTTGTGGGGTAGATTATAATCACAATTGGCTGTTTTGTGTAAACAACGTGGTCTGAAATGATGCAACAAGGTCACTGTGTTACTCATCTTTGTTGCCACTCATCTTTGTTTATGATGCACATGTCAGACTTAAAATAGGTGAACATATTTCCACAGCACGGCTGTCTTACCAGAGGTACCTTTTTTTTTGGTTACAGTTCTGGAGATGTCTTCACTGATATTGTCAAGGACACAACCTGCTTGTCACCCTTTGTCGTATGTGTGATATCAGAGAGCTGTCATGGTGTTAGTGTTGTGTACTTTGAAACCACACAGTTGACTTGCTGTATGCTACATTAATGGCTGCTGTCAGCCTGTCAAAAAAAAAATATTAGAACCTGAACAATGCTGTGATAATTTGGTCATTACCTTTTTTATTCTCAACAGCTGAGCCTCCACATCTTAATATTCCCATGAAGTCAAAATAAATGTTCAAGGATTTTTATCACTTGTCTTGCTCCATATCTCATTATACAAAACTGTCAGGCCCAACAATGGCAGAAATGTTGTTTTGTGGGTATTTTAATAGCATTTCAGAGTCTGTAACTTCCCTGAAAGTGACAAAGAAAAAATGTAGACGACTCATTCTGCACCAAATATTTTGTCCAATAAACAGTATTTATAACATTGCCATGGATGTTTAAAAAGAAGGATGCCATCAGAGTGGAGTGTTTCTGGGTCCCTTATCTTAGAGATTACTGAACAGTGTCACAACACCATAACTTAATTTGTTAATTTGGGTGAAAGTGGATCATATTTTATGGAGAAAATATTTCCTGATATCCTCTGACTGCTTTGCCTCAACTCTGAAAAGATAACATTTCGTTGCTAAAGTAGCTGCTGAACACTGCTAACTAGCAGCCTCCCAAATGCCTACCCTAAATGCCCATGGGCTGCCTGTGCGCTGTCTCTGAGCCGAGCCGCAGTACCCGCGTAATTTATGGAGTTTCCTGGTGGTTGATAATGGAAACTTTGTAGCTAAAATGACCTATAATTGCTGCAAGTGTAGCTGCTGTTAGGTAATTAGCTCGTAGCCAGGCAGCTAGTGATTGTTTTTGCTGACTCAGCCCTGGGATGCCAGGAGCCAAACCTGGCAAGTAAAACCACTGTGGCAGTGTATTCCCTGTCTTCAAACTACCCGCTGTTTTCACTAGGAGCTCCCAGTCTGGTTCCAGGCAAGTTGGTGGATTGCTATGAGCTGCTGTAAGTCCTGTCTAAGCTGTCTGTTCTTACAGGAAACATGTAAGTAGGCCTAAGCAGTTAGCACTCTGCTTGCTGTTTCATAGGAACGTTAAACTATGGCCAAATGTATGAAGACAGGAGTGTGTACATACCAGTAGTGAGACCACTAGTGAGTCATCACCATCGTATTGTGTTGGGTAGCAGCGCTTGAACACAGTGAAGATAACATGTTTTGATTTAGGCCAGAGTCCATTTTCATTCTGCCTTGAACATTTTTTTTAATACATATTTGTAATATTTGTGTTTCATGTAGTATTGAATTTGAAAATTGGAGACTCAACTCAAAATCAAACACAACTATTTGTTGAGTTATAACCTGAATAGAGAGCAACCAGGATACCATGCAGTGATGTCTGTCTTGTGTACCCACTAACCTGTGGAACACACTTCCTGCGTGTGTATTGGGTGGCGTCTGCGTTGCTAAAGTGCTGCAGTTCACTAGTGTGCACACAGGCCACAGCAGCAGAGTTCTCCTTTGATATCAATAAAGATCATGACATGATTTTCCCTCAGTCCTGTTGAAGGAACAAGAAAGCAGAGGGAGAAAGAGTTAGTGAGAGGGAGGGAAAGAAAAAGAGTGCACAAATTGTCCTTCACATGTTGTGTGTATTCTCTTTCTGTCTGTGACATTTTCTACAGATGTATGTAATTAAACATTTGATACGCTGGTATACTGTTCATATGGCTGTCTACAAGTTGTTTCCACGATTAAACAGGTGAGACTCTCACTGCTTCAGACCCATTTGACATGCGCTTGTGCTTCTCTTCTGTCTCGCAAAGGTCTGTGGTCAGCCCATAAGACCAATTTATATTTGTTTGCTGCCATGTGAATCTAAATTAGCATTTGGTGAAGCATCCCAAAGTTCCTAAAATTCAGGTTTGTGTCAATGCAGGTCATAGTCTGTCAGGCGCTTGATGGTTTGTACAGTCCATACGCTTTGAGAATGCTGTAGAACACTAAAAGTTAGATTATCTGGACAGATAAAAACATCAGGTCTGCACACAAATGGACCATTCATTTCACTGACTCGATCAGGGATTATGTGGGCGTACAGCTAATGGAACATTTACTACAGTGCACAGCTGCTTAGAGCCACTTTGTTCTTCTGTAAAAGATTTGAACAAGCTGTAGATATCGTGATCTGTCAAATCACTTTAGATTTGTGCAGCGATGCCTGCTACATGAGGAGAATCCCTTGAGGATTTGGGGGTTCTGAGAAGTCATTGTTTTTTTAAGCTCAGTTTGTTTGAGGAAGAAAAATGAATAGAATGGTAAGCTGAGCTGAGAGTAACTGCAAGAGACGGACATACCCATCTGCTTCAGAGAGGAAACAGAGGAGGGACCACAAAGATTTCTGCAGCCCATCTACAGGGAGACGCCACTATGGAAATACTAATTATTCATTGTCAGCCAGCCCCGCTCTCCAACCAGCTGACTGTGAATCCCTTTTTGATTTTCACACTGTGTGCAGCTCTGACTAGCTTTACACCAGGAACAAGGTGATTATGCCTGTCTGTCTTTCTTCTTTTATCTTTTGTTTTACTTGAATGGATGACTGAATGTATTTGGCCAAATTGATTTCCCCCTTTTATTAGATTAAGCACAATCCAAAAGTTTCCCGGGAGATCACTGGGGAGATGATTATGGGGGATATTTTGAAACTAGTGTAAGGAAGTGTCATAATAACTGATACATCAACATCCCTTCAAGGCTTTGAAAGTGTTAGCAAAGGCATTTATAAAAGTGTAAGTAGTATTCACTCATTCAAGTTAGAGGTGTGAAAATTTCTCAATTCGAAGATGCATCATGATTTATTCGTGGACCATTCTGCATCCAAGACAGAGCATCGTCTGCAGCTTATGTTGATTGTTGATTGTCCGGTCTCAGCTGGACAATAAAGATACATTGCGATGTTGCTCCCATGCTTTGAACTGTGTACAAACATTAGGCTAAGGGTACTTATGTAGGAGGCATGTTGGAGGGAGGCAGAGATCACCTGCAAGTGAAAAAACGTCTTTGGGGTATTTTCTTAAACGGACATCTGGGGACACATGTCGGATTTCATTAACTTGCCGGGAAGTACGAACTGGACGAGACCCACTCTGTGTGTGACACCTGCCTCACAACAACTTTTAATTACAATAGCCATTTTCACCTAAAGCTAACATATGCAGCCATATATAATACAGAGGAGGAGGCGCTGTCAACATTGCTGTCCAACTCTGAGAGGTGTGTGAAGGAGAGTCAATAAATGCCTTATTTTAAAGCTGCTATGTGAAAACAATATTATTGTACATATTGTACAATGTACTACATACTACAAAAGAAGAAATATGTAAGGCACTGCAGATAGATAAATGGTTTGTTTGTGGAATGGTTATGTATTGAAATGTAAAATAAAGCCTTTACTGATTATTGGAAGGACTTTCTGAATAAAAGGGGAATTAAATGATTAAAACGTAGCAATGTACAGGAATATAGATCATTGAGTATGCCATACACTGAGATGCATCGTGAGCGCATTCGAATGGCTGGCAGCTGAATCGTAATCGAAACGAATCGTGAGGTCAGTGAAGATTAACACCTCTAATTCAAGCTGCCAACCTGGATCTTCATAAATGAATGATGCGCTGTACTTGCTGGATTGAGAAGGCAGATTAGCATCCTGTTACCATAGGAAACGCTGGTTCGGTTTAAGTGACATTGTATCATGATGGCACGAAAAAAGGTAGATATGATCTGTCAACATCTCTCTGTCAACACCAACTGACCCCTTCTGGAACACACCTGGTCAAATTTGGTCTCATCAGTCATCACATAATCACAATTGGCGCAGCAGTCCTAATAAGGGTGTCACGATTTCGATTTTAAAGCCAAACGATAGCATGGTGTTAGACCATTCCTGTTCGACTCCTGGACCATGGTCAGGAAGCACAGGGGAGATGATTTCCTCTAGCCTGGCTGTATCGTGAGGATCTGTCACCTTTATTCACAGCCAAACTGCAGACTATATTGTACACTGTATTGCTGTTGCTACTACTGCTACTCCTTTGGCTTCTCCTTCCTCTCTCATTCATTCACTGTACGCATGCTCCCTCACTCTCGCTCGCCCACTCACACCTTAAGCACACACACCTCACGCACCGCCCTATTCCTGAAAGGGGCTACGCCACTCTTACAACAGTGGCAACCGCAGATGCAGGAGACCCATCGACAGAACTTGAACCCCCTCCTCTTTCACTGAAGTCGCTGATGTGGAAGTATTTTGGATTTCCATTGAGTTATGTTGACAACGTTTGCGTTGTCGACATAAAAGCCACAGTTTGCAAACTCTGCAGAAACTAGATGGCAGGTTCTTTTGTTGAAGTTTCCAATTGGCTGAAGATATAAGTTATTGTTACATTATGTTAATAAATGTTTTAATTTTGACAATGTAGTGTGGTACATTGCGAACAAAGGTCAGATATTACGTTGCATAAAAGTCTAGTCTAAAAATGGCATAGCAACCTGTGCTTTAAAAAAAAGAAAAAAATATAAAAATCGAGAATCGAATCGAACCGTGACCTTAGAATGGAAAATGTAATCGAATTGAGGATTTGGAGAATCGTGACACCCCTACTCCTACTGCAGCTCCCCAAGTTAAGTTTGTCCTTCTTGTGATTGTCCAACTCTGTGTCTGCCCTGCAGTGCAGCAGTGAATTTTGTCTCTCACTTTGGATGTATGATATTGATTTTTTTCAATCGATACTGATACCAATAATTACCTGCCTCTTGCAACAGTTAACTGGTACACCACAAAAAAATATGTAATCACTTCTGTATTTCAAAAAGTTCTAAATGTGAAGTATATGTGGACCTGAGGGTGAAAATTGATAAGATGCACTTAGTAAAGATGAATGGTTTAAAATTTCTTTATGCCTCGTAAAATGTTCATGTTTCTTTGGTCTGGTAAAAACACATTGAAAAACTTCCAACATACTCTGATTTTTATAGAGCATTTTGCTCATTTAAAATAAACGTTTTGACATAATCTGTCAAAATGAAACCTGTTAATTGTAAGCTGTTTAGTCTGCAGACAAAATGATAATACATGGAAAAGGTGACATAGGTAACCCTATCTTTAGAAAACATCCTGCAGTTTTCAAATGCCTGTGGAATAGGTACTAATGTCGGAGAAAAAGCCTCTCACCTTTTTTAGTGTAGCAAACGTAGCTGCTGCCGCTTTGTATTCCTTTACGCTTTAGTGGTGATGCAAACTTTTCAAGTTACTAAAAAAATGTGTGTTACAAATCAGACTTTCTCCCTCCTGTCAGAATCATGTTGTCTTCCTCTGAAACTATATAAAATGTCCACATGGGCGAGTTGAGTCACTAGGGGTTGAGTTTGTTGTCATTCTACTAGAATGGATGGGCCCCAGGGATGAGGGAGGGACATTCTGCTGTGCGCTCTGCTGTGACTAGTTGTTAGGTAAGCTTCTGTGTTAACAGTTTGGTTCAGGCATAGAGACTGTATTCAATGTAATTTAGGTGTAGCTTTGCTTGCAGGTGGTTTGTATAATGCACACCAGCAGCAGCAGTACTACTGGGGAGCATAATCTGTAGTTTCCCCTTTAAACATGCCGACTTTTTTGGCTACTGCTGCTCTTCTTGGGTTTCACTCCTCCTTCAACTGTCCTCTTCGCAGGACTGGAGTGTCGCTGGGCTAGAGAGAGCAGACAGGCTGCATGGCAAAGGACTGCAAAACCCAACTTGCCAAAACCAAGTAACGATTCCTGATTTCAAGGTGTGTGAGAAGGGACAGTCTGCCATATGTACGCCTGGCCTGTCCTATCTAGGTGCTATTATTACATCCATGCATCAGCTATTGTACTCCCATCCCCCCTCTCTCTATTTTGTCTTCTTTGTAGAGAACCAAGGAAAATAGCGCCATCGACTGTATCTTGGAAATTATGAGCTATAATTTCATTATCGGAATGATAAATTATAATGAATAATTTCCCACAATTATCGCACATCCCTACCTTTTACACATCAGCACCTGGTCGGTTTCAAATGTTTCTTTTTTCTTATTGACTTTAAATAATGACTGCCAAGTGAATACAAATGTGTTTGATAAATCACCTGCTGGGCTGAAGTCCTGATACATCTCATCTTGTTATCAGTGTAGTTACTTGGTGACGTAGCCTCTCTCATTTAAAATGTGTTCCTTGCTGTGTCATGTGGCACCGCAACCCACTTTCCCTGAAGCTTGATAAGTCTAATATTTCATTTAATTAAAATGTCACTGCTTCTGTTAGTGGAGGTGCTCTTTACTTTTTAGGTGTGGCAGGGCTCTTCTATTGTAGTCTCCAACTTAAGGTGGTCTTTTAGATTACAAAAAAACGGTTTTATATTAAACTATTTCTTTCTTTTCAGAAAGAGGTAACTTCGATACAGGAGACATGGGGAGAGAGCAGTGTAACATGCAACAAATGCCCCTGGCTTGAGTCAACCTGGGGACGCTGCAGTTATATGATACTATATGTGTCGTCACCAGTGTAATGCATCACAATATCATATTACTTTAAGAAGTTATAGAAATATAACACATTTCAATAGGATTTGCATTAACATTATTAGTTACTCTGTCTAGTAACATGTTACAAGCATAGTCAGACCATCAGCATAGTCAGACCCTCCAGGCAAAGGGACTCATAACAATATAGTTGTTTTAATGTATTTAAATATGGACATACTATACATGTTTAGATTGGTTAGAATCTTCCCAATCATTCAGTTAATTTTGCAGAAACAGTAAGAACTGCAGAATAATTCATTCAGATTTGCTGGCATGGGAAACTACCTTTGAAGTGAACTACCTACAGGAACCAGCAAATGTTTGTTTTAAAATTGAACCCATGGAAAATCATATAAGAAATCATGTTTTTTCAAAGAAGTGTTTTGTTCTGCAGCTTTGGCTGCAAACATGCCCCATACAATCACCGCACTGATATCAGACAAAGCGGGGGAAGATGCGTCTTGTGTAAAGGACCCGTATGTGACCCAAGCAGCTGGTGTAGAGTATTACTGCAGTGTTTTTTGTAGTCTGTGATTAAACACAATGGAGGATGCCCTTGCTCTGTGTGTGTGCAGTATGACGGGGAGAGTTGCTGTGTAAGGTTGTCAAAGTGTGCTGTCACTCTTTTCCTAGCCTGTATTTAAAACTCAATCTGTGACCGGCCTGAATTATCCTTTTATCTGACACTTTAATATCGAAGTGTATTTATTGTGTGTGTTCAAAGAGGCCCAGATAGTGTCACAGCGCTGTAACTGATTCTTCACTACTCTCTCCTCGCCTGTCTCTGCTCCTCTATCCTCATTCATTTCCTCCCTTCTCTTGTCTGCAGTTTGTTACAGCTGACTAAGCCCGTCTCTGCAGTGATGTCTATGTGTGTATGTGTGTGCGAGTATGTGTGAATGAGGTCATCATCAGTGTGCGTGTGTCAACTATGCACATCGTGTCTCTGTGTTGGATGAATGATTAGCTACTCATTAGATATGCTGTCCTGTTCTGTAGAGGAAGGACTTCAGCATCCGCATACAGTGCCACACCGTCTCTTCAGAAACACACACAGGCACACACACTACTCAACAGAAACATAATTGCACTCATAAATGTACCACTTCCTCTCCTGCGCTTAAAGAGGAAACTTCATTCATGTCGGATACACAGAAACACACTTTCGCTTCCTGAGCATCACCCTTTAGGACGAGACTGATGCATTCAGTCAAATCTGGCCCATGTTAGAGGGTGTCTTGCAGACATGTTGTCCACCTCTGATATGATGGCTTCTCCCTGAGTGCAGCTACAAAACCACAGTCTGCAAGAACACATTTAATTGATAAGTCATGTTTCTTTGATATTAATTCTCATTTAAAGTGTAAAAAGGCTTTTCTAGTCTTTTCACTCTAGGTTTGGGTGGACAGCTGTCCCGCGTTGGAAGTGTTGGATGGTGAAATGATCCAGATGTCAAGTGTCAGTATGAAAAGTATCACTATGAGCCTATAGAAAACCACACTGGTTGAGATCGAGCACCATTGTGGGCAGCTACGCTCCACAAATTACTGTCATGCTGTTTGTGTGAATATGGTGAGTGGATATGTCCAGGGCTGTAAACTAACTTTCTGGCTCACCTGCCAGGTGGACCGGTAGATGAAAGAATCTACCAGCCAGGTAAATTTTTTACCGTCCAAATAATAAATTGCCTCTTTTTGTTGCATATACATCTGTTTCAGTACTTTTCATAGAGATAACAGTATTGTATAGCAATACATGCTTAGAAAAGAGGCCAAAGTATTATTTAGAAATACATTTTAATAGTATTAATTACATTTCATAACATTGCTTTTCTTTGGCGTGTGTCCGACATGACACCTGTCGAGTCGTCGTACTGAAGCCATTCCCTGTCAGTTTTCCACTTCTCACTGAACTTCTTCACTTTTGCTTTTTTTCGCTGATGTTTCGCCTCCTTTGTCACCTTCCTTTCCACCTCTCTCCTCTGTGTTTTTCCTCTTTTTTGGTTCAGTCACACCGGGAATGTGCCGCCACATTGCTGCGCTCGATTCACAGCCCTTTTTAGATAGAAAAGGCGGCACATTTGCTCCAAGGTAAGGGCGGCAATGTGCCGACCTGTCTTTCTAAAACGGAGGCATAATATTCCTCCTTTACCAAAAGCCGCCTCCGGGGTAGGTGTAAACATGTGACGTGACGTGAAGCTCGACGTTTGGCTGTGAACAGTGACAACGAATTTGTGTTGATCATTTTAGGGAAACATCATATTCACAAAGCCAAATTCAGTAACTCTAAACCGTCTTTTATTTCTTTTGGTAAGGAAACGGAACAGTACTTCAAAACCATCTATGATTTAAAAAATAAGAAAGCTGCCAAAACCATTCAGTTATGCTCTATTTTTAATGTATTAATTTGAAACTTCTCCTGGCTCTGCTCTTGACTAATGTATTTTATGTATTAATGACTCTACTTGCTTGTTTTTACTGTTTGTATTGTAAAGATTTAATAAAGAAAAAAAAAAGTGACAACGAATTTTTGTCTTCAAAATAAGAGCTTTACATTGCCCCCTATCGGAGTTTAGAACTGAGTTCTTAGCGGGGAGCTTTTAATTTGAAAGTAGCGTCCGTTCCTACTAGCTTGGGCTACAACAACAAACTAACACAACCAAACAGCTACAGAGACTGAGGAGACGCTGCATCTCCTGGATCTCAGCAGCTGTCCAGTTGCTCATCTTAATGTCCGTGGATGAAGTGATGGACTGACTGCTGTGATCAGCTGTTTGCTGGTTTTAAAACAAATGTAAAGCCTCAGAGCTTCTTTGATTATTAACAGTATCTCTCTATAAAAGCAAGGAATCTCTGTCTGTCTGTGTGTATGTGTGTGTATGTATGTGTGTGTGTGTCAAATATCTCTGGATCAGGATCAGACTGACCTGAGAGTTTCAACATGGCTGCTGCTTGGTTCAAGGGTGTGCCATGCGGATTTGTTTGGATTACAATTATACCGTTAATGAATTATTTCATAAATGCTTTACACATTCAGCAAGCATTGTCCACCGGAGCCACCACAGTCACGTGCGCACCAGAGCCAATCACTGCAGAGCTCAAGCCATGACACACCTTAAGAAACAAGCAGATTTGTACCTGCAGTCGCGCGAGCTGGACCGGGATTTTGCCGGCGGTTCGGTCCCGTTGTGGATTAATGAGACTAAACGAGCCCAGACCGAGTCTGTTCGGGTCTGAGGAGAGCGGATTTATACCTGCGGCGGCGCGAGCTGTACCGGGAGTTAGCCAGCGGTTCGGCCCCGTTCTGTTCTGTGCATCTAAACTGACTGTTGTGGATTAATGAGACTAAACGAGCCCAGACCGAGTCTGTTCGGGTCTGAGGAGATCCGGTGACGCGCGGACAACAAAGTGTAATCAGAATCTGTGGATGTTCGTGTGTAGCTAACATTAGCTGCTAGCCGCTAGCCCACACGGCCCACCTCGCGAGGCGATGGACCGGACCCACAGGCACGTCCAAATCCGGACTGAGGGTAAATAATGTCTGTCACGCTTTTTCGCGAACATTGCCATCACATTTGCTTTGTGTCTAATTGCAGAAGAAACGGTAAAAACGGGCTATTGTCACGAAAGTGTCCAAGCAGCAAGTTTGACTCACAACACAAATAAAAACGACTACACACTTAACACACTACACTTCATTTCACACTAACTATACACTCCAAACACGCTGTATGTCACAAATCTCTCAATAATGACTCCAAACAAGGCAAGGTAAATAGTTTTTAAGGTGAAATATAATGGTATAATCAAAAGTTGTCAAAAACAGCCAATTATATCCCTGACATCCCACTTTCAAACACAGCCTCATTTGGCCATCCATGAAAAAGCTACTTTTCCTCCCACTTTTCTATAGGAAGACATGCTTCCTACGGGCAATGCACTAGTGTTAGTGATGACAGAAAGGTGATAACTCGCCATCAGACTGAAAAGGCTTAAAAAGTTGCTGCTCTTAAACGATAAGAGGCTCACTTTAAACAGTATTATTAATAATAATAATAATAACTAGAACTGCAAGCAGTTCCCCCCCGCGCACCACAGAGCCCACGGAAGTTGGCCCAAAGGATGGCGGGCCCGGGGCAAAAGTGAAGACACAGGCCAACGTCTGAGCCGTGGTATTCGCTGTAATGGGAAGTGCACTAGAAGTGCTAAAGGCTGAATGTGTGCCGATTGGGATTTGTTGTACTAAGCCACGCCCACATTGACCAGTTATGACCACCTTCAAGATATGGCCTCAGGATTGGTCCTACATCATACCGACCAAATTTTGTAAAAATTGGTGTAGCCGTTCAAGAGATATAAACTTCCCATTTTTAGCGCCCCCTAGTGGTCAAACTTCGTCAAATTCAGCTCATCCCTCCCCAGTCTCATGGCAACCAAGGACCTCAAAGTTGGTGTTAATAGCATTTAGTTTGACCAAATTTGTCCAAATTGCACCGCCCTCCCTTGCACGGTTTAGCCTGCAGCACCACTTTTAGCCGGAGAAAAATAAAAATAAAAATCTTTACAATTACAATAGGGTTCCTAGCACCGCTGGTCCTAGGAAATGTGTATGCTTGCATACGCGTTCTCTCGGCCCCTCGGGCTTGGCCCCCTAATTAATGATGATGATGAGTAAGTAGAAAAATAGCATACTGAAAAGTTCTGTAGATGGTTGATTATTTGAAAGAGCAAAATTTCAGAGACAACTTGGCAAAAAAAAGGCAGTTTGATTTCATAGATGGAAAATTATATTGAAAAGACAAAAAACATTGTTTTTTTCACAAGTGTGAATAGAACAGCTGTTCAGATCATCCTCCTGTAAAACACTGTTGGTCAAATATTTAAAGTTGATGTCTGCATTAGAGAACATGGTGTGGGGTGAGTCTGTAAATCTTATTTTTTAGCACGTGTCAAGTAACGTGCCCTGTAACATGTTTCACAAATTACAAATTGGGAATATAACTTGGCTACAGCTCGAAAAAACATTTCAGTTTTTGCTTTAATCCATGGGTTTCTCCCAGCCTCTACAGTGTCTGCACTTGTCCCATCCCAACCTGAGCCACCGTGCTGCAAACATAATTGAGAAAAGCAAATGAATCTGACTAATTGCACATCAGATCCTCTAATCTGTAGAGGAGCGGCTGTGTGTGTGTGTGTGTGTGTGTGTGTGTGTGTGTGTGTGTGTGTGTGTGTGTGTGTGTGTGTGTGTGTGTGTGTGTGTGTGTGTGTGTGTGTGTGTGTGTGTGTGTGTGTCTGTGTCTGTGTCTGAGTCTGTGCGTGTGCGTGCGTGTGTGTGTGTGGTTTGTAGCCAAGACTCCCCTGTCATCACAGAGATAAAGCACACAGCTGACACAGTCCTGGGCTTCTCTTTATCGGCCTGTGTTGTTACAGCTTAACTTAACCCACCAGTTTTGAGCGAAGGGAAGATAAGGCGAGCTTTGCTCCACTGACACCAGTCATCATACATCCTCGAGGCTGATCCTGCCACAGAAATGTGTGGCCTCAGGGAAGCTGGCAGATACAAAGTGTTGTTGACTATTCTCTCTCTTTTCAGGATTTATTTTGTTGTCCAGGACCTTGTTTCAGCATTTAATTTATGGGTTAGGGTTAGGGTTGCTATACAGACAGTGAAAGGTTTTCTGACATGGAATTCTTATTGTGTTACAAAGACAGATTACTTCTTTCAAAAGGTGATTCATTTCTGAACTCATTTGTCAGTTTCTCTATGCACCATTTCCAAGCTCTTATCATGTTAACAGCTTTAGATAGCGATAGATTGTCTTTGATTAGTAGAATTAAGTGTCTTAATGTCCGGATCACTTTTCCCTAATATTTTTGTCAGTTCATTCTTTTTCATTTCATATGAACAAAAAACATTCATTTTGGCTGTCTATGGCTGTCTATTTTGATGTAATTTCTGTTTGAATGGACAAAAAGTTGAAGTAACTCAAAAATCATGTTACACAGGGTAATGCTGTTTAATTCGGGCCATCATAAATGACACAGAAAACTTGATGTGTAGAATACCAGCAGCTTGTAAGAAGTGCTGGTTTGCCAGAAAAGGTCATGGCACACCAAAGAGTAAAATGTGTAAGTGCTGGTATTGCAGACTGGTGAGTACTGTCCCACTTGTGGCACTGCTTCTGCGCTATGGCTACACCTTATATTAGCTGAAAAGGCCTGACAAAGGCAAAGTTATCATGGAAATAAACTCAGTTCTGATTATGAGATATTAAACATGTAGATACACTAAAGCTGACAGTTGTTTTGTGCTGTGAACTTTACCAATAGACAAGCCAATCTATGAGTGCTGTGTACACTAGTAACATTTGCTGTTTCTCACAGTTTAAGAAGTCCATGATGCTTTTTATTTTTAATCAGTTTAATCCAACCAAGATTAACGCTGCATCTGCAGGCTCTACTGTCACGGTCACTGTCCGTTGCTTTAACTGCATCTAGAAATGTTTGATGTACTTTATATGTGGATGTGGGCACAGCTGTATCTGGGTAATATTACCATCTCTTCTTTCCACTGGTGACTGATGTTTATAGCCTGCAGCACTTTTAGCACTTACCTGTACTTTTTTCCTTATGTTAAGCACCATCACTATTATGTATTTAGCTGTTTTTTAATTGAGGTTGTGTGTGCGCACACCCGCGATTAAGTAAAGTTATGCTGATCAAATGTTCTTTGTAGCATGGCCTCTTAACTTCTTCTGAGTGATTATGATTGAATACAGCTGATGAGTTTGGGGTTATTACTAGGGATGTATATTGATAAGGATTTAGCGATTCTGATGCTTTATCGATTCCTGTTTATCAATCCGATTTTTTATCGATTCGCTTATCGATTCCCAAATAGGCTGAAAAACAAGTAATAAATGAGTACAGAAAAGAATACAACCTGGTTTATTAATATAAATCTTAATTATTAACTGCTGAGAATAAACAATACTCAAATGAGTCCT
>CAEMYA010002140.1:456738-474913 GCA_903131615.1 Diplodus sargus | reverse complement strand
TGAAGCAATGTTATGAATGTCCATAAAACACTATACAACATATTAGATGTAACACCAGAAGCATCTCTCAAACATTGCATTTTAAAGCAGTCAAAGATGGATATGTAATGCCACTTGGCAAGCACACACACACACGCACACACACACGCACAGAGACTTTGACTTTGTCCTCTCTCGAGTCTAGTCCCTCCTATCAGTACAGCGGGAGGCGCCTTTTTTTCGAGCTGAACTTCCTCATCAACGCATCCTTCCACTCGGACTTAAACGTGTGAGTGGGGTACTTTACAAAAGCAAGCTGGGATCAAAGCAGCTGGTGCGCCAATGAGCTACTGCGCTCTCCAAAACGCGCATCCATTTCTCAGTGCACAGCATCGATAACACTGTAAAAGAATCTCTTTAACTCAGTCTTTTCGTCTATGTCACTTTGTGGCTGACCAACTGTTTCTTTGACTGCAAATCCGCGGAGGTTCATGTTAATTGTGCGTCTTCTCTTGCTTGGATCAGGGTCGGTCACCGGAACAGCCTCGGTGAAAAGTGACAATAGTTTCATAACAAGGTGCGCAAGGAAAAGAAAACTGCGCTGCATAATGGCACGAAGCAGCCCCGTAGCCTAGAGATGAAATAGTAAGCCGACGAAAACTCATCCATACATTCTACGTAACGTTCTTTTCAGTAAGGCAATGATAGACTGTTGCAGTGTAGATTCCCATCAATCAAATAAACTCACACCATTGTTTCTTTATGTTTTTAATGTTTTAATGATAAAGAATGCAACATTAGTGTTTCTCAACACAAAATTAGCTACTATGATTTTTTTGAAGAGATCTGTGTGGGGGTGCACAAGCATTTTTGGGGGCGTGCCAGGCCCCCTATGGCCCGCCCATAGCGATGGGTGTGTATCTATGAATGGTATAATCAATTAATTGGTGCAGCTCTGCATGTGTAATGAAATGTTCATAGTGTTAAAAGACTTTGTGAGATATCTCAGAGCTATTGTGAAAGAGTTTTGATACACTTTAATGTTAACTGAAAACTCAAGATGCCAGTTATCTAGGCATTTCAGACTAACAACACTATAATGCATGATATAAATAAGAAAGCATTAACAAAGCTGTAGAGTGCTAAGGGACTACGAGCTTTAGTATTTGATTTGAAATGTATTCATAAAGGGTAGGTTAACTGAGCATACTTGCTGTTAAATGAGACATCATGATGGTGTAGACTTATTAAAACTACAACATGTGACTGCTTAATATCAATTTCATTTGCATACATTTATGCAACTGGAATGTATTCATCATGTGTTTGAGTTAAAGGAGTGCTGCACTATCAAGTAAGCTTTACAAAAACATTAAAACTTAATTGCTCTTAATCATGGACTAATTTCAGTTTTCAAGTCAATTGAGTTAGGCCTGGGCAATATGGCTGAAAAGTCTGTCCTGATATTGCTATATATTATTATTGAACATTTTTAATCAAGTGTGCTATTTAAACAAAAACTAAAGACCAGGCTTTAAATGGTTGAATGTAATCTCTTTGTTTTGAATTCAACCACATTATCAAGGCGCACAGGTAACATTTTTTATGTTAACACAGCAAGGAAAACACACAATTATACAAATAAATAAAAGATATTGCCATACTGGCAAGCTGACATGTTCTTTTTTATTCGCAATTTCCTTTCTGGCAGCACTCACTTCTTACCATGATGTTATTGCATTGCACTTGTGTTTTCTCACAATTGGTTTGTAAAACAATCAGCCAGTGAGTGTCACTTTTGGCACCATGGCACCATTGGATATGATAGGATGTTGGGGAGGGAGCTCAAGTGGGATTCATCATGTAAATGACTGGCTGTTCGCGAGTCACAATTTCAGTAGGTTTGCATTTAGTGCCTTTACATGAAATTATCAAGCATTTGAACCTTTTTCTTAATGCTATCGGTGCTGTGTCTATCACTGATAGATATTGCTATCAGTTTAAATCTTTCAGGCCCAAGTTGAGTCAATTTTTACCAAATTTATAAATGCAATTTTAGAAACACTTGGAGCATAGCGCAAGTCTGCACTGAATACTTTCACATTATCCACTTTTGCATACCATTAAATTCATACATAGTAAATTTCATAGTCAAAATTAACTGTAATACAATTGTCAATTATAATTTCTTCAAAAGGAAAAATGAAATCACTCTAATAAACCACAAACTATTGTGTATGCGGCAATTCTTTAATATTTACAGAATATAGACATAAGATATTCTTTACTCTTCATATTATTATTATTTTAAACTTGGAAAACCTGTGAATACAGCTACAAACATCCTTATTTCTTACAGTATTAATTATGATAATAATGGCATCGTCCCAGTCCTAACGTATAGATGGTGTATTTTTGGGGAAGGACTTGCATTTCAATAGCGCTTTTCCACTCTACTGACCACTCCAAGCTTTTTACAACACTTATCACATTCACTCATTCACACACACATTCATACAGTGATGGCAGAGGCCATGCAAGGTGCCAACTGCTCATCAGGAGCAATTTGGGGTTCAGTATCTTGCTCAAGGGTACTTTGACTTGCAGCTGGGGGAACTGGGGTTTCGAACCTGCTCTTTTTCTGTTGTGACGGTGGGCAATCAGCGTTGCTGGATTGAAGTATGGATTGAAGTATGGATCGCCTGTGACTGACTTAGGCATATTCTTCGTCTGACTGCATGCACCGAACCATTAGGTCAGTACTGTGATGCTTCAGGGTAGGGCTGCATGATATTGGAAAAAACTGACATTGCAATTTTTTTAACCCAGCGATATATATTGCGATATGAAAAAATACAGGAATTTGCTGCTCATGCTGCACTGCTGCTATCTTGTGGACAATTAACCTGCACTGATCTTGCCTGTTTTTGTCGTACTGAGCTGTGTGGCACCAAGTCTTCGTTTGCGCAATTTTTTCTGTTGCTCATTTTTCAATGTTGTTACCAGCGACTCATTCCATGTGCAGGGGTGTGGTCTGCTTCTGCACACTGAATAAGAACTAATGTGATTGGTGGATCGCTGTGCATGCAGAGTCCGCATGCATAGTGTGTGTGTCAGTTACCCTTGAAATTAAATGAGTTCATTTGCCTCCTATATCGCAGAGCGACAATGCTCAAACAATATATCGTGCAGCTCTAGTTCAGGGCAAGTACATGTACCGGTGCACCCCTAGAAGGCAGGTTTTGTTTCTTGTTGATCTAGAAAGAATGCCATCTCAAGTCCCATTGGTGAGGGGAAACGCATATAACCCAGGGAAACAGACTTTGACACAATACAGGAGTGCTCTCCATTAATTGAATCTTTGTATCTATGTAGGGAAGATGGTCCATGGGAAAATAACATCTTTTTATGCGCAGCATAGTGTTGATGTATCCATGCAGGGTGCTGAGGGAGATCAGGAGGACGAAGGACAGCCTGAATTATAGATGGACTGAATGTTTCTGGCTGTGAGTGATAGCAGTCTACGAGAGCCCATCTCAACAGAAGACTGACGTAAAATCAATGTTGAGAGTGCAACGTAATCAATTTTGCCATGATGACTGCGGGGAGGCCACTGAGCGATTGTTTTATTTGGTTAGCCTGGGAGGTCACCCTGTGTTTCCTTTGATACACGTTATCTTCTCCCAGTAAGCATGAATGCTGTGTTTTATAATACTAATGTAATATAGCCACAGTTTTGGCAGCGATGTGCTTGCTTGCCAAAGCTCCTCAACATATTTCTTCTTAACAGTATTTTAGAAATTTTCCTCACTCATTTACTTTTGTCCCCACAGAGAATGTGTTCATTTCTGTGAGTTTAGCCCAGAGCATGTGAGCGGAGCTGAGCTGTGAGAATTTCCGCTCCCCACTCACGTTGGTGTTCGCTCCATCGCTCAAAGTTATACCAGACAGCTCCGCTCAAAGTTATACCAGACAGCTCCGCTCAAAGTTATACCAGACAGCTCCGCTCAAAGACCGCTCTCCGCTCACCTAACAATTCATTCAGCTCCGGTGAAATCGCTCCTCGCTCGCTCAAATTTAAAAGGGGGAGCAATTCCTGACGTTGCACCTATATGACCTGTCTGCTTGCTTTTCGAAATATTTTAACTCCATCTCTCGACGAATGACGTCTGGTGTAGGCTAACCCTTGAATGCACACGTGAGTCTGTGTGGACTTGTGCATGCCCTAGACTCGTGGAGAGCGGTATCAGGACGGAACTGGAGCGAAATGGAACCATCACTCTGGCCTTTGGATTAAAACCCGCTCTGCGCTCCGACTATATTTCGCGCGCTCCGCTCACATGCCCTGGCTCAGCCTGCCATCAGCTCTGCATACAATATTGAGAATAGCTAACAAGACATTCACTCACAATAGCGAGCTGAGTCGGCATGTCTCTGTGACCTTGGTGTGTGTGTGTGTGTGTGTGTGTGTGTGTGTGTGTGTGTGTGTGTGTGTGTGTGTGTCTTGCAGAGAGGCCAGAGGAAAACACTGATATATAATTGAAACGTTATTTGACTTCATCCCTTGACTTCATCCTGTATAGATAATAATAGCTACACTTTACTTGAAGTGGTGCTTTCAGTGCATAAGAAGTATATTACAGTGTGTAAAGGAAGTAAATAGTGCATGATGATGAATGAAATCAGTGGACAGTGTAAAGCACAGAATTTGACAGACGTGGAGTTGGGGTGGCGGTACTTTTTGAAGGTCACTTCCATTAGTTTCAGAGTTTCAGCTCTTCAACTTTTTGCCAAAAAACCTCTTCAAACCTTTCTTACCCTTATTTCCATGCCTGAAAGACAATATATGCAGCAACACATTAAATCACAGTGTTTCCTCTAGGATTTTTTTAAGGAGTGGCAAGTCGTCCCCCCCCCCACCGAATCAACATCTTTCCCCCCCCCCCCTTTTTTTTACCGCAACATAGGCTACTGTTCACGTCATGATAACTTCTGTATCTAACCACCTATTCAAACTTCCTCAGTCTATAGTTGTCTTTGTTTGATAGCCTACTTCAAGAGACTTTTGGTTACGTAACGATGGACAGCTCCTACACGGGATCGTTCTGCTGTGTCGTCGCCGCCGTCACCCCCGACACAGGGCCCCGCACGTTACGGCGCAGATGTCCTGAATGATCATCAGTGTTGATTATTTATAAGCCCAGCGGACTGAGACACTCAATTTTTTTTCTTTTCCACTAGCACTCGAGCGCGACGTCCGACACGAGAATCAAACCCGCTAATTTTAAAAACACACCGGCAACAGCGACCAGTGATCTGTAGCCTACTGAGACTGTTGTTATTCTGTCACCTGATTTAAAACACGCTGTGGTCCGTCATCGAGGTGCAAAGAGTAGATACTGAGCAAGATAGTTATCTGTAGTTTACCTTACTCGAGAGTATCCGACCCAGTGCAGGACTCTGCTGTGAAGGTGGAGACATGGAGCGGTGGTGTATTTGCGACAATTAAAAAAAATAATAATAATTTTAAAAAGAGAAATTTGAAGGAGCGGTGGCTAGGATTTAGGAATGGCAGGCCGCCACTCCTAAATGAATGTAGAGGAAACACTGAATCAGGTGTCTTCTCTCATACAAACTTTAAAGGTTCAGTGTTCAGAAATTGAATATAATATTTATAATTATGTTTTCAATGGTCTATAATCACCTGAAATTGGGAGACATTGTGTTTTCAGTACCTTTAGAATGAGCCTTTCATATCTACTATCACTATCATATCTTGATCATTGGGACATGAAACGACTAATTGTTGACACTCAGATTTCAACAATTGACACTACAAACTTGGTATTGGTAAACTAAAGGCAGGAACACACCGGCCCAACCGTTGGGCGTCTGAAGTGTTTGGAGAGACTCGGACGAGGTCGGGAACAAATATGTTCGGTGTGTTCAGCTGTGTCTGAAGCTTTCAGAGCCCCGCGGACGTTGTCTGCTCCGACTCAGCATGCGAAGTCTGAGGAGGAGGGCTGTCAGACGTCTGAGCCATTGGATTCTCTGATTGGCTGTGTGCCAGCTGAATGGCCGTTCTGATTGGCGGTGTGCTAGCGAATCAGCGCGGGGTGTGGGAGGGCGGAATACTGTGTGCGCTTTGTTTTTCTATGCACTCTGTTCGGTCATTCCCCATTTTCATGTTTTGCAGTACTGGCATGAGACTAGTTGTTATGTCCGTTCAGGACGAATTTGTGTTTGTTTGGTAATGCCTCGCTGCATGTTTAGTATGCAGCTGTCTTTATCTGAAATAGTTAAGTTTCGTTTTGATCGAAAGTAAAGAGAGTTGTGTGCATAAGCCTCTCGTTTACAACTCACAACACAAGCGCCAGCCGCTTATTGCATCTCGCGCAAGCGCAGAGCGTACGCGCTACTGTACAGTAGGCAGCACGTCGAAGCGGTGTGTTTCAATGCAACTTTTCTGCTGAACGGGTCAGACGAGAGGCAACAGAGTGGTCGGATAAGGCAGTTGGACATCTGGGCGGTGTGTGGAGGGCTTAAGTGGGTCCCTTTCAAGAATAATCAGCTCTAATCAGTTTTGTATTCTCTCGTGAAGATGATGACGGATGATGCTTGCTGTTCAGCAGACGCGCAATGTTGAATACATAGAAATAGACCACTATTTAGTTGTTTTGAATTTTGTATAAAAGTGCATCAGGATGATGTTATAGGAGTGTACCTGACTCAGGATTGTATCAGGTGAAATGGATTTGGCTGTTCAATTAAAAGATTACACTATTTGTCTTTAGCCTACTTTAGAATGTTTCACCTGCAACCTCAGACTTGCATTTTACTGCCTTTCTTTGTCATCTGTGAAAACATCAGAATTCCACACAGTCAGAGAAAGTGTGCACCCTGCTCATAGTTCAGTTATAAAATCCCCCAGCGTGACACAGAGTGTCTCTCCTGCTTGGCTGCTGACAGCACTGTCAGAGCAGAGCAGATGCTATACAGTTTGGTGCCCTAGGCCAGATCAGAATAGTGCCAAAATTGCATCATCTCTCATCTGTTAAACACCATGCATGTCAGATGGATATTTTTAACTAGTGCTGCAGCTAATATACAAGTATGTCTATGGTTGCCTTTATATAATTGTATTTCTTATCCCTGTGCATTTTTGTAAGCTTATATGTTTTTTTTGTTTTGTCCTATATTTGTAATTTGTTCTGACTGACAAAATAAGTCTCTAACTGACTGACTCGTCAACTTTCTGGGGACGGCCCCAGATGAGTCCTGAAGACTCATGTTTTAAGGTTTCACTCGGGGTCTTTGAATTGCGGGCTGAGATTTGAATCTTTTTGGAGGAGTGGGGTTATTGACTTGCCAACATTTATATCAATAGCGACTTTCTCATGGAACTTTCATACCTAAGTGACTTGTTTCAGAAACTCAGTGAACTAAATCTACAGATGCAGGGCATCTACACACAGTCCACAGCTGCCAGATAAAGTCACTTCATTCACAAGAGAACTGAAGGCGGATGAGCAGCGTTAAGTTGGGAAATGGAGGACATGTTTGAAACTTGAAATAATTTGTCATGGTAAACAAGCTGCAGAATGTTGTAATCCCATGTATGAAAATTCATATCTCTGCTGTGCAAAAACTTTTCCAGAGGTATTTCTCATGGCAAGATCCTGAACTATGTTAATGGATCTGAGACAGTTCAAAACTAGCTGCTGACTTCATTCGACAGTTTATTGATGTCACCTCTGATTAAACAGTAAGCCAGCAGATTAAGTCTAAGACACTGGCAGATGTCATCTTTGATATATTGTATCAGAAACAGATTCATTACCAAGAAGGATTTTACACCAACGAGGAATTTGTCTTGGTGAATAAGGTGCATGTATTGAAGACAATGACAATAACAATAAACAAACAATGACTATTATACATACATTATAAAATAAATAATATAAACAATATAATCACACTGGGACATGTAGACAAATAATTATGTGTTTTGGCCTGATGTTTGCATTTTCAGCAACTTTTCAAGGCCAATATTAACTGCCAAGTTGATATTGTGAACCATGGTAGACTGCCTTGATGGTCCATTATTACATGTTATGCAGCTTAACTTCCAGCCCTTTGTTTGAAATTCTAGACAAGGTGTCAAACTATCCAATATTTATCATAAAAAACAAGATTTTTGTTACTGTAAAAATCTTACACAATTTTAATTTTACACGATAGATTCTACCCCAGGTCTTCTTACTAACTTGTTCTGAGGACTTCAACTCTGTCATATTGTCTTTTTTGCTCAGTTTTCATGGAACTATGTTAAAACTTTTCAGTGTTCTGAGCAAATCTCGTCTGCGATAAAGACCTGGTGACGATGGTCAACAGTTCTAGACAAGGCCAGTAAACAGAAGTTGTTGTTATTTTGTAAACCGCTGGTCAAGTTTGAATTCTTATGTGTAGAGTTTTTGGGTCCTCTTTAAGCATCGCTTGACAAAATATAAAAACAAGCAGATGGAGAATTGCTCTGCAACAGTGTTATACAATGCACATCTTCGAAATTTAGCATAAATTACAGGGAAATGTCAGTGGAAGTTACAGGTTCAAGAGGTTAATCTAGGATTAGTCTGTTGAGCCCGACCAGAGTTCACAAAGCCTAGCTTGAACTGGGTTTTAATTGGTCACAGTAGCCGTTTTTATACTGGGCGGCAAGGGTCTTTTTATTTGCCGCATCCTAGTAATCAGGCTCTCAGCCATGGCCTGGATTGGGCTGTACTCCAGATAGAAGTGGTCTTGGCAGTTACTTAATCCATCAGGTCATCCTACAGCACAAAGCTGCACTTGACTGTCAGATATCGTTTTCTCTTAGACCAAGAACAGGCTACATCTCTATTCAGTAGGTATCCTTCCACTCCTTAAAGTCTCCAGAATTATTTAGAGCACTCACACCTCAAGCGCCATCTCAACAATTTAGGCAAAAGTATTTATTGCTGGTAGCATGGAGCTTGAAAGGTGGAGGTGGCACTGGAGAGAGCACTGAATTTATTCTAAACAGAAGCTTCACTTCTCTGTAGAATTGGCTGTTGTAACGCTGCTGCTGGATTTTGTTACCTTTCAACGAGATGAGACCCTGCCGACTGCAAACACGCAAGCACACACACACCACCATCAAATCTCCATCCTCAGCAAAGTTTTTTATGAAAAGGATGAAAGGACTTTGACTGAAGACCTTTTACAAAAGATGAAAGAGGCCTTTTAGTTTATAGAGGGTTTTCTGAGAGAGAAACATCACACTGGCACTGATCAGATTTTCTGAGGACCACAACTTAGGCCATGAGGAGTGAATGGAATTCTCCCAGGACTGACTTTCATAACTTAGAAATCCTTTTCATGTCTGTAGACTCTAGGTGTATGGGCTAATTATCCTAGATAAGTCATTTACCAAGGTTTTGGGCTGTTATGTTTCATAAAGTCAAAGTTAGATATTATATATATTTATGTGTACTAGTGCAGTGCCCGTAGGAAATATGTGTTCCTGTAGAAAAGTGGGAGGTTAAGAAGCATTTTCACTGATGGCCAAATGAGGCTGTTTGAAGGTGGAAAGTCAGGGATATTTAGGTTTGTTGTGAAATCCGATATTCCAGGGAATAATTGGCCGTTTGTGACTATTTTTGATTTTACCATTATATTTCACCTTAAAACTATTTACTTGGTGTGATTATTTTCCGCACAACCTCACATGTGTGACTGTGCAGTTATTTTATCATTTTGACATATTGTACTAACACAATGGACCTAAAATCACAAAAAAACATAAAATCCGAGTAGAAAAAGTTTTTACTGTGAAAACCACAAATATGTTTAACAAACCATTTTTTATTACTTATAATGCAAATATAAATTGTTGTTTGCTGAATAAGTGCATACATTATAAAAATTTACAAAGTTCTGTGTAACTATTTACATTTAAATGCAGGCAATGCTCAGGTCTGCCTGAGCTCCTTCCAGCTGAATGAAGAGCTGCACTGCCTGCTCCACATTTAGTTTCTCATTGTTTTGACTCATTAAACAAAAAAACCGACTCCACTACACACTACACCAAACACTACATAACACACTAACTATACTCTCCAAACACGCTCAATGTCACAAATCTCTCAATTCTCAATATCGCTGTCTGTACGCCGACTGTCGTTGCCTGTCACTCATCCATTGAAGTCCCTCCCACAACTTCCTGTTCCTTTACAACCAAACTTTCTGCTTGAACACTTTTTTTTACTGTGACAAAAGCCCTTTTTTACCGTTTCTTCTGCACCAGACACAAAGCAAACGTGACGGCAATGTTCGCGAAAAAGCGTGGCGGACATTATTTACCCCAAGTCCGGTTTTGGACAGGTCGGTGCGTCCGGTCCGCCAGCTCGGGAGTTGGGCCGTGTAGGTTAGCTCGCGGCTAGCAGCTAGCAGCTAGCTACACACGCACATCCACAGATTCCGATTCCACTTTGTTTTCCGCGCGTCTCCGCATCTCCTCAGACCCGAACAGACCGGTCCGGTCTCGTTTAGTCTCATTATTCCACAACAGTCAGTTTAGATCATGCACAGAACAGAACGTGACCGAACCGCCGGCTAACTCCCGGTCCAACGCGTGCCGCTGAAGGTATAAATCCGCTCTCCTCAGAATGTGTGTCGTAGGCTTGAGCTCTGCAGTGACTGGCTCTAATGCGCATGTCACTGTGGTGGCTCCGGTAGACTATGCTCCAGAATGTGTTAAGCATTTATGAAATAATTTATTCCCGGTATCATTGTAGTCCAAACAAATGCGCATAACACACTATTGAACCAAGCAGCAGCCATGTTGAAACTCTCAGGTCAGTCTGATCCTGATCCGCAGTCGCAGAGATATTTGAGCCACACACACATACACACACACACACAGACAGACAGAGATTCCTTGCTTTTATAGACTAGTGCATTGCCAGTAGGAAGCATGTAGCCTCTACTTATAGAAAAGTGGGAGGTTAAGTAGTTTTTTCATGGATGGCCAAATGAGGTTGTGTTTGAAGGTGGAACATCAGGGACATAATTGGCTGTTTTTGACTACTTTTGATTATACCATTATATTTCACCTTGAAAACTATTTACCTTGCCTTGTTTGGAGTCATTATTTTCAGCACAACCTCACAAGTTTGACTGTACAGTTATTTTTTCATTTTGACATATTATATTAACACTATGGACCTAAAATCACAAAGTAACATAAAATCAGAGTAGGAAAAAGTAAGATTTTTTACTGTGAAAACCACAAACAGTTTAATGAACCAATTGCATTAGTTATAATGCTAATATAAATTGTTGTTTGCTGAATTTGTCATTCCTGCCTGCTCCGCAATTCAGTAGTTGACTCACAACACAAATAAAAACGACTACACCACACACTAAACACACTACACCAAACACTTCATTACACACTAACTATACACTCCAAACACGCTATATGTCACAGATATCTCAACTCTCAAAACTCGCTGCGTATGACTTCTTTTTGTTGACAGAGTGGCAGCATCCCACACAGACCAAAAAAAGGTTTTTGTATAAACATTAACTTTTGATAGGCTTATTTTAATCAAGTGTTCCCCAAGCGTTTGTCACTGCCTATCCTCCATCTCACGGTAGTTCCTAATAGATCCGGATATACCTGGAGTTTTCCTAAATATAAGCAGAGAAGAAGGGTAATCTATTACGTCACACAAACTGATTTAGTAGTTTTATTCCTAAGCATCAAGGAAGTACCAAATGTGCTTTGTGTGAATTATTGGGCTAATTAGGACTGATTTTCTTCTATAAGACATCCTATTGTCTGCATCATAAGAATTTCCTTCTTTCAAAAGCAATGTGAAATAAATGCATCTGCACCACTGATCTGCTGCTTTAAAGTCAAAAGAGATTTCAATGAGATTTCTATACTCTTTTCATCTCTAAACAGAGTGACTTGAATAAGGTAAGTGTACAATGTCACAGAGACAACTCGACACTCAGAAAAAAGATTGCAGTCTTATATCCAGATTTCTAAATGAACTTTTTTGATTACCCGCCAATCAGAATTTCCACTAGCCAAATGTTTTCCAGTGAAAAACATGACGACATTTTCGTGATCAAACACACGCCATTCAGGACCTGTCAGCCATTTGGCATTGAACTTTCTTTTTTTCCTTTCACACGCATTGTTGTTGATATTCTCATCTAACCCCCTGCCTCCTTCCTCTTCTCTAGGGCCCTATAAAATCTGTTTTATTTTTTCCCAAATTCCGTTTTGTTTCTTCCCTAATTCCGTTTCGTTCCGTTTTAATTTTTGGGAATTCCGTTTTTTCTGTTATAATTTTTGGGAATCCCCATTTTTTTACCTTTTACTCTTATTAAACTGCCAAAAACAGTGTGTTTTTAATTTAAATGACTAAAATGTACACAAAATAAATCGAAATTACCTTAAATCAATTGAGGTGACAAACATATTTCCTCAATACTGTACCGTACAGTACAGTAAAGTGCATCAAAAACATTTTGACTTCATCTTGTCTTCATACAGTAGTATATTTTGTGTTTTTATGGGTTTCATTTGGGTTTCATTGAATAAAAACATGGTCAGCTCTCAGGCAGATCCAGGACATGTTTGCATACCAAAATTCTTCAGAAAATTTAAGTTGTAAATATTAAAAATAATAGCAAAGATGACCAACAAAATGAGAAATTATACTCGTGATGTTATGTCAACTTAGCATACTAACCAGCTAGTAGTGAAAACACCAGCCCTCCCGCTGTCCTCTGGGCTCCCAGCCCAGGCAGAGTCAGCTAAGAGGGCTGTGGCTAACGGGGCTAATTAGCTAACAGCAGCTACTGTTAGCAGCAGTTAGCAGTCACTCTGGTATTATATGCCGATAATATGAATCGGACAGATGGCTAACTCTCACGCATTACACCTTTAATAATGATTTCTCAGGTCTGTTTCTTTGCAAAACAACAGTTCACCTGACACATAAAAGTCGTTTTGGGAACTGCTCAGCTCTGTACTGAGGGGTTAATGTCGAGTTTCTCAGTTTTTTCGCCGACGAAGATGGAGCCGTGGGCAGCCGCGTCGCCATGCTTACAATGTTTTGACGAGGGAGCTCAATCTGTGGGGAGGGGGGCGGACGCAACTTGTTGTGCCACCCAGATTTGCTTCCCTCCGTGCAGTTTTCCCCAGACTTACGTTCCTCTTCCACATGAAAACAGCATTTCAGTGAAATTATGTCAAATTCCACGATATTCCGCGTTAAAAAGTAGATTACGTTTTAATCGGCCAATTCCTCGATTCCGTGATCGCGGAAATCATAGGGCCCTACTTCTCGCAGTGGGTACTGCCCAGGGAGCGAGAACAGTAGAGCGGCTCTGACTGACATGATTGCCTCATGCATCACCGGCCACACTGGCTAGTAAGTTTTTATTAACACCCTCCAAAATGATTTTTAACCCGCATTTGGGGGTTGGCTGGTGTTAATTTAGAACCCTGCTTATATCTGTTTCAGAGCAAACATACAGTCAACTCGTATATAAAACAGAATTCACTCTGAACTAAAGTTTATTAGTTTGGATGAAAATGGATTGTTATCCAATTAAATGTTGACATTTGCTCATTGAGAAGAAAAGGTTTCAGGGTAGCACAGATTTTTTAAATTTATGAATCATTAGGATGTAATTTTGTCTTGCATAATTTTATTAAGGAAAATGCTCAATATATGATGATGAAGATTTGTGATTTAGCACAGCAGTTGATTAAGTGCTGTCATTTTTGGTGTTCACACTCTCCCAACCTGACAAAAAGCATAACATCACCTTTTGTTGTTTTCACCATCTTAATTTTCTCATTTTGCTCTCTCTCTGTCTCTCTCTCTCTCTCTCTCTCTCTGCTGTTATTGGCTGTAATTCTGCGCAGCTAGTGGAGGAGGGTTGATGAACTACCACTTCCACAGAGTAATGGAAACCATTAAAGGCTACAGCAATGGTAAAGGTTATCGTAAACACTGTTGCCTCCCTTAAGTGTCAGAATGTGTGAGAATATGAGGGAGAAATGACTCACATCCAACCTTATCATTTGCTTGAATTATCTTTGTGGATGCAGCATAATGGGCTGTACAGGAGACATATGCCAACGAGTTACTGAGAAAGGAAGTCATTCATGAAGTGATGTCTCTCAGGATGACAGTGATGTCAATGAAAGCAAAACAGAAGAATATGTTTTCTATAACAAGTGTCCTTTGCTGTTTTAGTACTAACTAAAAAGTGTCTGTTGCACCAAGCTTTGAAAGTCTCATCACTGTCATCACATTAAATTATTTTCTGATCAGATAATTACTTATTTAGATAAGAATTCTGCCAATTCTTGTACAGCCATTTATGTTTCGACAACATTTAACATCTGACAAATGTTTTGCTTCTTTTGTTCGATGAAAATAGGGTTTTGTAGAACAACATGTTTATGTTCGTTTAATAAAGTATTGGAAATGGGTATCTTTTATTTGATAAATTATTCTTGACTCAAGGTCTACTTGCTAGCTTTTTCCAAAAACTGTTAACCACATCTCCTAGTAGGAGCAACTGCGCAAACTCCTGCCACTGATAAATGTGTGTATGTGTTTTGAATTATAACGTTTCCTAGATCTAATCTGATTTTAGTACCAAAACTCAGTACCTGGTACAGGTGATAAAAGTTAAATATTTTTACCGACTTTTATTTTGTTGTAATACAATGTAGTATTAAACAAACTTACTTAATGAACCCTAAACCCAAAATGATATGGATAGACTTGGAACCTAGAGCTAGTCCTTTCTGTCAGCACGCAAAGTGATGAATACCCAGTACTGATTGATGGATGGATATAAGCAACAACTACAAGCAGCTTATGTACAAAAATTCCACATGGTCAAGTCCTAATGTGTATGAATTGTGTTCAAGAAAAATGTCAACAGTACGTTGTCAACTGTTCACTTGCACAACGACTAGTTATTGACTATCATTTAACGGGAGCAATTCTGATTCAAGAATGAATATAGAAATGTGTGAGTGTGTGGGCAATTTACTGCTTTGAAAAGTAGGACTACACTTTTTCCTGCTCCCAGTCCAGCTGATTTATTGGAAGTGGAAAAAAGTTTGTCAGTTTGTCTGCAGAAGAGTGTGGTTGAACAAGGCGAGATGCACATAATGACTGATAGCAGGGAAGGATGGGTTGAAGCTAAAGCAAACTGCACAGCTAACAAAATGACAAAAAGAAAAAAAAGACACAGAACAAGAGAATCCCCCTCATTCCTCAGTCATCAGTCAGCTGCGCTTTGTTTTCCTGTATACTGTGATGAAAATAATATCCCATTTCAGACAGAGATTCTGCAATAGCATCACAACAAAGGACCAACAAACTGACCAGGTGATTTTTCAACATTGAATTTGGAGATTTGATTTTCTGTACAAGTTGCCAAAGACGTGAGCTTAAGTTTTTTTCTTGAAATCACGTCACATCATCACTTTTGCAAAATAACAACGCAATATTCCCCCCTTGAAAAGGTAGCATCAATGGAGCCAATGTTTCTGTCATAACAAAACAATTTAACTGACAATTAAATGCCTGGGTTTTGGCACCTGTACACAGTGCTTTTGCAAATTCTTTGAGGAATGGTTTCATGATTTTTTTATTGACCAGAACTATTTTTGAGATTGTATGATATAGAATTTTGAAGGGATACTTGTCACCATTCAAAAATGGGAAGTTACTGTGTCAGTGGTATAAAAAGAAAAACAAAATAATGGAATTTGTTAATTCTTGGTCTCTCATCTATTCCTTATCTTTAACCTCCATAAGCATATACTCGCAAGTGTTGCTATATTGTATAACTATACCAAGTAAGCACTAACCAAACTACATCCTCTGTGAAAAGTCCCATCAGGATGCCAGTGTGTTCCATAAAGATTTGACATGAGGAACCTCACTTAGGGATGATGAGCTTTTCCCATGACTGCACCGTCAGTGCTCACCATCAAAGCAAATCATGTGCAAAGCCTGAATGGCCTATTTCATTTCCAGCTACTCTATATTGATGCAAATCTCACTTCTTATTTGAAGCATCATTAAAATAAGCATGCGGAGAGACTATTAGATTTGATGCCTGCCCATGAACTGTCACTAACATTTAGGAGGTAATCTGTGCCCTGATTCCTTTCATATGATCTTGTTGGATAATTTAATAACTTAATGTTTGTTGATTTGTCCCTGAAGGAGCTATTTGGAGATTATGAGGCATAAGCAAATATGAATGTGTGAGATAATGTATTCCTTTACTGGCCTTTATGTTATATCTATTAACTAAACAGTTTTCAGGTGAGTGGAGTGCAGTTTTGTATTTCTATACTGCTGTTGTTGTTTCCATAGAAATTCCTCTTGCGGCACCCAATGCACACACACACACACAGAGTCACTGCATGGATGTAATGTTGCTAGGTAACATGTTCAAGACAATAGGGAAATGCAACTGGTTTAGTGCTGATTCAAAGGTTAGAGGGTATTGGAGCTCCACCGGTGTCAACCTTTCTCCAATCAGCCTTTCTGTCGCCTGTTCTTTTCACCTCTGATACCAGTGAACTTGTGCATTGTGAATGTATAGCTGAGCCACGTAAGGAGGGACAAAGACCTGCACAAGCCAACACTTAGTCCTTTTAGCTAAAGCAACAAAGGCATCAAAAGAGCTTTTATCTCAAGGGGATTTAAGCGTTTCTCCTCTTTCTGAACCCTTTTTTCATCGGATCATTCCCAGAGACCTTGAGCTTACCCTTCTTTAAAGGAACTGACATGATGATGCTGGTTAATGTTCACTAATGAGGCTTTGAAATCGTGCAAACCTTAAGGAACACCCTCCACTCCAGAGATTTATGGCTTAATAATACCTGCTATAACTACACGATGTCAGTGAATACCTGCAACCTGCTGAGTTTTTTAGATATTCTTAGAGCCTTGAATGACTGAATTAGTGCTTTGTAGTTTTTATTAAATCAATGCATCTAAGTTTCCCAACATAGGTTTGGTTTCTGTCACAAAAATTCTAAAAGACTAAAAGGCTAAGCACCCGAGAACGTAACTAGGTTGTGTGAAGTGTGGTCAAACCACATCCAAAATTAAAGCAAAAACCAAAATATGAGCTGTGACTTGTTTTCCTTAACTAAATAGTACTTGTTTCAATCCAAACTATGATCTATTACTAACCCTAACCAATGTGATAAAGCAAACAAGGTTTTGAAAGCCCATGACACACCAGTCCCACAGTCAGCCACCCACCAATGTTGGGGCCATACGTTAGTGTTTGTGGCCCTAGTATTTGCAGGTTGTCCCTCAACGTTCGCACCAGTGAGTTGCTTTTTGGCCAGCTGAGCATAATTTATAGCAAAGCCCATCAATGAGAAAAATGCTGAAAAAGATTCTGTGATGCGACTGAAAGCTTCAGGACAGCTGTTCACAGACAATTTGGAAAGATTGCTTCAAATCAAATGTGATTTTAAAGCCACTGAAGGCCCTTGAAGTGTTCAGTGGAAATGTACGTGAGTCAGTGCAGTGCTGTATCATCTGTCGTCAGGTTTTAATCCAGTTAGTTTGTAATCTGAAATGGGAGTGGGGATTAACCATCCAGGCTGCAATGTAAGTAGATGGTAATACTGCCAGTCGGGTTTCATCCTCTGCAGTCCTGTCCTCTTTGGGCCTGTCTTTTACTGCAGCAAACTGAAACGAGGCTGACAATGTCCTGCTGGCTTGTCCTCTTGAATTTCATCATACATGGATGTTTGTTTGTCTTTACAAAACACATCTGTCTATGCTATCACAATCTAATCAGTTCCTTGGTAAACTGGAAAATTATTTAGGGGTTGTCTGAGCAGAAACCTCTTTTTTTAAATCTTTTTTTTAAGAACATTACCCACATCCATCCACACACACACACACACACACACACACACACACACACACACACACACACACACACACACACACACACACACACACACAATCACACAGGTATAGTTTAAACTATTTTTGTATTTGGTTTAGTTACATTTTTGACACTTGACAATTAAAGTTAACTATTTAGAGCTCGTACAGACTAGTTCACATATGGTCAAACACAC
>CAEMYA010002140.1:392046-456632 GCA_903131615.1 Diplodus sargus | reverse complement strand
CACACACACACACACACACACACACACACACACAATCACACAGGTATAGTTTAAACTATTTTTGTATTTGGTTTAGTTAAATTTTTGACACTTGACAATTAAAGTTAACTATTTAGAGCTCGTACAGACTAGTTCACATATGGTCAAACACACGATAATGATATAAGAATAGAAATATAGTTCATACAAACCTGTCAGTAATCTCTTGTCTGGCTTTCTGTCTGTAAGCCATATTTCTTCATTTACCGGTTTGGAAGCATTTGTGTGGTGTGGCCTTCCTGCACACTCCCTAGTGAGTCACTGACATTTGTGCAGTGCCCTTGAGCATAGAAATGTTGTTGAGGTGCTTCTACAATTCAGATTGTTAGTCTGTTGGTGGGTTAGACATAAGGTCTCGAAGGTCTCAAAGGCACCATAAGCAAACATACTGAGAGTTAAAACACTGTACACAGTCATTACATGCTCATTTGGTGCAGCCAAACCATGTTCAAACCCATAGAACTTTGTTGCCAAAGATAACATAGATAATCTTAATTTTTTTTGTTGGAGGGGCTGTTCCATTTTCTGGGATAATGCATCCGTAAACAATGTAGTCATGGGTTTGAAAATATCACTCTGCGCAATCCTCAGCTTCAGTGAAGAGTTGGAACAATCAAATAAAAAATAAAGAGTATAGATGTTACACTGTAAGAATGAAACGGGATTACCAAAACTAATGCTAATTAAATCAGATATATACAACTTTTCAAGCATAGTGTTTCCATGTGGTATTACTGTTGGCATAGGCAACATCGCAACCCTTGTTCAAAACAAAAAATCCCCAATCTTATTGCTATGACATGAGACTTTGTCTCTTTCTGCCATAGTAGAAGGAGACATGAAGTAGGCAGGTTTTGTTACCTACTGCCTCTCTTGCTACTGTTTCGTGTCATGGTAGAAAAAGGAAACACAATAAGAGGGAGACAGATTTTGAGACACCACCGCAGCTCTCCATTGAGTGAATGTCTGTCCATTCACTCCTCCATCAGCTGGGTTCTTTCGCTTTTGCGGTGTTAAGTTTCCACAGTAATCCCAGTTGTTATCTAGGGCTAGCAACCAGGGAAAACAATGTCTTTTGCTGTTTTGGTTGCCCAATGACAGACGCACTTCATTTGTGCCTTCATTTTTCCTGGAAAAATCTAGCCCGGAGGCAAGCCAAATAGCAAAAGAAATGGGGAAATCAAAGTTTAAAGGGAACCAGTTTATATGCAGATAGTGTAAGACAGTGGTTCCCAACCTGGGCCAGAGATCACAGGGGGAACGTACAAGTTTGTCGGCTCTGAGGTTGTGAGTTTAAAGTTATATTTGTGCAACCCTCTGAGGTCGATTGAAGCACCGGCACATCAAAATCACGTGACCAATTTAAGATGGCGTAGCAGCGAGACGGAGCCTCAGTGAGTCTTGGTCCGACTTATGTGTTGGAGCAGCCTTTAAACTGTGTACCAGTTTTTAAATTGTGTTTATAGGCCAAGTAAAACCAGACTTATAATAGATAATGTATGGCACGCTTTTTCACTAACATTACCGTCACCTTTGCTGCGCGTTTGGTGCAGGAAAAGACGATAAAAACTGACTTTTCTCACAAAAGTGTCCGCAAGCAGGAAAAATTTGCAAGCGAAAAAAACATGTTCCTATTGGTGGAAAAAAGGCATCACACTAGCCAATCACAAAATTATGCATCAAACCATGGGATTTGGTTGCTGAGGAACAGGGAGAAGTTGTGGGAGAGAGTGACTGATAAAGAGCGAGTTTTGAGAGTTAAAGATTTGTGACATTTAGGGTGTTTGGAGTGTATAGTTAGTGTGTTATGTAGTGTTTAGCGTAGTGTGTTTAGTGTGTAGTGGAGTCATTTTTTGTTTAATGAGTCAAAACAATGAGGAGACTGCTGAATGTGGAGCAGGCAGTGCCTGAGATATTACCTGCATTTAAATGTAAATAATTACATATAACTTTGTAAATTTCAAAAACTTATGCACAAGTTTGGCAAAAATGGTTCGTTAAACATATTTCTGGTTTTCACAGTAAAAAATCGAAAAAAAATTTCTTACTTGGATTTTATGTTTTTTGTGATTTTAGGTCCATTGTGTTAATACAGTGTGTCAAAATGACTGTACAGTCACACATGACACCAAACAAGGCAAGGTAAATAGTTTTTAAGGTGAAATCCAGTCGAGTCAACAAGTCCAGTCGTGAAATGTCCTTGCTCCTAAATATTCCACAGTTAACTGTCAGTGGTATTATAGCAAAGTGGAAGCGACTGGGAACGACAGCAACTCAGCCATTAAGTGGTAGGCCATGTAAAATGACAGAACGGGGTCAGCGGATGCTGAGGCGCAGAGGTCGCCAACTTTCTGGAGAGTCAATCTCTACGGACCTCCATACTTCATGTGCAGGGCTGTACGCTAACTTTTTGGCTCACCTGCCAAGGGGACCGGTAGATGAAAGAATCTACCGGTCATGTACCTTTTTTACCAGCCAAATAATAAATTGCCTCTTTTTGTTGCATATACATCTGTTTCAGTACGTTTCATGGAGATAACAGTATTGTATAGCAATACATGCTTAGAAAAGTGGCCAAAGTATTATTTAGAAATACATTTTAATATTATTAATTAAATTTCATAACGTTGCTTTTCTTTGGCGTGTGTCCGGCAGACGGAGCAAAACATGACACCCGTCGAGTCGTTGTACTGAAGCCATTCCCTGTCAGTCTTCCACTACTCACTAAAATTCCTCACTTTTGCTTTTTTCTTCAATGTTTTGCCTTCTTTGTCACCTTCCTTTCCACCTATCTCCTCTGTGTTTTTCCTCTTTTTTGGTTCAGTCCCACCGGGAATGTGCCGCCACATTGCTGCGCTCGAATCACAGCCCTTTTTAGATAGAAAAGGCGGCACATTTGCTCCAAGGTAAGGGCGGCAATTTGCCGACCTGTCTTTCTAAAACGGAGGCCTAATATTCCTCCTTTACCAAAAGCCGCTTCTGGGGTAGGCGTAAACATGTGACGTGACGTGAAGCTCGACGTTGGGCTGTGAACAGTGACAACGAATTTGTCTTCAAAATAAGAGCTTTACATTGCACCCTATCAGAGTTTAGAACTGGGTCCTTAGCGGGGGGCTTTTAATTTGAAAGTAGCGACCGTGCCTACTAGCTTGCGCTACAACAACAAGCTAACACAACCAAACAGCTACAGAGACACTAGCATCTCCTGGATCTCAGCGGCTGTCCAGTTGCTCATCTTAATGTCCACGGATGAAGTGATGGACTGACTGCTGTGATCAGCTGTTTCCTGGTTTTAAAACTTCTCGGCTGTGGGTCGCACAGCAGTGCAGGTCATTGACACCTCCACCAATCTCACCCACGGCCGGCACATTTCCTCCTCGGTTTTAGATAGCAGTCGAGGCGGAAATAAGTGTACCCTCCGAGGCGGAAAATCATCGGACCAAAACAGACCCACAATTTGATGGCCTCTGTCTAAAACCGCGGACCGAGCCGCCAAAAGGACGGGCAAATTGGCGGCTTGGGGCTCCGTCTAAAAACGGCTACAGTCACTGCGCCAAACTTTTAAAGAGCGGTGACGTGCACTCTACATTGCTTCTGAGGGGAACTATTTTCTACAGTGGTGACGTCGGGGGAGCTACTTCAGTGCGACACACAACAAATCACCGGTTTAGCACTAACGTTTGCTACTGTCATAATTCATCACTTTACAGTTACTACAATGTTTTGCTATATCATGCATATTTTATTGCAAGAGCGCGACCATCGGGACATCGCCCTGTGGCATGTATCCCTCCAAAATTAAGTCGCCAGGGGAATATTTTAGTCACATTTGGCAAGTGGCGACCACTAGTTTACAGCCCTGTTCATGTGACCTTCAGATTAGCTCAAGAACGGTGCGTAGAGAGCTTCATGGAATGCATTTCCATGGCCGAGCAGCTGCATCCAAGCCATACATCAGCAAGTGCAATGCAAAGCATTGGATGCAGTCATGTAAAGCATGCCGCCACTGGACTCTAGAGCAGTGGAGACGCGTTCTCTGGAGTGATGAATTGTACTTCTCCATCTGGCAATCTGATGGAAGAGTCTGGGTTTGGTGGTTGCCAGGAGAACGGTACTTGTCTGACTGCATTGTGCCAAGTATAAAGTTTGGTGGAGCTAGGATTATGGTGTGGGGTTGTTTTTCAGGAGCTGGGCTTGGCCCCTTAGTTCCAGTGAAAGGATTCTGAATGCTTCAGCATACCAAGATATGTTGGGCAATTCCATGGTCCCAACTTTGTGGGAACAGTTTGGGGATGGCCCATTCCTGTTCCAACATGAAGTCCATAAAGACATGGATGAGAGAGTTTGGTGTGGATGAACTTGACTGGCCTGCACAGAGTCCTGACCTCAACCCGATAGAACACCTTTGAGATGAATTAGAGCAGACACTGAGAGCCAGGCCTTCCCGTCCAACATCAGTGTGTTACCTCACAAATGTGCTTTTGGAAGAATGGTCCAAAATTTCCCTCAAAAAACTCTGTTATAGCTGCAAAGGGTGGACCAACATCATATTAAACCCTATGTATTGAGCATGGGATGTCACTTAAGTTCATATGCGAGTCAAGGCAGGTGAGCAAACACTTTTGCCAATATAGTGTATGTCTAGTTGGTAGGCATAGTGGAATCACAAATTCCTGTCATGCTGAAAGGCTTTTTACTCTTTCCCATTCATTTTTTTTCTGGTCCTATCCAAGTATGTAAATAAAAACGTCAAACAACAGACAAGGGTACTTTATTTGGCCACAAATAAAGAACCTGCAGCGAAATGGTCTTGAGGCTTTTTTTTTTTTTTTCATTGCAGCTTCATCTTTATGCTTCTTCTCCAAATCCTTCTCAACCCCCCAGCTTTAAAACTGTTAGTGTATGTGACTTGACAGGAATGGACAGTTAGGCCTCCTCTGTGTCACTCAGCTTCATTAGCTGAATTGATTTGCTAACGCAATCATTGATAGTACCACAGGGGAAAATGATAAATGATGCCACTTTAAGTGCAGAAGTCACAGACAGCTGCTCTAAGCTGAAATCAAGTGGAACTGTTGAAACCACAGCTGTTTCACCAAGGATTCCACTACTGGGGTTTGTAAGGCTTTGTGAAGCTGCTGCTTACAGCTGATGTTTTAGCTGTTTCATCCCAAAGAATTACAAGTAATCACTACGAGGAATCACTGGTTTTGTACTTAAGATGCCATCATGACTTTCAGAAATCCCTTAATACAATATGGGTTTTACTGCTGTGTACAGAGCCTCCAATGTCCTGATAATGATATTTATGGTGCACACAATTTATAATCTTATGTGCACATAAGATTGTAAGTTGTGTGCACACTTTATCGATTTACAGGCCCTGTAATAATCAAACGTGTTTTAGGGTGCAATTAATTTTTGTAGCAAGCGGCAAACAGTGATTTGTGCCACCAGTTAGTGCCTTCGAAAGCTGACATATTTCTAGCCACAGTATGTATTTAAAAAACAACTAACCCTTTTAACAAGGACCTCAACCTTTTCAATGGTTCATATTTAATCATCAATACAAACACTTTTCTATAATACTTACCCTTAGTTTACATGTTAGCATTTGACAGTTAAGTAAAACAGAAGTTGATGGGAAGTAATTGTCATTAGTTGCTGATACTTGGTCATAAATGTCAAAAGTCAAAGTATTGAACCATTTCAAAATGTTCACCTGTCGGTGGTGCTTAATAACAACAAAGATATTGTAATTTGAGTGTGGACCAAAGGTACACACTCAAAATGACCAGCATTACCATCCTTTGGTCGTTGTTGCTAGTCTGGCTACAAAGCATTGAGAGGATTCCATGTTTCCACAAAATTTGTTGTGTGAGGATGAAACAATACATGGAGGTAAAATAATAACGTGTTCCTACTGTTTCCTCCACATCAGTTCATTTTCAGGTCTACCCAAAGCCAACTAGTGTAGAATTGATTACTTGTCCGTGAAGTTTTGAGTTTGAGTTTACATCAACTTTTTATCTTTGGTTTTATCAACTACTACCATTAAACCGACAGTTCACTTTCATGTTCCCAATAACAACCCATTATTAGCTGCGTTCAATCACTCGGGATGAGGAGTCGGCGATAACACAGTGTGTCCTTTGAAGATGTTAACCAATCAATGCCCTTAATCAGCCTGTTTCTTATATATACTCTTCAGTCCTGCTCCAGAGGCCTGTTTTGTGTTTGTCAGCACAAGTAGAGTAAGGCTGATGAAAGGAATGGGAAATGATGAAGCCAAGTACACTTGCTCATCCGTTTGTCCATTAGCTCCTGTGTGTTTGAGCTCTCTGTTTAAACTGCAAACTGTCTTGTTTGTGCTGCCCCCCTCCTCACTGCAAGCATAAGTTTATATGTGTGTGCATGTGGTAGTGGAATGCGGCTCCACTGGTCTCAACATGGCACAGATATTTTAAAAGAGCGTTTATTATTGGCTTCACAGAGCTGGAGTGTGTCCCAGAGGGCTGTCCCAAAGCAGGACAGAGATGCCAAGACTGCTTTTTAAATTTTTCACTCTCATTTTTTCTTTTCTGATTTTTGTTTGTTTTCAATTGTCAGTGTAATTCTTGACATTTTTTTTTTACTAAAACTAAAGTGCCATTTAAGTGCATTTCAATACTGATGAAAATAAATGTCTTTCAAATACAGAGGGAAACACTGAGTCCCTCAAAATGTTAAAGTTCACCAGTGGATGAATCCTAATGATTGTGATGATTGCTTGACTGCAATTGAGTTAACATCTGCTGCTTGTGGCACTAATTTTGGTACAAACATTCTTGGTTCCCTAAAGCTGAATATTTGGTCTTTGGTCCACACTATAATATGGACTGGCATCAAGTTTTTTTTTTTTCCCAACAATCTGTTGTTTTTCAACCATATCAAAAATAGCAGGCACATAAGATATGTATGAATGTCCGTGAGAGTCAATTTTTTCCAAAAAGCATGTATAAAAGCAAAATTATAAGAGAATGTTCAAGGGCTATGGCTCAAATGTACATATTGAATATTCAAGATGAATGAAGATACATACTTGTAAACATAAACAGGTTTATAAATATATAAATAAAAAGGGTAAAATGTAGCCTTCATGATTAAAAACATCATCAGCAAAAAAAACAAACAGTTACACCGTGGAGGCGATTCCTAAGAACCTACATCGTGTACCATAAAATGCTTTGTAAATATCAATAAAGAATTAGTTCACTTGCAGAGGTAATGACTAAACTCCCCTAGCTATGTCCAACATATTAGATAAGTCCTTGTCTCTAAGAAAATGTATAAATGGACCCCAGATGTGTTTAAACTGGTCTTGCTTATCTTTAATCGTGTGTGATTTTTTCCAGAGGTGAACATCTTGACATTTCCTTAAGCCACTGTCCAATGCTTGGTCTATGGGAACTTTTCCATGTTAATGCTATTGATCTTTTGGCATGTAAAAGACACAAGTCTATAAATATCTGTTCTCTACGTTTTATTTTATGTCCCTTTGGATAAATGCCAAGAATGAAGAATCTAGGATCTGCTACTAAATGGATTAAAAGTATCTCCTGAATTATACGACTCACAACTGACCAAAACTCCTTAATCCTTGGGCACTTCCAAATGCAATGAAAGAGTGTTCCTTTCTCTTAACCACATTTGATACATAAATCTGGAAAGTTACAATTTAATTTGTTCAGTTTTTCTGGTGTGTAATGCACTCTCATTAACCAATTGTATTGCAGGAGTACCATTCTTGTATTGGCAGTTTGAGTTTGAGCCCTCCTACATGCCTTGTACCATTCCTCAATTGTCAGTTCGCCCTGTAAATCATTTTTCCATGCTTTAAACTTAGATTCTGTGGAATCCATTGAGTTAGTCAACAACAAATTGTACACTTCTGATATGATTCCCCTATAAAGAGGGTTCTAAATTAAAACTTTCTCTAATAAAGATAAAGAAGGAATGTTGATGACTTGCTTTTGAATAGTACATATAAAGCATCTGAGCTGTAGGTATTTCAAAAAATGTTTACGAGGAATATTATAGATATCAACCAGCTCACCAAATAATCTTATTTACCAATTAATCTAAATCTCTGTCAGCCCACAATTTAAAGCCACCATTATCCCTCCCTGGTATAAAATAATTATTTCCCCATATTGGACTGTATTGAAAAAGAGTTTGCGTTTCCTTTAAGTATTTTTGCATGTCATACCATACAGCAACCATATTGTTAACGATGGGGTTCTGTGTTTTTTTAATTAGTTTTTAGGATTTTCTGAGTATATGTATTCTGGTAGCTGAGGCTTTAAAGAAAACGATTCAATATCTTTTCATGCTGGTGAGCTGTCTGATGAATAATAAAACCTCATAGACCTAATCTGAGTTGCCCAGTAATACCATAACAGTTTTGGGCATTTCAGCCCTCCCCTGTCAAAAGGTAAGTAAAGAAGGGATAAGCGAAGCCTGGGACATCTATTTTTCCAAATAAAACGGTTGAACACTTTTTGAAGACTCGAAAAAAAGTTTGAAGGAGGCGGCAAGGGGATATTCTGAAAAAGGTACAATAGTTTTGGCAGGATGTTCATTTTTGAAATATTAATTCTACCTATTACAGAGATCGAAAGGGATGTCCATCTATCAATTGATTCAAAGATGGACTTCACCACTGATGTATAATTAGTTTGTACAATTTCCTCTAGCAAGCTGGTAATTTGAATTCCCAAATAAGTAAAGCTGTTAACAATCTTAAATTGGTTAGCATAAATAGGGGGTTTTCTCTTTCAAATGAGTTCAGCAACAAAATGGATGATTTGAGGGTTTTAATTTTGTGACCGGAGATACTACTAAATCTTTTCATAAGTTCCATAAGAGCCAGAATAGAAACTCCGCAGAAAGGGCTATACAGTGTTCTAGTTGACCAATACATATTCCGGAAATCAGTGTGTGGTTTCTTAAATGGCATCAAGTTTGGTACATACATTTATGGTTCATAGAAAAGAAATCCTGTCGAAGTATTTCTAATTCAGCCTTGTTCACTTCCATATTGGCCTGCTTGCAGTCTTCTTCTTCCTGCCATTGTTGGTGCAATGCTGAATGTGTTGGTGTAACTATAGATCAGTAGATTAGTGTAAAACCTTTGGCAAGACTTTCCATTTTGCACAAGATATACAAAATGTGGACCCACCACACACCTCTGCTTTAGCTAAAAAACTCAGACATTCATTTTTTTTTTTGTGCCATCAGCAGGCCACAGTTTTGCTAACAGTTTTTAACATGCTAACTAACCACAGTAAACACACTTACTTAACATCACCAAGTTAACAGTTGCTGTGCCGCCTCACAGAGTTGCTAGTGTGGCTGTAGGTAACTCAACTGGCTCAACTAGTGGTTGTCAGTATTTTGATTGAATTTAAGTGATCTCGTTTTTCTAATTTGATACCCATAGCCACTGTCAAAGAATAAAACACGATTTCATACAAAACAATTATTCCACTTAACAAAGAAGCCAAATATCTCAATAGTTGAATATAGACAACTTTTTTTTTTCCTAAAAGACAAATTAAAATTTAGAATAAAAATCATTCTGATTAGTGTGCTAGTAAGGCATGGTAGCTAGTGAGCATACACAATACCTGAGCCCTGGAACAATCTCATTTAAGTTGAGTTGTCATTAATGTGATAAATTCCATCTGTGCTTTCCAAATTTGACGAAGTCAAAATGTCTGTTGTGAAAAGGATCTATTTTGTGTTAAGCAAAGAAAGTGTGGAGAGTTCCTGAATAGAAGAAGTCATAAATTGTGTTACTTTACACCAGATGTTTTCAGTGCTTGATGGGACAACTTAACCTTGACCTTGAAGTTGGTAGACAGTTTAAGTACATCTAAGAGCCTATTCTGTTTTGATAACTTCAGCCAGTCAGCATGAGGAACTGATGACTCTTGATTAGAGTAAATTTGATAATTCTTAATTTCAATAGCGTCAATAGTAGAATTTGTGATGTGTCATTATTTTGGTTATAATTATCTTGAGCTGTGAGTGTCCTAACAGTAGGTGATTGAAGAGTGGTCATTTAATGTACTATTAGTCATCTGTTATCCCTGACTCAGAAGCACCTGCAAATGAATTTGTAGGTTGTAAAACAAGCAGAAAAATTGTTTTGCTGAGTTTATCTGAAGAACTTTCTACATTTTATCTTCTCACGGTGAAGTTAGGAAGCTTCCCAGGCATATATTAACAATTCAAACAAAAGCCATGCTAATGTGTCTTTTATCAAAAAATACCAAATGTTGCGGTGTCCAATTCTGTTATAATTTGCCTTTTTAAAAAAAGTATACATCATCCTTTAAACACGAGTTTATTGTGTCATCACTAACACTCAATAATGTGGAGTCAGCAGTCGCCTTGAGGATAGAGAAGGTTAACATTTCAAATCCCCAACCTTTTCATCAAATCCACAAACTGGTTGGCCAAGTGTGTCTGCAGAAAAGTGAATGAGTTATGCTTTCTGCTCCCGAAACAGCCACTGTGGAGGTGCCCTTGAGTGGGACATTGAGCCCCCAGCAGTACAAAGCTGTGATTGTGTGTGTCTGAATGTGTGTGAATCTGCAGCAGTGAGCACAGAGCTCACTTGACTTTCCCTCACTAAATAAAGGTTTCTAAAGGTAATGGGACATATTCAGAAGCTGAGGTGAGTTAGTATTCTGCTTTTTCTCTTAGATGTCCTAACAAGCTGTCACAGAAGATTATGTCTACTATCTCAGCGACAACTGACAAACACCCACTCAGTTTAAACATTAGTCACCTTCAGCATTTATGTGCTTAAACGAGGCTGCAGTTTTTCTGTTAGCTCAGCTCAGCTCTGTAAACCTCTGCAGCCACTAGCAAAAGTTCCTGTATTTTAAAGATGTGTGTGTGTGTGTGTCTGTCTGTGTTAAAAATAGTTTTCAGGAAGAGTTACCAAAGATGTGGGATGGAGGAACGGGTGAAAGATGGTCTGAGATGGTGGGGTTGTGATCAGAGCAGTGTTACGAAGGTGTTGTGTAGCACAACAGTCAATAGTGAAAGTAAGATAATATTGAATTTCCTGGAAGGAATTTGCAGCCATTAGCAGTAACTGTACATATTCATGTTCCTGAATTGATACTGATTGAATATATAAAAATATGTAGATTAATCTGATTTCCACAGTTGTTTCTGACCAAGATAACATCTTAATTTGAACTAAAGTATGATAATACATCTTTAATTAGACTAACATTGTGTTGAATTATACAAATAAGAAGAGAAAAAAGAGGAAACCACACAAATACCAGGAGAAAGAAAGATGAGAAAAACAAAAGGCATTTAACCCATTATTTTCCATTATGGGTTTTTTTCCTTCAGGTTTTCAGTTAATATAGAAAATGAGATCTTTGGTTGTCATTCATGTTTAGACGTAGTAAGAGCTTGAACGATTTTTAATTCTTAAGGCCATTCATTTATCAATTTTCAAAATCTGATTAATGTATCAGATATTATCATTTTGTATAAATAAATTGTGACTTATACTGCATATGCCAAACATTTAACAGATGGAAAATAAACTCGTCAGTTGAATTTGCAGGGAAATAATCAGCATGTTATGTGCATGTAATAGCAAAATGCCTTCCATACGGCCAGTCAGAGATGCATCTACTACAGGATATAAATGTTTCCTTGTTAGTGTGTGATGGGGTGGAGCACAGCAATGCTTCTGACTATTTAGAAAATGCTCACAGATTTTACATTTGTATAGAAAACAACCATCCTAAATGGAGCTGTGAAATAGATGAATAAGTGCAGAATTTTTGTCGTTTATGTGAACATTTTATTTTTCAGTGGTCAGTTCCAGACTTTATAAAGAAATCACAGTTGCAACAGAGCTAAAGGCTACAGAAACAACCTTGTCTTAATTATAGTTCCCCTCTAGCGGGCTGCTCTTAGTGCTCCAGGCTCATTGTTAATGGCTTACAGTGTGGAAATTGACACCGTGGGAAATAACCGGGTCCATCATCATCGTTCAGCCTTCATTACAAACCACTTTTTTCCCTCTGGTTAAAATTTAGTTATATTTGAAGCAGATCCCAGATTCTAAATGAGAATTCCCCAGGTATTGAATATTATGACAGTCAGGTTGCTTTAGATAAATAAGAGAGCACATAGACGAGGAGGAATGGGCAGGTGGTAAAAATGAAGATCCTTCTCTCCTGAATTACAAATCTGTCAGAGTGGCTTGTACCAGGCAGCAGGAACAGAGAAAAGACGTGCTGCTGGCAGACTTCTAAACATTTCCAGATGCTGCAGACTGAACTGTGGGAACTCAATGAGAGAAAAATTTGTGGTTGGCCAACCTTAAGAGGCCTAAAACGATTTAAATGTCTACCTTGAAATAAGATTTGACTAATAACTGAGTTTTCAATGCCAACAGTGGTAGTATGTGGATTGAGTTTGCCAACATATTCATTCAAATAAACCAGACTCTTGTTGTTGCATAGGGTTCATTAAGCTAAGTGATTTCATTTAAATAGTGGCGGTTCTAGACAAATTGTACTGGGGGGGGGCAGTGTTTAATCAGAGGGGCACATAAAAAAACGGAAACAAATTATATTTAAACATGAAATACTTTAATTTTGCTTTACATTAAAATCATACAAAAGTTGATTTTGTACATAAAGAGTGCATGGATTGAAACAATGAGGTAGGGCCATCAAAAATTAGAAATTAAATACAGTAGGACAATGTTGCAAAAGGTGGGCATGGACCCCTGACCCCCTCGTACCCGTTTGGCCTAAAGCTCCATCTCCTGTCCTCCATCAAAATGGTTGGGAATATGTTCAACTTGGACTGTACTGCTACATCGTTCTTGGACTTGCTGAAATCTGCGGAAAGACGCACAGTAAACATAGGGCACAACTATAAACAACATTTACTGTTGTATGCATTTATTTTAAAATGTAGGCCAAGTTATGTGCAATAAATCACTGCACACGCTTTTGGCGTAAACGTAAAATCGTGATAACTTGATCAATTTATTTCGTTTTAATTCTATTATTCAGTCAGCTCGGGGGGGCCACAGGGGGGGCCAGTGACATTTTTACAGGGGCACTGGCCCCTGTAGGCCCCCGTGTAGAACCGCCACTGCATTTAAATGATTTTGATAAAAGCTCTTTTATCATGCAGTTTGATTCTTTTCTGTGTAGGGAATTGAGAAATTAAAAGAGCAATTGGGCTAATATTAAGTATGAAGATGATTATTAAAATGATCTTTATTCATGTAACCCTAAAAAAACAGGCCCGTAAAGTGCTTAAACAAATGAAAAAGAATATTAATAGGTAGACATTAAATATAAAACCTTTATTAAACAGATTTTTAAAAAAGTACAACATATGAATCACATTACGTATTTGGTCTATAAAAGGTCTATCATTGTTTCCCAAAACCCACGTTGATTTGTCCAAAACGCAAAGATATTTGGTTTACTGTCACAGAGAAGGAAAGCCAGAAAATGTTCACATTTCAAGGAAGAACTTTTAACAACTTGGCCAAATTTAAGTTTGAAATGTTCTAAAAATGAACATTATCAACAGTGTGAAGAAACAACGGTGTTGATGTTATGTCAGCAATGTTTATGTACTGAGTTGCAGAGATATCTTTTGAAGTTAGCATTCTAACCAGCAAGTACTGACCCTTCCTGTCCCGTAATGCCACTTTGTACTTGAAGAGGTGAAAAACAGGGGCCCAGTGATTTCAATTGTGAGATGTGACTGTGGCGAGTTCACTTTGTCCGATAACTAAAGAGAATGAATTGACAAAATGTCTATTTTCCTTACTAAATGGAAAAAAACAACAACTGTACACCTACTTATTAAAGTGAAACTCTCACCAAAAAGCAACCGAGGCTTTATTTGTGATTGAATATGAGTCAAATCTTTAAATGCATAATTGCGACGAAAGAGGCACTTTTAAGATTTCCCAGAGTTTCGGTTTTGGGCAAGCAATTTTAAAACACTAAGAAGGCTCGACAAAACATAAAACTTTGCTCGTAGTATCACCAGGGTCTCTACACATGAACGAAGCATTGAGAACATTGTGTGTGTGCGCAGAGTTTACTAAAAAGATGGTTTTTGAACTAGGAGTTGGATCTCCAGCGCGTCACCGTCATGGCAGACAAAAAGTGTCGATCCCCAAGGGTGACCTAACAGGCAGGCTTGAGGAGCGGTCCACCATTACTCTTCTGCCTGTTAAGTCGCACTCAGGGATCGACACTTTTTGTCTGCCATGACGGCGACGCGCCAGAGATCCAACTCCTACAGTGACTAGTTCAAAAACGTTCTTTGTGTGTTAAAATAGCAATTTTGATGCTAGCGCTAAAGTGCCCCGGCACTCCATTGAAAATTAGCTTGCCTGAAACTGAAACTACGGTAAATCTTTAAAGTGCCTCTTTTGTTGTTATTATGCACGTACACGAAGGTTTGACTCATGTTCAATCACAAATAAAGCCTCGGTTGCTTTTTGGCAGAGTTTCACTTTAAGGTGGCTCTCTTTTACCAAACAAGGAGGAGCTTAATTGCCTATTGCCTCGAAAACACACTAAACACACTTTATACAAACTCAATCCTCAATTCGCAGAGTAAGATGGGAAAACATCTCATCTCTACATGCTGGGCAACGTCATAGTAAATCTCCTCTGTAATGTATCCCCTCTCCTTCGAACTGGTATCTGTTACAGAGGCTGTGTTCAGTCCCCATCTGGTGTCCACCCTGAGCTACTTGCTTATGGCAGCTAGTCACTACATCCAGAGATAACTAAGACAAAACTAAATAGACTATAGTGCGCGGCAGTGAGTAGTTAATCTGCTTCTTATACTTCTGGAGCTACCTTTGAATTCTGGGTTAAAGTTACACCTTTAAGAAGATGAATTCAGAAAATTTTGAATTTTTTCCTTCCTTGATGAATGAGTACTTGATGTTTCATTCGATAGCTGTCAAGTGATTGACAAATTTCTATAATAATAATAGCGCTTTTCCAGTCTACTTACCGCTCAAAGCCGCTTTGCAATACTTGTCCGATCCACCCATTCACACACACACTCATACATAGGGCTGCAACAATTAGTCGACATAATCGATTACGTCAACAATAAAAATTTGTCACGAATTTTTTGCGTTGACGCGTATTTATAATTATTACTATTATTATTATTATTATTATTATTATTATTATTATTATTATTATTATTTATTTAATTTTTTTAAATAATAAAAAGATTTGAGCCGGAGCAAATCGCTTTAGCACCTCTACTAGAATGCGCACCACAGTGTGGCATAGAAGAAGAAGAATATGAATGATGGTGGAACATGTTGAGGAGAGCAGGAAAACGAGACCAAACATGTCCAAAGTGTGGGAACATTTTTGCGCGGTGACCTCCTATCTTCACCATATGATATCAAATTTGCGTGTGACTCTGTAGTCAGATCTTAATTGACAAGTGCTGTTGTTGTGAACCCATGCTGCCCCGTGTGTCATCAGACAAGAGTCCGGCTGCAGACAAGCTCTTTGAATACATTCATTGGGCAATAATGTGTACAGATGTGAAGGGTGGCCAGTCAAATCAATTATGAAAAAATAAGTCAAATTGCTAATGAGAGGCTTCTGTCTGACAGCTACGATATCAGTACTAATTCTTGTGTAGGATATTAAATCAGTACAAAACAGTGATAATGATAATAATATGAATTGGATAAAACACTGAATAGTAAACCTCCACTTAATGCAATGATTTATAACATAATAATAATAATTCATTTGTAAGATATTCAATCAACACTGTAATAATTAGTATTAATTAGTTCAGTTGATATATTAAAAATCCAGTTTGCTCTGAGAATATGATGTTAAACCAAAGTCCAAACAGATGCTGCCAAAATAATCGTGACTAATCGAAGATATAATCGATAGATTAGTCCACAGCCAAAATAATCGTTATTTGCAGCCCTACTCATACACTGGTGGCAGAGGCTGCCATGCAAGGTGCCAACTGCTCATCAGGAGCCATTTGTGGTTCAGTATCTTGGAGCCAGGATTCAAACCAGCAACCTTCTGATCACGAGACGACCCGCTGTACCTGCTGAGTTACAGCCGCTCCAATTCATTGATTAATCATTGCTATTCCTTTTTGGAATAGACATGAAAAAAGGATAGAGGTTTCAAACGAGTAACGTTTCAAGCTGACAGAGTCAAACCACTCTGACATGATATCTTAAGCCCTTTCAATGAGTAATGGTCACAATTGCAAAAGCTTTGTTCCCATGTAGAGGGCTCAGTGACGAATAAGGTTTCAAGATGACCAAAAATGTAAATAGCTTAAAACTGCAGATCAATGTAGTTTTTACCTTTGTTGAGGATGTTATTTACTCATTTCTAAAATCTCATCTTCAAAAAATGTATTTTATTTGATGACACCAGTCAAAAATGTCATACTGGATAACGATAACGTTAATGAATTTTCAGAATATGGTTTTTTAGCGTTATCCCATATGACACAGGATTTTATTACATAGTGTACCAGTGACTGAATTAGAGTAAACAAAGCACATTTTAAGAGAGACTTTTTAACCTTTCACCACTGTTTGGGGGTCCTTTTGGGTCTTCCTGATGGCCTGACTTCCTGTCTAATAATGTGTGCCCCATAATGCCCCATAAATTTGCTCCAGATTGCTTGTTATCCCGGATGACATTGGCTGACATACCAGTTTTGGGACAAGCTGCTCCAAAGCATAACAATCCACTGGATGTTATATTTTTTGTAACATTTTCATATATCAAAGGCAACACTCATGGAATAATGCCTGGGGCAGAGATTTTTAAATTTATTTTCTTTTCAACTATTTTGTAGCTTTTTTGCATTTCACCATGAGGTCCGGACAGTTATCCGGTATGACATTTTGTGACCATTGTGTCTAATAACTCTTAAACTTTGTAAAACCCTAACCCTAACCTCAATACATTTTCCTATCATTAGATAAACAGAGATTCATAGATTGAATTAATGTGTTTTTTATTAACATTTTTTGTATTTTTACTTCATAAATGTGTTTTGGACATCAAAATTGCACGTCACGTCATTGTGCCAGAGTTTAGTTGGTCTCATAAGTTGAAAGTGAAGCGACCAGAGCTATTGTAAAGGATCCTGCGGTCTGACCACTTCAACATCAGTGTATTTTAATCAACACCAGCATGATTACTGTATTAGTGCAAGAGTGATCAGAGCTGTTACAATAATAAAAGATCAATAATGTGTCAACCAAATCTGAGAGTGCTGCTCAACAACCATTAGTATTTGAAAAAAAAAATATGTGGCACACAGACATAGATTTCTGCACTGAGTCACATCAGGCCATCACCTCATGCCAAGCGATTTATTGGCCCTCTTGTCCCCCCTCTGCCCCAGCTCTCTATCGCTCTTCGAAACTATTTTTATCCATCCAGGGGAACATGTCGGCATCCTTTCCACGGCCTACTCCCATAATTCCTCTCTGTGTCCAAACACACGCTGACAAGAAATAGGTCTGCAGAGGCCCCAGTGCTTTACAACAGGCTGCTGTTTCACATGAACAACTCCACTCACACTCTCATCTTACATTTATGTGCCCAGCTCACATGCTTTTGCTCGCATGCTCTCCTGCTCTCAGTCTCTCTCCTCGCTCTCTCTGGTTTTCTCTTTCTGGCTTTCTCTCTGTGTAAATGATGAAAGTAAAAGTAATACAAGAAACCGACAGGGGCATCTGGCCTAATTCCAATAGAAAATAGAATTGGATTAGTGGCTCTCTTCTCACAGCTGTGTGTGTGTGTGTGTGTGTGTGTGTGTGTGTCTGTGTGTGTGTGTGTGTGTCTGTGTGTCTGTGTGTGTCTGTGTCTGTCTGTGTGTGTGTGTGATGAATCAAGGCAATGAATGGAGCTTGGCAGCAGCCAGCTGCCCTACGGTGAAGCACTGATGAACAGTGAGGAAACAGAGCTGCTGCTGCTGCTCAACACCTTCCTGTTTGTGTGTTCCTGTGTATGTGTATTTGGGGTTATAGGTTGGTTGGTGTGTATTTCATTCTTCCTGCACATCCCAGACAGATCACTCATATGCATGACATAATTTTTCCTGGCTTATACACAGTCTTTGTTTTATACTCTGTATCTTGTGATGGATAAGAACTCCAAATGCAACTCTGTGAAGCTGAATTAACAGCTGATAATTACTCACTTAATTTATGCACAGAGATTGAGTCCCATGATTAGCGCATCTTTTCCTCCCTAAATGCCTGCCAATTGATTCAATCTCTCTGTCTTTTCTTCCATCTGCCCTTTATTTTCATAAATGCAGTGCCGGTCCCAAAGGTGACAACATCTATGAGTGGAGGTCGACCATCCTGGGCCCTCCAGGCTCCGTGTACGAGGGAGGAGTGTTTTTCCTCGACATAGCCTTCACACCAGACTACCCCTTCAAACCACCCAAGGTAAGTGTTGCCCTGCAGCCATGCAGCACAGCCCCCCACTCCTTCACCCAGAGCTTTGAACAATGTCACCATTGTCCCAGTAGGCTGTTGGCTTTACACGCTGTTGTCCAACAACAATGAACGTTAATGCTTGTTCACCTACAGCGCACTGACAAAATGACAGTTGACAGCAGCACAGAGAATGGAATGAAAAATGATGAGCCTGTACTATTTTTTGGGGATATAAAATGTTTCTGGAGTGTTAACAGATAAAGCAGGTGTTATTCTTTGTTGTTCTTGCAATACAAAATAAATTAAAAACTAAAAGAATGAGGCTACATTTAAAGAAAGTTATTGGCTGTTAATACTACTTCTACTAATCTTTGCTTCGACTTTCAACCCTGAGGTTCATGAGTTAAAAATAACCCACCTAGTCTGTTTTTGGCAGTAATGCCAGCCTTATCCTTTAACTGTTTCTTGTTATTTTGTCCCCTTGTAATATCTGTACTGCTAGCATTTGGCTTCCCTCCAGCGAGGCTGTGGGTTTGTGGGGATATGTGTGTGTTCTGCTGATCCAAGCGTGTGTCAGTATTTACACATTAGACTGGCTGGCGGTGGTTGCTACCTCCCTTGGTTTGAGTGATGCTTCTGATTTCGCCCTGGGTTTTGGTCTCAAGTCTAGAAATGCTCACTGGCTTACCTCTATCAGCTATTTAGAGACACAAGTTGAAAAAAATAAATAGGAAAACGTAAACAGGAAAATACTTTAGCATGTCTGCTATATTTATCCTGCATCAATATGGACCATTCATTCTGGGGAGGTTTGCTTTTGATTATGGCTGAGAGGTGAAAAAGTTGTTGGGGAGGCCGTTGACAGCAGCGATAGTACATTTGCCTATAAGATTATGAGATATGTCATATGCAAAGCTTGTCCTGAGGATGATGCTCGAAGAAAAATAGGTGGCCATCAGTATTCACAGCACATTAAACATGTTCCAGGAAGTGATTTAAAATTTGAAACCAAAGGAAACTAAAAGGAGCCATCTTCTTTTAAGGAGCAGTCATTGCCTATTTTTTAACGGTTCTTAAGATAATGAGCACTGCTTTAACTGTAAATGAATTGTGCTGGTATGGCTGGATGTCTAATCTCTAACTCTTTGGGTATCGACCAGTCCTTAATTTTTTAATTTTTTAATTTTTCCATATTTTCTTTTCCTTCTATCAAAAAAGTTCTTCTTGAACACTCGTGCATGTAGATATTTGGTTTATTTTGTAAAAAAAATAGGGTTTTGTTTTCAACATAGGGATAGGACAACATTTCGAAAATGCAATGTATCATATCCTGTGGTAGGATTATCAGTACACTGGGGGCTGCATATATCAATATGTTTAGTAAAACTTGCAGGTGCTCTGATGACAGTTTGACTAAGCAGAGTCACTACTTCATACCTCCTTGCAGTATGAACTTCTGTAAATGTACTAATTTACACAGATTATAAGAAGTCATCGAGTCATAGTTTTATCCTTTCACTTCCAGAACTGTTCTGCTTCCTGCCAGGTCAGCCTTTTGCCAGTTTATGGCACATTGACAAGGTGCAGTCAGTGTGTGTGAAGCACTAGACAAAGGTTCTACACTTCTTTGTATGTTGTTTCATTTCAGCGCTTGTCAAATTCTGTTAAACTCTTAACATCACAATGCAGTGAATTGACACATATTTCTGCACTTTGCCATCCTCGGAGTATTTTGTATTCTTGAGTCACATATCAAGATGTGGCAATGTGTTGATTGCTGCAGAATAGCTGTATCATGATACTATCATGATCTTGGGCAATATATTGTGAATCACAGTATTGTGAGTTCCTCTGTTATTCCTACCCCTAATCTACAAACCAAAAAAGGTCTTTATGCAAAACTCCGTCATAGTCCTAAATGTGAGGCATTGAACAATATCTAATTTTGCTCTCTGCAATGACATTCAGGTTTTATATTGTCATTGGTTTTTTTTTTAAAAACAAAAAAAAAACTTGTACAAATGTGTTGTAAAAATTTGCACTGCAATTACAAACATCAGAGGTAACAATCTTAATCTTAGCTCACTACTGAGTGGTGTGAGATGTGTCATGTGAGATACTGTTGGACTCTCTGGAAAACACTAGTAACCTGACCTTGAATCAAGATTATTCTTTGTCAAATAAATATTTTTTCCATGGCTTTCTTTGAGGAGTTCATAGATGTCCTTATACAAAGTCCTCTTTTTAATTCAGCAAAAGAAACCTCTCCAACTATTCACATAGTAAATCAGCGCTGTCTAAATTAAAGCAGCCATACAAATATTTTACCTACATAAAATGCAGTATGAAACCAGCAAGGTTTTCAATTATATCTGTGACAGTCTGATCAGAGATTAAGTAAACAGGACCACTGATCCGATCAGACTACTTTCAGTATTCTTGTTTTTTTTTTCATTCTTGGTGTTACAGGACACATTTTGGTCATTATCAAAATAGCAGAGTATGACCCAGCCCTGCATCAACCCAAAAAACGTAAACGTAAACATGGACTGTTTATGAAACATCAAAAATTCTTGACACATTTCACAGTTTTCGTTAAAAAACGAGACATCAGACAGTAGACTTGTGCGAATGACTATCTCAATAACTAGTTGATATACGTATGTCTCCCATGCAGCCTATTACACTGCATCCACAGTGATAATTTAAGCAAATGACAAGGTTGGATGTGAGTCATTTCTCCCTCATCTTCTCACACATTCAGACACTTAAGGGAGGCAAATCTCATAGTAACATTGACACATTCAAGAAGTACCATTTAAAACTTAAAAATGATACCCCAAACCCTGATTAACAGAACGCAAACCAGAGATTCAGTACAAATTGAAAGCACAATGGCACCTTACTTTTTCTACCTGTACACTGAGTAAAACCTCAACTGCTGTGAATTAGACTTGTGGTTTGGTGGCCATGTGGCTATTTTATGCTGAAAAAAATAACACTTTTACAAAAAATTAGATTCGATTATGATTTTTCTTACATGAGCATGTGATCTGCAGTCTGATGTGGCACATGACTCTCAAAGAGAAACAATGTCCTCCTCATTCCCTCCTGATCAACACGAACTGCCTCCTTCCTGGCAGTCAGCACTGAGGGGGAAACAGAGCTCATCTCAAGTCTTGGCCTCCTGCTGCCTTGTTTTTGAAACCTGGCTGTGAGCTGTGCCATCCAGCAGCTCACCAGCTCACAGCCACCAATCCGACAGCTGCAGCTGCCCACCACACTGGCTCACTCACTAATGTTAGGATGATATCGTCAGTTAAGGCCAAAACTGATTTAAGGGTGGCAAGGTCATTGCTTCAGTGTTTGCACTTTGGACCAACATTAGTCTTTTCCAAGACCTGTTTAGCAGAGACCCCCAATGACGGGCTGAGAGATTAGAGTCCTCTGACTAACATTATCCCTCCCTATCATTTCTAATTTCCTCACAGCTTTGAACTAAATTCCGCTTCACACGTTCTTCCTCAGCATGATATCATCCCCATTTTAAAACTTGTGAAATGGGCTGTTTAATGTGCCATGAAGCACCATAAAGTCAAGCTTAGACTTACAGATAATCAGTCATTCAGAACGTTGCCTCCTTTAAACCAAACCCTTCTATTCTGTCTCATTTAAGATATGTCACCATGACTGCTCTCATAAAACTATGAATCAGTCCAATTGCTTTTCATCCCGTTTGCCTAAAATGACTATTAAATGCGAACATTGTAAATGAACAGAACTCAGGTAATGATAGAGTACAGCCAAGCCAGGTATTTCTGCTGCCTGCAAAACCATAAAAAGGCTGTAAAAAGGCTAATAATTACTTGAATGATGCATAGTTTGGCGATATGATGACCAAATTAGTGATGATGTTGATTTGTTTCTAATGAATGTGTAGACAACACTGCTGTAGACCAAGTATAATCTTTCATGGCAACATCACTCCCCAATTGCATTGACCCCCCCGGCATGAAGATACACCCTGTCACACTGCAAAAACTGCTCAGGAATGGTCCGTGGACAGTGACAAAGAGCTCAAGGTGTTGATGTGACCTTCCCCGATTCAAATCCCATCAAGCATCCAGAACAAGTCAGATCCATGGAGACTAGGGCTTCCATTTATCTTTATATAGTATTGAACAGTGTGATAATGGATTGATGCTGCTTGATAGGATTGCGATTTGGAGAATTTGGAGGCTAGGTCAGTGCCATGAGCATTTTGTCATATTTCTGTGGTCATTCCCGAGGAGTTTTTCTGGAGTTTCCAGGCACATTGTCCTACTGGGGGTGAGCAGCCATTGTGAAGTGCCATTGCCATGAGGAGGTGTACTTGGTCTGCAGCGGTGATTGAGTGGCTGGTGCGAGTCTGTCCCAGAAGGACATTGCCTTGTACTGAGAGCGACAATGTAAATAACTTTAGTGTATTAGGCAAAACAACTTTTGCACTGTATATATGAAACATGTTATTGTTAGCTTCTTTCTGCTTTCCGCTCCCAAATTACCAAAAACCTATTTATGCAGATTAAAGAATTGAGATGTTGGTTGGTCCATCTAAAACTTTGTTCCAAATTAAGATGGTATGACAAAGACTGGCCAGATTGTCAAGATTACTTTGAAATTATTCAAGTCACCTGTTTACTTCTCTAATTTCACCATCAGGCCTTTAAATTGACTGTGAGTACTCCTCAGAAACTGTTTAATTTTTGTCTGGATCTTCTAGAACTTTTAAAAATGTATACTGAAATACAGTTTTTGGCAAACATGTAGACGCACTTGTAAAGAACATGTCAGTCTTGAGTTCAGATGATTTCTACCACTCTCATTTCGCATATATAATGTATATCGTATAATGAATTCATTTTTAACCAAATTTCATGAATGTTTTTATGACAAAGTATTTTGTGTTCCGCTCATTCCATCACAGAAAAATGAGAGTTGTAGAAATTCTTGGAACTCAAGACTAATATGATATATATATTGTTAACAAGTGTTTGTCAACTTCTGACTATGACTGTCGGTTGACATGACATTTGCTTATATATTCATATAGAGGTATTGAACTGTTTTCTGTGTAAGCTGCATTTTCTGTAGGATTGTCTTTTATCTTTATCAAACAATGTATATCTTGATATTTTGAAATCTCCTCTAAAGCACTCCATAAAGTGTGTGACTCAATCAACTATCAGAATTTTTCGATATTGCAACAATATTGTAAGGATAACTATTGGCACTTTGACAAAATATGACCACAATAATCATCAGCAATATGGATATAATGTATAAATACATAAAGGCAAGTATTAGAACGAGTAGAACTGTCTAGTAAGTTCAGAAAATGAAAATGAATCACTCTACCATAATGCAGCCTTGCAGTGCAGTGTTAAAAAACACAATCAATACCCATAATATCATCAATATGATATCACTATAATGATATGATATCGATGTTTTTCCCAGCCCTAGAAACACAAACATACATGTGTTGGTCAGAATGAGGATTGTTGTGATGGAATGAGGATGTTGAGGTTGTGTTTATAGGCTCAGAGATGAATCCGTAATACAGAGGGGATGTAGGATTAGACCCGTAGCTTGAGACCAAACGGGCTGGCCAAGGATCTTTTTCATGGCTGCAGGGCTGCCAGCATTAGCATGCCACCTCTAACCCATCTCAGCAGCGGAGGTGTAAGAACAGAAGAGAAGCGACTCAAACATGAGACCTGCCCTCAACCACTCACCATCAATCACTTTGTCTCTACCTTTCCTTGTCACGTCTCCTGGAATCCTTTCATGTGAAGGAAAGTGTTCTGTTTATTGCTCTATGTTAGTAATACCAGTGTGGAATGGGAGATAGGGAGTGCTGGGCTTGCACATGAGGGGTGTTTATCTCTCATAATAAGGAGATGTGAAGGGAGGAATGGAGACCTAATGAGAGGTTAAAAGAGGGGGGAAGAGGAGGAAATAAAGGGCAAGCTGCAGTCACAGCCTTTGTTTTTACGAAGCACAGAGGGCAAAGGTCACTCCTGGATGATGTTGTGCTCCTTGGTCTGATATGAGGCTCTGCTGAGTTCTCCAGGACTGTCAGCTTCACTGTCAACTATAAGGGAGTGTCACTGTCACACTGTACAGACTGATATAGCAGTGGATGTTTCTCAATCTGCAACCTTTTTAGTGATCTTCCTCCACTGTATTGACCTGTGCTATTACTGTTTAATGTAAAATAGCCCTCAGGTACACAGATGGAGTTGAGATAAGGCAGATGTTTATTAATGCATTAGTATATTAGCAGACATGTGTAGTGGTTCTGTTTGGACTTTGGAAATCAGTTGGAATGTGTAAGATATTATTTCTTAAAGCTGGTTTTTGTGCAGACATCCTGAAAGGACTGCTTAGTATGTTTGCATGATTGATTATGTCCTTTTCTGAAACAATGAATTGATTATTCAGTCAACAGAAAATTAATTTGTGATAAATGAATCAAGTGTTGTAATCATTTGTGATGAAAAACTATGTTCTGTTTTCAGCCTATCAAATAGGTTGATTTCCTGTTTTGTTTTTTTATTTCTAACTGTACATTAAATATCTTTTTGAAGTAGTGATCAGACAAACAAGATATTTAAAGATGCTACCCTGGGCTCTGGAAACTTAATACTGATTTCTGAAGGTTCAAACTGTGAAATAATTAATGGATTTAATGTCAAAAATATAATTGATTAAAGAAAAATAACTGCCTTCCTAATCAAATGCTGCTGTAAGTACAAAGCATTTAAATGTAAACATGAAAAAGAAAAAAAAAGGAGTTCAAATTAGTGTTGTTGGCAGGTTTGGCTCAAATTAGAATGTGCTTAGAGCATAGACAACTGCCAAGGCTGCATATCTGAATGTGTAATTTATTATTGACTAAAGACTATATTTGGTATATTAAGGAAAAGCCCTGCAGAACTTTTACAGTTAGACGTAAAAACAACAATTGCTGTGTAAGTAAGACATGTGGCTACACATGTCAGAATCAAGCTTTTTGAATTCACCTATTTATCACACTTTAAATGGTAGATTGTCTTTAAAAAAACAAAAAAATGTTGCACTCAGCTTGGACTTTAAGTGTTGTAAAGGTGTTCCGCTGTGGATATTAATGAAATAAAGATGTTGGTCAACATGACATTTAGACCGTGTTCAAATCAGCTTGACAGCACACCTAACTTATTACTCAAAAAATTACTCCGCCAAGTCTGTGTGTATCCATCTCCATGGCAACATAGTAACTGTCCGAGCTGGCACAAAAAAATAAAAAGTACAGCTTAAAATTCAAACTTTCTGCCGTAAAATATGCAGAGGAAAACTCAGGAGAAGCAGCCGCTAGACGTTTCTCTATCGACCCCAAGAGAGTGAGAGATAGGTGAAAAAATAAAACGGAGCTGTCCGAGGAGGACAGCAACAGGACCAGGTTGCCTGGTGGAGGGAGGAAGAAGGCTAGCAAGGAGCCTGAGATAAACATACGGGAATTAATTATCAGCAAACGGGCACGCCACGAGAGAGTGTTCCGCAAAACGATCAGGGCGATGGCGAAACAAATGTACGCCACCGTGAGTGACAGCAGAGATGCAACTTCACTTGCAGAAGGATGCCAGAGAATTCACCGAGAAGCTGGCGAAGTTTGTGACATTTTCATCCTGGATTTTTGAGAGGAAGGAATTAAATGCCTGTCCCAAGTTGCCACCTGGTCCCAAATAAATCCCATAGATTGTTAAGTGACTTAAACAAATAAACGCCCCGGCTATTATTTGGTATTTTACGGTAGTTCGGGAAATTCCGAGACCGCGATAAAACATTAACGTCAGCTCAGAGTTCACTCATCTGGGACTAGAAAATCCTTTCTGTTGCTAGGTCGTTACTAAGGGTTGGATTATTTGCTAGAGTGGTAAACTACGTTCCATTACACATATGAGTCTACTGACGTGACTGATTTTGTTTCAGTTATTAGTCAGACCCCATGTGTTTCCATGGAAATGCGACACACACTCGCAAAAACCCTTAAAATTTGAGAGCAAAATGTCCATCAACATGGATATACTTTGATTATACATTTTATTTGTGTTGGTATAAGTTGTATAATCGCAATATTACCCTCAATGGTGTGCTTTAACCTCATTTGAGCATGACAGTGATGCGGTCAGGACCAAGGCGCTTGCGCCGAGGTCCGCAAGCAGCACTGAGTAATATTGCTTGATTCTGATCTTTTAAGATATTGAAATGACTCTCATAGACAATCATGGGATACATTTACATCTATCACTTTAATCCAATAACTCATAAAATTAGGTGGGCTAATTTTCCAACATTTTTAAACCTGCAATATGCAATCAATATTTTTATATGAACTTATAGAGCAGATGACTTTTGAAATGTTCACACAGTTGTCACTCGTGTTGCTGTTATGTTAATCCTAGATTAAAATGCTACCAATAGTCAGCACAAAATCTCATGTCATGCAGCTTGAATAATCATGGATGTCTTTTAGAAACCAATATTGATGCAACCCTTTGACTCTCCATGTCCAGGTGACTTTCCGTACAAGGATCTACCACTGTAACATCAACAGTCAGGGAGTGATCTGTCTGGACATCCTGAAGGACAACTGGAGTCCTGCCCTCACCATCTCCAAGGTCCTACTGTCCATCTGCTCCCTGCTCACTGACTGCAACCCTGGTGAGAGCTGCAGCATACGCACGCACGCACGCACGCACGCACGCACGCACGCACGCACGCACGCACACACACACACACACACACTTCTCCTTGTCATATCTGTCTCCAATTGTAGCTTTGACAGGTTGACTGACATGTCCATTCTGTGTGGGCAATACACATAGAAGTGTGTCACTTTGAGGTGTGAGTCAGGCTCTTTGTAGTGCAACAGCAGCAGTCGTCTGAGAGGACAGACAGGCAGGTTGCTGTGATGGAAGCACTGCAACTTTAAAAAAAAAAAAAAAAAAGCAATTCTGTAACAGTGCTTGCTTCATTTATCTATTAAAGAAACAGCTTCACAGATTTCAGAAAAGACACTCCAGTATCTAAATATGTTCGGTAATGGATTCAATTAAACATGAATAAAAGGATTGTTACAGAAATGCTCCCAAGATTCATCACAGAATACATTTTCATTTTTATAATTGATTTGATTAAATACTGACTGTTTTATACAGTCTACCAGTTCCCAAGCATAGTTCACATTTACAAGATGTTGGGTTGTGACTCATTTAATTTGTGAGCCTGCATTCAGTTTATAAAATGTTTACGAGATGTCCAAACTGTAAGCTGTCAGCATGATGGAAAGATAAGAATTTAGGGACACTAGTGTTTCTTTTTTTTTCTCTTTTTCACTGTCAAAGAAGAAATAAATCACACATTTTTAGAGACTAATCTCATATTAACCAATCTCCGTTTCAACTGAAACAAATCACCAGGTTTGAGCAGTGTTTTTACTAATGTCAACTAATGTAAGCCTTAACGTGAGGACAAAATCAGCAAGGTTAAATCATTGTTGCATTTTACCTTATAGCAGACATGTCATGATAGAATGATAGAAGATACTTTACAGTATATAGTAAGTAGTAGTATAGAATCACTTTTAAGTTATATGTTTTTGTGGGGTTGACGCAGTGGTTTGTCCAAAGCTCATACTTTCAGATAGCCTCTTCTTTTATATTTGTGGCACTGAAAACTATGTTGGAATGTGGGTTCATGCACTATTCACGCTGAAGCATACTGATGCCTTTGTAAAGCAATAGATAACACTAATAGCCACTAATAACCACTGGTTTCTTAGTGCGAATGTATGGCAACTGTGAGCATTCAAAACTGAAGTCATTCCATTTGCATTCATCCTCTTAGAAATTAGTGTTGTAATCACTGAGCTGGTTCGCCTGGTCCCTTCATTGCAGTTTAATCAGTATTTAACCAGGACCGGCAGCCAAACACAACCCTGCAAACGACTCACACAATTCAAGGGAGACATTTTTAAAGCTAATTAGATCCATTATGGCCCAATTTACCAGCAGAGCAAAGAAACACGAGGATTCTAATCTTTCCTTTACAGATCAGTTAAACCTGTCATTTTGACATTCATCTGGTCTCCAGCTACCAGTACAGTTGATGTCTGTTGGTATAAAAGTATTAAATTGAGCTAGCAGAGGTGGAAAATGCTGTTGTTGTAAAATCTGCCCAATGAGGTTCAGAGTGAAACTAAGAGAAACGTGAGAAAGGTAGGGAAAGGGGATTTAAAAGGACAGAAGAGTGCCAGGTGATTTCAGACGTGAACGGTTGGAAATGAGATGGCAACAGAAAAGAAAGACCAAGAGGGGGTGGGAAATGATGGTGATGATTGTGAAGACCTCTGATGATAGCTTGTGTCCTTTCTGCGGGGAATTGCTATTTGATAAACCTGGCAGCAGAGATTCTCCCTCTGTGGGCAAAAATTAGAAAAGCTTTTCCTTTCCTCCTCCTTCTCCTCTACATTTTTAGATGTTGGCTAGATGAAATGAGACGATTCCTTTTAAAGTATGATTGAAAAGACACTTGATCGACAACCCGTCCCTGCCAAAAAAAAAAAGAATACCGTCACCCCTCCTTCCCATCACCCACGCACTTCTATCCCTCTTTCTGCCTCTTGCCTCATCAGAATCAGTCCCCTTGCTACACTTCTCACCACTCGCTCAAGTTTTTTTAAACCCAGCCTCAAGTGCTGAATGTGGGCCTTGTATCTGAAATACCCTAAAAATATCTCTCCTTCCCTCTCTACCGCCTTCCATTGGCAGATCATTGGCATGTGGCTCATTAAAGCAAAGGAAGACGATGGAATGACAGTTAATCAACCCTCCCAGCACTGCCGTCCCTTACCTTCAGGCCACACTGAACCCTGTATCATGCACTACAAGCTGATTTCTACCTGGGGTGTCCTGGTGGCTTATTGGGCCTCAGCCACATGCCATGTCAGAGCATGTCTAGGACTCAAGTTCAGCCCAGGGCCTCTGTTGAGTTTCATCCCTTTTTTCTCCCTTTCTTTGCCTGTCTCTGAAATCTGACATTTTTTACAAAGCCACAGGGATTCCTCCTAAGTGATTTCTGCTCCTGTTGTCTGGGGTAGATCATATATCTGGCTGATATGAGCTGATATATTCGGCCAGTCTTTTATAATAAAGGTGTCTGCTTTTTTTCCCTCTGTAGCTTCAGGGGTGACAGTTTGTCAAACCTGTAATAACACTTGGCTCGCCCTGCCTTAAAGGAAGGTTTTACTATCTAGAGTAATATCAGAATATGTGAGATAAAAACAGGTAATGTGCTCAGCTATTGCAGGTCGTATGTGCCCCTGTGAGGAAACAAGAAGGGCAGAAACTACCATACAACTAGTCTGAACAACTCACACATCTTAATCTCTTCCAATATTTGTCTCTGGATTTTCCCAGTCTACAAAACTAAGTAAAAACTGGTCATCCTGAAACCATCTAGAGGAGGTGACTTGCTGCAGTCTTTGTAAATGTCTCAGTGCGCTTCAAACAAAATAGTTCCTTCAGATTTGTTGGCCAACTGTTTTTAAAGGCATCATAGCTAGGGATGTCCCGTTCTGATCACGTGATCGGAAATCGGGGCCGATCATGTGGTTTCATCAGAATCGGACGTTACATCCCGATCAGGGATCGGATTTATATGTATATTTATTCTCATTATTTGTTATCACCGTTATGTGGTGGTACACAATCAGACTGTCCAACATGAGTTTGCTTCAGTGACACTATTGGTTGAATTTATTTTGATTTGACTATTTTTACGTCAGAGCACACTTTTTGGCAGGACAGAGATGTGTCTGCGACATGTAACATCTGCAATACGACCGTTTCCTGAGGGGGTAACAAAAGAGCTGCATTTAATACTGCACATTTGATCCGGCAAATATGAAACAAACACTCACAGATACTTTCAAAAGGACCGAGAAATATCCTCGAGACAGCGACATGGCCAAATATATTACAGAGAGGGTAATTAAATGAATCACTCTGGATAACCAGCTCTTCTCCGTGGTAGAGAATCAGGGTTTTCTTCGTCACCTGGAGTTTTTGAATCCCCGGTGTGCCCTACCATCTCTGCATTACATTACATTTCTTCCACTTTCGAGTTACAACGTGTCAGTATGCACACTAGTTTCATGGGTCTCATACAGCAGAGCATGTAAAAAAGGCAGCTGAGGAGATGCTGAACACTGTGAAATAGACAAGCAACGCGGCCACGTCATTTTACATGACAACATGAGGAATATGAAAAAAGCAGTGGATGATATGGAGGAACAAAACGTGAGCTGAATCTCACACACTTCAGCTGCTGTACATGAGGATGTGCAATCACAGTGCAGCGTCACAGACTCACCTGCTAACACAAGGAAGGTGGTCAGCCAATGTTGGAATAGTATGCAGAATAAGGAAGAGCCATATGAAAGTATATACTTTGTTTCAACAAAATAAAAAAAAAATGGGGGAATGCAGGTACTTTTTTTCTTAATGCAGTTGTATTATCCAGGAAAATATTAGTTAATGCTGAGTATTGGATCGGGACTCGGTATCGGCAGATACTAAATATTAAAGGACTCGGATCGGATTGGGGCAAAAAAAAAAAACAACCTGATATTGGGACATCCCTAATCATAGCCTCCTCCTGGCTACAGCCTCCACTGATTCTCTTCAAGAATATTCTCTTGCATGTTTCTGTTAAAAAAAATTGAAAAAAAGAAACTTTGAGATATTGACTGCTTCAGAAAGTTACGAAGACCCAGCTTTGAGATGAATCACATTATCGAAGCGTCAATCAGTGTTTAAATTGAATAAAGGTAGTTTTGTTGCATCAGCAGAAAGAAACAAAATATTTGCATCACTTACCTTTCTCAAAATTATAGATATCTCTCGGTTTGAACGAAAAAAAACATAATTAATAAAATATGTAACTAGGACAATTTTAAAATTCTTATATGTGTAATCATATGGATAAGTACATTGAGGAGACTATGAAATGTGAAATGTGAAAAGTGAAAATTTTACTCTCACAATGCAGTTATTGGGCTTCAGAACATGCTGTAAGAAACTGGCATGATTTATGGTTGTGTTTGGCCCTGTTTGAATCTGTAGAGAACAAATTCAGAGTAGGACGAACCCTTTCACACAGAGCGCTGCATTATCACTAGGCCTGCACGATATGAGGAAAATCTGTGATGTGTCAGGCAGTCTTTTGCAATGTGTTTATCGCACATGTTCATATTGCGATGACGATGAAAATTTGATTTATCAGGCAGTCCTAATTATCACGACAGTAGCAGTTCGACAATTCTCCGCCGTTGTTTGTTCACACAGAGCCAAGCAGCTCCAGCGTAAAGACACACCAGTGTGTAATTCACACAGAAAGGCACTGTGGATCCAAAAGAGGTGTGACGGTACACTTCATGATGATGGCATCTGTGTTTTTTTCAACGTGTTCCCCCGGTGTCCTCCTGTTTATCTAAATGTGTACCCGCTGACTGTTTATAATCATATGGATGCTGTTATAGTGTGATTCAATTGGGATCCTGACCCAACATGCATCCTGGAAAGTGACAAAGTTACATTTTCTAATTACATAATTACATAATCGCCATCAGTAAACAGGACGCTGTCTGACTCTCTCACTTGCGCTGAGGGATGCTGTTTCTAGGGATAAATTCAAACAGGATGACAGACACTTCTCAGAGTATAACTGTGGTATTCTTTTCCTCGTAAGTTGACAAAGACACTACCAGTTACTACGTTACTTATGTTTGGTCCGGTAACATTGCTTTGTGGGACGTTTCTCTTTATTTTGAGTGAAGGATCTGTTAAGTTATCACACTCTGAACACCATCAGATCAACCCGCTCCACACAGCTGGCTTATCCATTCACACAGGTACAGTGCGGCAATGCTGGACCGCTGATAGTACCTCCGGAGGCGCATCAGAGACGCAGTGAAATTTCACCCCTTGCCACATCTGAGACTTTCCCACAGAGAGAGGTATGGGGAATAGCTGCAGGATCCCCGCATTCAAAGGGCAGTGTGAATGGGGCTAGTGATTGGAGCTGCACCAGCTAACTCACCATGAGTAGTTTTATAGTCAACATTTTGACTGAAAAGTGCAAGTAGATACAGACTTTTTTTTATTTCTTCGATGAGCTGTGTCTTTGGGAGGGTGCCAAACTGACGAAAAATGTTCTGTGAGTCTGTGTTTCCAGTAAGTTTTGGCATAATACTGGTCAGCATCTTGTTCATATGGATTCACAGTGGCAGGCTTGCTTGCCTCTCCAAAGTCTGAGTCTCTTGCGGTATTTTTCTTGAGCATGTATTTACTTACTCTGCTTCAACTGGTCCTTTATGTTTTCAGGTTGCCACTAATCTCGCACATGACGAAGCAATTAATTAACAGTGAAGTGCTTCCATGCTTCCGGGTTGCTTATTAAAGTTACTGTATTTCCTAGAGACTCAGAAAGCCATTTATCACAACGCTCAGTTTTTCTGTCTTTGTTTGAAGTTCTTGTACGTTCTTGTATAGTAGTAAAAAGCATGTTATTCCTGCATGTCAAAGGATTTTAGTATGAAGTTGAACCTTTTTCCAATTTCCCCACGTTGCATGACAGGTCACTTTTTAAGACATAGTGTGCAAAGCTTGTTTTTCAAACTAATCACGGCATTCTGTTGTGTCTCTGCTGATAAATAGGCAACTAAGGTCAGATGTTGTTGTTGAAGTCGTTCTGAATGTCATCACTGAGTGGAGATGTCATAGAGAGGAGGGACACGATGATTGGTCAAATGAAGATAACATCGATGAAATACTCCTCAAAGACATTCATGTTCTTGAACGCACTAGTGGGATGAAATATTGAAGTACTTGTGTGAAGAATAAAGAAGAGAGTTTGAAAGTTTTCCTGTGTGAGGTGTGATTTCGGGATTGTCTGTTTTGGAAGTCAAGAAGAGAATTGTTGGATGGGTTTTTGAGGCTTTTTAACAGTCAACCAATTACTTAAATTCATATGTGTGAACAGAATATAGCTGCTGCTTCACCCACAATGTAATCTTAGAGAGCCCTAATCTAAAATGGACAATCTTATTTTTGAACTTAAAAGCACAGAATGGCCCGGCAAGGAAAGAATAACATATTGCAGTCAATGACATGATGATTCAGGACATTATTATATATTATTGTAATATTATGATAATATTATATATCATTCACAAGCTTTCACTAACAAACAATTCAAAGAGGACTTGTGTCTCTGGCTCAAGCTGTCACTTAAGAAGTCAGATACTTCCAGCTCCAAGCCACAATGCTGTGATATGTAAGGATCCATTCATCCAGAAATATGGGCATAAGCCTGTAAAAACCCACATCATTGAAACCCTAGCAGGGATTAGTGTGGATGGGTGTTTGTGCTGCTTGCTCAGCCAAGCTCATCACACTGCTCTATCAGCAGGCCGAGCCTGCAGGAGACGGTTCTGATGCCTTTTAGAGTGTGTGTGAGGCTCTGGGAATTTGTTTCTCTCTCTGTCGCCTCACTGAGAAATTGACCGGCGGCACCACAAGTTGAGCATCAGCACAATCAATAGAGGAGCCAGTGGGAATTCATAATAGTGGCTGTTGACTGACCAGACGTGTGTGGTGTATCAACAGACTGGACAGCACAGCTGCTGCTGGAGCCTACTATGATCACCTCTGATTTACAGCAGCATGCACATTTTACTGTGCTGTCGATAAAAGTGTCGGCCGCGCTGTTCGTCACGTGATACAAGCTCCACTTCAGACCACAGGGATGATAGAGCTCCATTTGTTTGACTTATGGCTTGTCTGTGTTTTTGACTGGTTGTAATAAAATTCCCATGCATGCTGATGAGCTAGTGTGGTTGGCTGCAGGTTTCTGCACCATTTCAGACTTAGATACACTGCGTCAGGTAATTGGATGTCAAACAGTACCGTGTGGCTGGGTAAACATGTCCTAATAGATAAGATATCACTCTCACAGATGTGGATTTCTGAAGGCTGTTGTTGATATCACATTTTCCTCTCATGAAATCTGCTAGTGAAGGTGTGCGCTGTTTACATTATAGCACACCTATGACAAGCTTCAGTATCTCAAAAATGATTGGCTGAATCTCCAGTAAATTTCATGTGGATTTTTTTTCATAAGGAAAAAATGTCTACTAGAAATAAAATCTAACAGTAGGACTGCCATGATGCTAAAGCAGGTTTTTTTGTGACCTTTTTGTTGACTAAATTAATTCAGAAAATTATTAGCAGATCAGTCAATAATGAAAATAATCTATTGTTGCATCCCACAGTCACAGCAAATATTTTTAACAGAATGCTACCATTTCTCACCTAAAAAATTGCATTTCCAAGTTTGATTGTTTATCAATTTCGGTGGATTTTGAGCAATTAATGGGCTGGAAAGCTTCAAACCAACCTGGCAACACTGGCCATTGCAACACTAAATATTACAAACTTAACACTTAACAAGGATTGTTGTATAATTTGCAAGATCCAGACAAAATTGATAAGTACAAGTTAAGATTAGTGTTGAATTTGTTCATTAAAAGACAGCTTATTGACAACATTATACATTTCGAAACATATGTAACATGTCATATCTGTGTAGATTGAATACCTTTAGGTTTACTTTTGGGGGGGTGTCACTGCTTGTCACACAATATAGGCAATTTGAAGACCTCTCAGTTATTTTCACTAATTTTCTCAGTAGTTGGTGGAGACCAAAACAGAGCTAAAAGGAGATTGGCTATTGAAGTTAAATTCATCAGGTTGTTGCTCCATACCTTCAAGATGTTGAACTAAGTGATTTTTATTCATAATTACATTCTGTCCAGTTGTTTCATTGAAATAAAAGTTGATTAAGTCAATACTGATGGAAATGCGATGAAATTTCTCAAAGAAATCATTAGATAAATTGCAGAAACTTTATACCCACCATATTGAAGGTACTGTCAGAAACACTATTTAACATTTTAAAAGGTTTAACACTCCAGTAAATGTTGAGACAAATACTTGTTGTATTGAATATCACTGAGTTCCTTCCTCTTGTGTTCCAGCCGACCCTCTGGTTGGAAGCATCGCCACACAGTACCTGACCAACAGAGCCGAGCACGACAGGATAGCAAAACAGTGGACCAAACGCTACGCCACATAGACCAGCATGACTCCTCCAGGACCCCTCACCCTCCACACACACACACACACACACACACACACACACACACACACTCTTCCCCTCCTCCGAAATCTATGGAAGCACACCCGCTCCTGTCATCTACCCTGCCCCTACCCCAGAGAAACGAACTGTTATTTGTTCCATGCTGACTTGAAAAGCTTCTTTTTTATACAAAGAGTCTATTGGGATTGTATTTTCCAATACACTGAATGTTGATATGGTCATGAAAAGCTTTAATACTGTTATTGTTCTTGTCGTTGTTGTTCTTATTGTTATTGCATTGTTTATAACATTGTTGCCACACTTGCCATCTTCTTGATCTAAAAGCGTGCGTGTATAATTCCCGTTTCATGTGATGGTTTCATGTAAAAATGATCAAAACTGAATGAGTGCTTTTAGTTTAGTTTTCTTTTCGTGGTTTTAAAGCTCACGGTCAACATTAGTGCATGGCATCAAGATATGTGTTCATGCAGTGGACATGTAGTCATGGTATTATTTCTGTCCCAGCAGAGTCTTGCATGGAGTGAGCCCATCACCATGTCTGACGATAGTTGTAGTTTGCTGTACATTTAATGCCTTGTGAGAATACATACTCATTGAATATTCAATTAAACACTGGCTGTAATGTGACAGACCTTGTCTCAGTCTCATGCTTTTGTGTGTGTGTGTGTGTGTGTGTGTGTGTGTGTGTGTGTGTGTGTGTGTGTGTGTGTGTTTTCATGGAGGCTCATGTCATCTCTGACCACTTCCTTTTAGAAATGTGTTCAAAGTCTCACCGCAGAAAGTTGAATGATGAGATGGTGAAAGCTTACTCACTCAAAAACATTTCTGTCTTTGGAACATGGGACATTTTATTTGATTTGTTCATTTTCTGCTCACTTGAATTAATGCTAGTGAGACATGCGGTATTTTATATGCCTTTTATAAGTCAATGATTACTGATTTTACAGTTAGTACATATGTCTCTAGTCATGTGCTGTGCCTCGTCATCATGCATATAGATTTAGAACAGCAGTGGGTTAAGCATTGGCTGGGTTATGTTGTTAAGTCCAGCAAGCTGATCCATGAGTTTGAAAGACTTTCATCAGTAACAATTTATAATAGCCATCACTTTATAGATGGTGCATTTATAGTAAATTGTTTATTAGTTATTCCACCATTAACAAACAATGAAATCCTTTATTAAGTAATTGTTATTGTAAAGTTACAACTGGTGTTTAGAAACATTTACAAGTGGTTTATGAATGATTTCACTGTTAACAGTCAAATAACTGAAGTTGAATTTGTATTATTAATGATGGTTATTATAAAGTGTTACCCTATCAACTATCAAAACACCTCACAAAAATCAACAAAGTAGGGTTCCAACAGGTCCTTCAAACCCTTGAAACTCCACTCCATAGACGTTTCATAAAATCCTGATATAAAGAGTTTTAAGCCTGGAACCAAGCCAATAAACTATGAGATGAATCGTGACCATAAAACATTTAATTCAGCACAAAACATTTTTGGAAAACGAAAAAAAAAGCAAAGGTACAAGACTGTGTATGTAATTATCTTAAGAGTAAAGGAACTACTCATCCCATAAACCATTGCGAATGTAACAGCGACGTCTCTGATTGGTGGAGCTCGCTTTTACCATGGAAATGTTTACCGAACCCGCGAATTTCATGTTTGCTAGTTACTGCTACCACTGAACTCTACGATTGTTTACCACAGAGCGACCATGATTTCACTTTCTGACCTACTGCGATTTTTTAGAGATGAGAAGAAGAGTGTCGAAAGGGGTGAAAATCACTCCAAGTCTCAGTGGTAGCAGTAACTAGTGAACATGAAACATTTCCATGGTAACAGCGAGCTCCACCAATCAGAGACGTCGCTGTTACACTATAGGATTGTGGGTAGTGTAGTACTTTTCCATGACATCGCGAATAAAACATGTTTTTCTTAAAATAAGGTTTATATCATACGGACTTGTGGCTTCTACAGGATCATATACCATTGTTTCACAATCTCATAACTCATGGTAAGTCTACTTTGGATGGTTACGACATTATGGCCAGTAAACAAAATCCTCTATTCAGAACATGAATGGCATTTTCGCTTCCGGAACCTCACTGTTGAGCTCTATTACAAAAGCTTGATAAGTCTGTTGCAATGATGGTCCTGGAACAACATCAACGAGGCGATATTAGATTGTGCATGGGTCATTGAATGTGTTTGAATTTATATATTTTGTGCAGGAATAGAAATCGAAAGATTTTTGTTTTTTTTCTGCATGGTGTTAGTAAATATGTTACGTCTGCATGCTGCCGTTTTCTACCATCAGTGTAACACTGCAGCATAATTAAAACATCTCTCTCTCTCTCTCTCTCTCTCTCTCTTTATGTAAAGCCTGCTTGTACTCATTAGAAAATGGTGTTGTAACAGTTATTAACATTGATCCATGTCTAAAAACTCTAAATTAAGGTGTGTGAAGCCTTACAATACTCTGGAAATTCGTCACTGAATCCTCACTGAATTACCAGTCAGGTAACAATAGATGCCAGTAGACGTTTGGATTATTGACTGAATTCATTTATTGTCAACACATTTCCAGATGCATCTGCAAAGTGCTTTGGAAAATGTTAAGGAAGGTTTAACTTTGTGCTGGACAACACAGTGTTTCTCTGCTCGAGCCTCCTGTGTTGGCAGCCCTGCTGTCCCAACACAGTGGTGGTCTCATTGACAAGAGTTTGTGTTTTGTCTAGCTGGGCTCCTTATGTCTCTGAAAATGGCCTTTGGCTTTTAGAACAGCATGAGTCTATCTGGCCAAGCTTTCTACGAGACAACAAGCATCCCGCCCTGATGTTCTTAAATGGGTATTAGGACTTAAGTGTGTAAAGAAGACACATCATCACACTGCCAGAACCAGCCTGTAGACACAGAACAAGGTGGCCCCATCTACACATGATGCTGGGGCCAAACTCTAGAATTTCTCTCTTATTCGCATTATTGCTCCTATGCTCACTGGAGATACTTTTTTAGCCTGTGTTCACACTTGGGCTGTAACTAACGATTATTTAAACTGAAGTAATCATTAAGGATATAAAATGGCCCAACATTTTTAAAATATCTTATCAGAGTTTCCCAGATCCCAAAGAGAGGTCTTCATCATTTCTTTTGTCTGAAACTCTCATACAGGAAATCCTCACATTTAAGGAGGTAAAGCTGGAACAGCAAATGATCAACATTTTAACTAGATAAATGACTAAAACAATTAATTGATTATCAAAATAGTTTTAGAAATTATTTTGATAATCATTGCAGCTCTAGCTCAGACTTATAGCCACACTGGTTGGTGGCTGGTGGTTTGTTTGCATGTTTTAAACCACAGGATCACCAATCAGCAAACCTTGTGTCAATGCATAATGCCACATTCAAGGTTTAACACTGGACACAAACTGATGCTTGAACCACTGGTACTGCTGCAGTCGTGGGGTGTTTGACTTCTTGAAGTGATGAATTAGTGATAAGCGAATATTTACCATACATTCAACCACATATTGGAAATGTCAAGACACACTACACGAAAAAATATTTTGTTTCTTCATAGAATAAGTTGACATTTGCTGCTGTTTATTGGCACTAATGTGTCAATGTTAGAAAAGGCAAAACAACAGAGCATGTACCAAATGTTAGAAATGTAGCAAGCCTGAAACACAGAACAGTAATTTTATACACAGTTCTCCTGCATTGAAATGTGTTATAATGAGTTGAGAGTGCCCTAAGAGAACAACTATACTGATTGGTAGCTCATAACTTCAGTTTCAAAGGAACATTGCTCCAGTCTGCAACCATGAGCAACAATACTGCAATTCAGTAACTACCACCACCACCCTCCCCCTGAAATTAACGTAGCACCTGGACTGGGAACTGATGACATGCATGTGAATGTGAATGCCTCCAATTCCTCTGCTGTCACTGGAACTGGCCATTGTGGGACAATCTTCAAAATGAAAAAAAAAAAGAAAAAATCCCTCCCTGGCCTCTCTCATACTGTCAGATATCACCAGCTTGGGATGTGGAGTTATTTGCTAGTCGATACTTCTTTGATGTACTCAACTTTATTACAGAGTCCCAAAGGTCCCAAAGGATGATATTGTTTTTATCTTATTTGTAAAAGATAACTAGCGCAGACAAGAACACCATGTTATCTAATATCGTGTGAGCACAAGATAAAGATCTTGTGCAAACATGATGCCAGATAATATCTTGTTCACACATCTTTGTAAGTCGTTATCTTGCGTGAATAAAACATTAAATATTATTGAATAGCTTGTGTGCTCAAGTTCACACAAGTGATTATCTTAACCACTTAATGAATGCCCCCATTTTAAGGTTATTTGTCCAAAACGACATACCGAAATTAAAAGCATGACAGCTCCCACATAGTTTGAGACTCAAGGATGTGCTTAGTACCATTGGAAAGGTAACACCCTCAGTTTTTTCTAGAAATGTAAGTGTGATTCTATGACATACTGACACGGAGTTACAGAGATTGGAACACAGGTTTTGGTTTCCGTCCAATTCAAATGTCAATAAAGTGACTAAGATATAAGGGCTCAGGTATGTCTATGGACACAGCAGACACAATTAAGCCATAGCCACAGGTCTCAGCTTGCTACACTCAAAATTTGAAGTCAAAAGACTAAAAAATTGATTTTTCATAATTGTTTTTCTAAAGGCATGTCTGTGCATTTTGCTTGGGTCCTTTCTTTCCAAGAGCGCATACTGAGATTCAAAGGCTTATAACTTGAGAACCCCTTCACCTAGAAACATAATCTTGGTCTCAAATGAAAGCTAAGACCCTGGGGTTTCTCGCTTGTTCGACACTTGTAGCTAGTTTTGGGTAAAATGACATGAATATTCCTGTTCTATTGACTCTTGGCGAAATATGAAAAAAAAAAATGTGGCATGACCTGTAGCTGTGGAAAAAGGGAACACTCCGAAGGTATGTAGGCATTCTTGCTTCTTTCTAATGTTGTGTCATGGTGAGTTTAGAAGGCTATTACATGGTGTGGAAATAACTGTTTTGGGCTTAAAATAATCCCGACAGTCTCAGCTTTCCAACAGTGAGTATATATTGTTAAGATCAGATGCTTAAAATTATTAGCAAAAAAAACCTATTTGTTTTTACGAAGGGTGTTCATTTAGTGAAGGGTGTTCCTATGTTGGAACGGTGTTCCTTAAGTGGTAAACAGTTAACTTGTTCAAGCAAGATATTAAATATCTTGTGAGTGCAAATTTGTGCAAAATATTTTCTTACATCAACAACAGATAAGTTGCCTTTGCTTAAACTTTATTTTACGAGGCCTTGTCATATCTTGTAAAATTCTACTTTAATTAGTCACTCCTACATTTCCTAGAAAGCCTTTTGGTGGCCCAAAGAGAAGGAGAATGAATATGCTGCAAGAACTAGCTGACTGTCAGATAAACAGTGGGGTGAATCTGAATGCAGTGATCACTGATTGAAAACAGAGTACTAACACTTGTTGACGGGCCTTTTCACAGCGGCTGGGCCCGCCTTGTTCTGAGCAGGAGACAATGCTTTGCTGTGGTTTTAGTCTCTGGCTGCATTGCAAAACCAGCAAAGTGGAGCAACAGTGGCAGAGTTAATTATGGTTGACAAGGGAGGGGGAGGGGGAGTCATCATCCCCACTCCCCCCCCCCTCCCGCACACACTGAGAGGAAGAGTCTGACAGAAAAGGAGAAGTCGTTGATACATGGACAATAATCTAACATTTGCCACGAGAGGTAAGTGATCAATAGGCGTGAAGGGGCCGCTGAATAACACATGCCCAATCTTGGTAATAAAGTACATGCAGGTAGCTATAATGTGTTGGTGAAGACAGTCTTTGTTTGCAGTTCAGATAAATGTACTGTCATTCCTACATGTTATTATATGAACCAGCACAGATTGTTCGTCTCAAATAGCATGTGGAAAACTCATTTTTATATTTACTTTTGCTTTTTTTGGGGGGGGGGGGAGAGACTGCCTCAGCACCAGATTTGGTCTCGATGTAGCCTTAAAATAACACCTGTTTTATTAGATAATTGTGGGGCCACATTCTCTAGGGGGCCCCACGGCCACTTGGAGGATTAAGTCTTAGGAAATACTAAATCCCTCATGGATTTACACAAGTTGTTGACTCAAAAGTAGTAAAATTGAAATATGTTGAGTATGAAACAGTTCAAATATCATATAAATTACATGACCCAGGTGTATACATATTCTTGTATATACTATATATTTTTTTTTTTATCATCATTTTTCTCTTTTACTATCTTGCTTTTTCTTGTGTCATCTTTTTCCACCACTCAATCATTACTATCCCTCTGATTCTGACTCTTGAGCTGCTAACATCTGAATTTCCCCACGGTGGGATCAATAAAGTCTAATCTCATCCTATTTATCTGATCGCTAGAAAATACCTCACATGAAAAGTTTCTAACAGTAGAATGTAATAGAATAGAATGCATTTGTAATGGAATGTAGAAAATGTAGGAAAATTCTCTCTGCTAAAATCCCCAGAGAGAAAAATTCTGAGGAAGTGACCTCAGTGCCCTCAATGACAGCCATGCCCCTGGCCTCAAGGTCCCATATGGCAGAATTATGATTTAGGATTGAGACATGTTACCAGCTGTTGGGAGATGATATGGGAGGTTAAAGTTATTAGAAGGATTACAAATTAATTTTCTGTCACGTAAACGAAAAATGAAATACAGCTAGTTATAATCCCCCTGCCAAATATCCAGAAACTTGCCTCTGGAGAAGCTCAACCCCAGGAGACTTAGATACATGCTATGAAAATTCAATGAAAGCGTCCCTTTACAACTCTGAACACGTTTCATGGCAACTGAAAACAAATTCATTTTCATCATTTCTTGTGTCACATGAAGAAATGAAAATGAATACACAGCTAGTTCCAATCCTCCTCCCAAATGTCCAGAAACGTGTCTCTGGAGAAGCTGGAGACCATCCTAGGAGAGATAACTATGTGCTATGAACATTTAATATAAGTGCCACTTAAATACTCTGATCACCTTTCATGGCAACAACTTTGTTTAATGTTTATTCAACCTGCAACACATTTCACGTCAGGCCACTTTATCAGCCGGCATAATGGCCTTTAAAACTGTCACTCAGCTCCTGGTCGCTCTGTTTTAGTGGTGGGTTGTAACTGATTTTATTACATCCCAGCAATGAGTGGGCTTAAGCTACACAAGGTTATAGACTGTTTAAGTTGTCACATCACACCCTCTAAATATCTTACAGAAATAGTTCACTGTCTCAGTGTATTTGATAGGCCACAGCTACATCATTTGCCTGAGATAGGCTTAACTGGTTGAAAAACGGATTCATTGCGTCGTAAATGTTCTATTTTGAGCAAAATTGTAAGAGGTGTTTAAACCTTGCCCAAATGTGAGAATTTAGAAGCTAACCATCAATTTCCAACAGTTAACATGAACATGTACGGAAAGTCACACATGCTGCACATGTGAAGGTAGAGAAGTACAATGCAGCCTTAGGAAATGAGGTATTCGCTGTAGGTGCCTTGACAAAGATCTGAGCAATTTGATGGATATTATCTCTAATAGGTTAGTGGTCTAAACAACTGCTCCTGGCTCATGTTTCCATTCAACACAACACGTGTTTTATTTTAGAAACTTGACCATGACACCCCCATCTCTCTTTCACATCCCCTTGAATTAAGTCTAAAAATGATGCTGGACCAACACTTCCGGCGCGAAGAGGCACGCGTCCAGCGGTCGCCTCAACTTCTCGTTAACTGTTCACGATAATCCCGGAAAATAGACTGTTGGACCCTGCAAAATAAAAGCGTCAAACCCGACCTCATGACTTAAACTGTTGACCCCTTATCAAATCCCAAAAGGTACCGCTCAATGGACAGCACTATGGGCGTGGCGTTTTAAAAGCCAAAAGGCATGATTTTCTATAAATATAAGCATTTTTGATTTTTTTTTTTAGTATTTTCAAAATATGCAAATTTTCATAGAAGTTTCAAGCAATATATTGAACAAACAGCACGGATGATAATAACATTGATAATGCTAATAATAGTATTTATTATTGTTATTACATTATCATTATTATTATTATTATTATTATTATTAGTAGTAGTAGTTATATTCATCTAGTAAGAAAAAAGAAAGTATGACCTCATGATAAGTGGATGTCAATAATTGATCAGATCATTTTAAAGTTGAAGGTCAGGACGGATGCCACATAATTTTTTCACTTTTTCCCATCATTCCCAAGCTTAGTACCTGTCTCGTCGTTACCTTGTTGTGATATTTTAAAAACAGTTGGTTAAGTGTATAGTGTTTACGTTGTATTTATATGTTGCTCAGTTCTTTGAGGTTTCATACTACACCGTTTTTGTACTCCGATAGTCTGACACTTCAGTGCTCCTGCATGTTATTATACTATTGCCGTCTCTGTTTTCCTATGCTTTTATTTTTTTTCTTCTAAGATAATGACCGGAAGTGTAATCCATCTTCATTGTGTGTGTTTTGATACTGGTGCGTCCAGGCGGCGGAGGCACACACACACACATAGGCTGCGCACACACACAAAGAAAGGTATCAAATGCTAAATATTTGTATTCCAGTGCATCGTGTTGTATCATGGCTCATTTAGAGGATATCGGGACAACAGTTGTATCCGTGATCTCGTCAGAGGATAGTGAAGGAGTCAGTCCATCCTGTGACTCGCTGCGCTGAGATCAGCTGCATGTCGACGGATATAGCTTTAAAAATGCGAGGAGAACCTTTACGTGAACGGCGTGTTGTATTTGTTTTGAATGTCGTAGTTCGGGTCGAACCCGTCGGAAATAGTTTGACAGCGCTGTAGCACCACACCGACTTCTTAAGGTGAAAGTTTCCTTCGCCTGGAAATTGTTGAGGTGTAGTGTTGGGGCTCCCTGCCGACTGCGACATCGCCCCGTCGATGTATGTCTGCTTTCCATACCGACCTACTCGACCCAGTCAGGAGCAGAGCTCTGCTGTTCTGTGTATGGCTCCGTGGTGTCGGCCAGAACTAGGCCTGTCGCCGAACTATTTCACCAAATGATTTCCTTTGTCGCAGCCCGACAAGGCTAAAAATAACGCCCGACTGCAAAACACTGGCCGAGGTCAGAAATGAACGTTATGAAAGAGGGAAATGCTCCGCCGATAAGCACGATAAGTTCCTGTGTAACACCCAGCAGTGGCGATTTAAACTGATGGATCCAGTTAAGTTGGGCCAACGTTTTGTCGAGGCCTGACAGTTAAAAGGACGGAAGCGTTTATGGAGTCACTGGCTGCACCGTGGGATCCATAGTTGCAATCATTAGCCTCGATGTGCACCGCTTACGTATGAAGCAAACGGTATGCAAGACTCCTTTAAGAAATCGTATAATTTGAAGTTTTATCGGTTATCAGCATCAGGTTCGAGTTAAGAACACGTGACGTGGGCTTGTCACGGATTTGTATGGATCCTCTGCTAAATTCGGTATACAGGTGTACCACCAGACAGCTGTACATTTCAGTAAAACCTCTTAACTGATTTCATTCACAGAAGTCACTGCAACACATGGGCATTTTTTTAGTGGAAAGCTGCAGTGGGAGTAACTGTACTACAGTATAAGTGAATTTTGGAGTGCGACCTGCAGATAAAGATCTCCAGTTTTGCACAAGCTGTGATCGCTTGCTCTAAAGCAAGGCTCTACAGTTTACTGTTTTTTGTGGGGTTAGATGTGGAGTGAGTATGTCTTAGTGCAAAGGTGGTTTAGCTGTGGTGCCTTCCTGAATGGTGTGTTTCTGTTTGTTCCCCAGGCTCGGTATGTCGGATGAAGATTCCCGTGCCAGCACCAGCTCTTCCTCCTCTTCCTCCTCAACTCATCAACAGCAGCAGCAGGACACAAACCCCTCAAAGAAACGAGAAACTAAAGCCAGCATGAGCAAGACCTCCAAACTCCTTTCTACTAGTGCAAAAAGGTGAGCTTACATATGCCCGGAGTCAGGAACGTTGTGCAGGAGGAGCCCACGTCTTGATGGCTTGTTCTGCAAGTTCTATTTTACACCGTCAGTGAGCAGTTTAATGTGTTATAGCATCATCTTGTCCTAGATGTACTGCCACTTACTCCCTTGGACTGTTATTCAGGGCCTTGTCAGAGTTTGTCCTGCTTATGTGTGAAGTCCAGGTACAAAGAGAATTCTTTAGAGCAGATGGACATTAAAAGACCTCAAGATCACCACTCCAAAACAGGACTATTCATTTTTTTTTCTAGTTTCTAACATTAAATGTTGTGACATTTCAATGATTAAGAGGTGTGTGACATTTCTGTCAAAGAAAGCCTTTCAAGAGTCTTGAAGGTTTTAGTCTGATACAGATACAGTAAGGTCATTTTACTTTGTGTATTTGAATAGAGCTTAGCTTTTGATGCATGCCTTTTAATTGCTTTTTCAGAATTCAGAAAGAATTGGCTGACATTACATTGGATCCACCGCCAAACTGCAGGTAAGTGACTGAATGTGTGTGGCATCACATCATGGAGCATTATGTTGTGTCATTAGAAACATTTGAGTCATTGAAGTGTGTGTGTCAGTGGCGATGTGGTGTGCTTTTACAAGGAGTGCTTCACGTGGGCGTCCTGAATGTGAAGGCTGAAACGCCTCTCTTCTTCATCTGTATGCCAGAATATAAAAGATATTGGTGCTTCACTGCCTTGCATGTCGAAATACAGAAAAAAAACTTTTAAGGTAATGATGGTCTGAATATTGGGCTTCATAAATCTAAAAGTGCTTTCTGTTTACATGTCTTTAATGTTCTCAACAAATGATAGACACAGAGTACAAGGTTTATCCTTCAGTACCTATTTAGAGAAATCTCAGATAAGGTCATCTCCTTATAGTGCTGTTTGCACACTACAATGGAATATCATTGCCAGGACTGAGAATTAAACCTGAATGCGTTATTGCTACTCTGAATATGTTGTTGGTGTCATGTACTGAAGGCTGACATTGAATGTCTGGTCACAGATGCGGTCTGGTTTACCCTGATTTCAATTGGAGTAAGTTTAAGAACAGTCATTAGGGCAGAGATCTTGTGCAGCTTCTCATATTTAGAAATCATTTAGCCCCCCCTCCGTAGTCAAGACATTTTTGGCTGTAACACAACAAGGCCAGCCCTACAAACGCATTTGTCCGTGTCTGAGTGAGCAACGAAATTATAGGATTGGTCAAGGCAGTTGAGTAGCATTTGCTCATTGGCCAGGGGCATTTCAAAATATATCAGTGCAGATGTTTATTACATGACAGGGGGCCGTTTCCTATCAGCTCTAAATGCATGTAGCTCACAGTGCTGATGCCTGCCCCTACTGCCCCCTACTTACACACAGAAGTTTGCAAAGTGTTGCTTGGAGGAAATGAGAAGGTGGAAGATTATGCTTTATTAAACCTTCACCTAGAAGCATACTGTACAAGACTTTTGGGTAGCTGTTTATTTAAACACCAGTAGAGGTTGGCACCCCACCTTAATGCGGGGGATGGAAAAAACTGTGTGTGGTCAATAGAGCTACAAAGTGAATGAAGACAGTGAGAGGTGGCATCTTGAAAAAGCAGTTAGATAGAGAAATAAAACATTATTTTGTGATTGTCTCACAGCTTTTCTAAAGCCAAAAAATGAAATAAAAAATAGATTAAAACTCTGTCGGAAGTTGCACCAATGCTGGTTTTTGTGTGAGCTATAGAGATGGTGCATTCATGCATATAGTCAGAAATGATTGTTTAGAAATTCACAGTTCCAGTTTTAGAGCGTTTGAAGCATGGGGTGATATCTTTACTCATAATTAATATGTAATGTCCAAATAGACATTAAAGGTAAAATAATCAATGATAATCACGTCACGCATATACTAACAATTTTAAATGTGCATGAATAAAGGAAAATTTAGAATGCAAAGGCTGAAGAGGAAATGCTCAAATTAAAAACGTTTGTACAGATGAAATTGTAAATGATAATAGAAGTATGACAAGGGAAACATTAAATGTGTGACTCAGAAAAAGGAATACTTTGAAAATGGTTATTTGTCAAACAAATCAAGGGGAATTAATTTGTACCTAGAATGTAATTACTCATGCCCATGATAATTTGATATCCATGAATTGATATCATAAACTCTAGCACAGGCTGGCCCAGTAAAAAATTGGCCACATTTTTGCACCTTGAGCAGACACAGTCCAGCCATATACTAGTTTTAACCCTGTCTTTTATCTTCTTGTTCATCCAGTTGATTTTGCGTTTTACTGTGTAGAATCATGTGCAGGACAGAATGCTAGAAGGCTTTTTTCACATTCATCATTCATTGTGTAGATTTTCTCTCTGTTATTAAATCTGATTTTAAAAGGTGGTCCTATGAGCATGATTTGTGACATAACAACTAGTTTGAAAGCCATTCTGAGACCAGTATTCAGCATGCACAAGTTTGTTGAGGAAGTTTGTTAAGCCTCCAGTGTACTTAGAAATTAAGAATATTTTCATAATCATGTATTCTGGAATATTTAAAGAAAGGGGAGAATTTAAGGATGTGAAGGCAGTAATTATAAATATTACAGATTTTTAATTTGTCCCTTAAGTAATGTGTGGAGAGGACCATCAGTGTTTGATATTTGGCTTTTGTTAAATGAAAAGTTGTTGTAAAACATATGCTTATTTCTTCTCAAAGGAGGGCATCATAGTTTTGAGGTTTGTACCTTGTTGGCCTTAACACTAAAGAATGATACCTGCAGTGTCTTTACAAACTGTGTGAGGTTATTAGTTGGTTTTGTTGGATATAATGACAACTTTAGCTGGTCAGCGGTAGTCAATTAGCATTCATTTTGTGAGTTGGACTAAACTACATCAAAGAAACTCTTGGCTTTTGTCTGGTTAGGCTGCTATTGGTCTACTAGTATCTGTTCCATTTACACTACATGAGAGCAAAGAGGGGTTTGTCCAAGAAGACAGACCACTCTGTATAAGTTTGGTGTTTTGAGAAAATAATACAGTGGGTTCTGTCTTCTTGATTTTTTTTTCTCTTCAAAAATAATCTATAGGTGAGTTTTTGTTCTGTATAATCAAAACGGTTCAGGTAGACAGCTGGGTAATTGCTAAAGAATGCAGAAGCTGAGATGTCTTTCGAACAAAATGTTCTCCTGTTTATCATTTAAGCTCTATCATTTTAAGGATGTCTCCTTAAAAACCTTAAAGCAACATTATGTAATAATTGGCATATTGTATGCACCCCTACAGTTTCTGAATGCAGCACCACTGTCGTAAAACAATTCACAGGGGCGGAGTGGTTGAGACGGAGACACCTTTCACCCTACTACAAGGCATTGTACCAGGATTTTGAAGCTGTTATTTTATGGTTAAAGTGACATAATGTTGCTTTAACGTAATGTTTTAGTTGGATTTAGGGCATTTGCTAACGCAAGGAAAGTGGTAGGCCAACGTTGCAATAGCATATGCAGACTAACAAAGAGCTATTTGAAGCATCAAAATTGTTATCTTTGAAACAATAAGAAGGCTCGACACAACATGAAACTTTGCTCGTAGTATCACCAGGTTCTCTACACATGAACACGAGCATTGAGAACATTGTTTGTGTACACAGAGTTTACAAAAAAGAGAGTTTTTGAACACTCACGTTAGCAGTAGCTTCTTCCTCTAGCCGTCGTCGCGGCAGCCCAGACGTACCCGGGGAATGACACGTCTGGGTAGAGTGTATGTGGTATGTGTAGAGACCCTGGTGATACGAGCAAACTTTCATGTTGTGTCGAGCCTTCTTAGTGTTTTAAAAATAGCAATTTTAATGCTAGTGTAAAAGTGCCCCCTGCACTCCCATTGAAAATGAGTTTGAGCCGAAAACGAAAATACGGTCAATCTTAAAAGTGACTCTTTCATTGTAATTATGCTTTTACAGGAAGGTTTGACTCATAAGCATTCACAAAAAAAGCTTAGGTTGCATTTTGACGAGAGTTTTACTTTGATATTAAAGGACTCGGATCGGGGTAAAAATAACCTGATCGGGACATCCCTAATTAAGAGTTCCAGCTTGTAGGCCTAGACTTAACAGTTCCATTCAACTTTATTGTTTTTTGTCAGAAAGATTTACTTCTCCACATTTTGTGCAAAAAGGACAGGCCTTGCTTTCACATCACTCTCACCAGCTCCTGCACCTTTTTAATGTTGTTTAAACTACTGTTTTGCATTGTTTAGCCAGCACATACAGCACACCCTCTCTCCACACATTTTACACCACTGATGCCTCCGACAGACGCACACGCATTTGCAGTTTGTTGCTTAGTTTCTTAGGTTTATTACAATTAATTACTTCTATTCATTTTTGCACTTCTTGTCCTTTCCCAGTTTTTGTCATGGCCAAGAGCCAGGTTATGACAAAATGGGGCTACTTCACACAATGGAGTATGGTCGTAGATCCTTTGCTATGAATAAACCGGTGGACTTTGTTATTGCTTTCACCCGTTCTGAATTGCTCATTAGGGGTTGTTGAAATTATGTTGGGAGCAGCGTTTGCACAACTAATTGTTTTTTCCTTGCAACAGTGATAGTCACACTTTGATAGCATGCGTGTGCAAGTTTGTGGTGTTGCCAGATGCATAGACAATTGCTACTGAACAATGCAAGCACACTGCTTTTGCCTTGTCCGCTTGTCTTCTCCCTATTTCGTATTTCACCGGGAAACCAAAGTGATCCCACACAGGTGATTTGAATGACACAGGAGCGTCATCAAGCACTGGCTTCTTGTTCCCGTTAGCATTAGCCATCCTGTTCGCTAGCCATTGAGGCTGGGCTAATCTTACTTGAGCATGCTGTTACTCGTTGCTACTGTGCAAGTGTGAGTCAGAGACTTAAAGGTCCGCCACATGCTGTGGGAACTCCTACATTATGTTTTGAGTTGTGCAATTAAAACAAGCTTGTACATTTGCCATTCTTAATATTCATGGCCCATGGTCCACCTCTGAACCAAACTGGAAGTGCTTGTACTGCAACAGTTTGGTACAAATACTTTTATTGTGACACCCCTTGTATTGACATATTCAGGCCCAGGTTGTACACTTGGAAAACAGATCTTCGACCTGAAACAGCTTTAGTCTGCCAAATTCTGTCTGTTTGGCCTTCCTTTTGAACAGGCCCAGCAGGTTTAGACGCGTGTCCTGAAAATGAAATTTCACCATGTGTTACACTTGTTGGAGCTACTTGCATAATACATATGAAAAAGCCGGCTCTCTGTGTTTGTTATGTATATTAGAGTGGGGTGAATAGTGTTGTGTCATGGAAATTAAGATGTTGCAATGTTGTGTTGACACATAAAGATCCAGTACAGAGCCAGGGGTAGGAAAGAAGAGTCAGGTGGTCAGAGGAAGCAGAGAAAAACAGGTTTAACAGTCTGACACAGTTGAGGTACCTTAAGGTGATGACAGGTCTGTCGCTGATTTTATGCAGTGGAGCTGGTGAGATGCGTGTCTGAACTGCAGGTATAGATGTGAGACCATAAAGGCGAGCTGATTGCATGGCAGCGATCTCAAAACCACGAGTTATGCAGCAGTAACCCAAAACAAGCATTTAGACTGAACCCCGCCACTCAGGAGCTGCATCATTCACTACTCTCATAAACTTTTACTTTAGCAGCATCCGCACTGTAGCTTTGCCCCAAACCACTGGTGGCATCAAAGAAGACCTCTTTACACTGTGGCCTGATTGGATAAATGCAGGATTGTTGACTTGATATTCTGTTTTGTCCAAGGGGAACATTTTATGTGATGGTAGAGGTATAAGGTACAATGCAAATTTATGTCATTTTTATAAAACAAGGAAATAATGTTCTAGAGTTCTAGAGTCCTCGAGTCCTGCTACATCTATTTCATGGAGTGTTGAGTTTTGTTGAGGATGAGTCATGAGTCTCACAGCCTGGGGAATGACGCTGCTCTGTTTTTGCCTTGTTCATCAGTACCATTTGCAAATTTTCATCAGATATGTTCTTGATTAGAAGTGTCTATTGTGGTGAGAGTAGTGTGAAAATTAAACACTGTTTTATCATAACAACAGCCCCATTCTAGTGGTATGGATAGTAGGGCTGCACGATATTGGAAAAAACTGACATTGCGATTTTTTTTAACCCTGCGAAAAAAAAAATACAGGAATTTTCATCAGATGACCTGAATAGCATTTTATGTCATGCTGCACTGCTGCTATCTTGTGGACAATTAACCTGCACTGATCTTGCCTCTTTTTGTCATACTGAGCTGTGTGGTACTGATGTTTACAAATGGTCAAACAAATTAGTTGCAAGGCACTGTCGACACAGAACACGTGTTTGGTCGATATCATCCTTCTTGTAGCCGAAATAATTCCAGATAACTGACGTTGCTTTTGTTTTTGGCACCAAGTCTTCGTTTTCTGCGATTTTCTCTTGTTGTTGCTCATTTTTCAATGTTGTTACCAGCGACTCACTCCATGTGCAGGGGCGTGGTCTGCTTCTGCACACTGAATAAGAAATAATGTGATTGGTGGATGGCTGTGCATGCAGATCACATGCACACTGTGCACAGTGTGTGTCATGTACCCCTGAAATTAGATGAGTTCATTTGCCTCCTACATCGCAGGCTCTGCAATGTGACTATTGCAGACACCTACATCAATATGGCGATGCTCAAACTATATATATCATGCAGCTGTAATGGATAGTTATTTCTTCTCAAGCAGAGTTATTTTCCCTCTCAGCTGTAGGCTTTGCAGTATGTTCAAGTGCAGTTCGCTTTTGTCACCACTAGTTCTTGGCCAGTTTGATGTATCTGGGCCCTAGTTTCCAAGTCCAAATTGATTTTCAAGTCAGTGGTGATGTACAAGTCAAGGCACAAGTCTTCATAAACAGTCAGCAAGTATTTCTTAACTTTGTTTCTAAAATGATGGCCTGTAAAATGACGCTGCGTTTGAACATTTGAAGCATCTTAAGCCATTCATGTTTTGCATACCTGAGATCAAAGCCTGTCAGTGCATAAGCACACACCTTTTAACAATTAAATAGACGGGGCTTGTTTGTCACCTTCTTACATATTTGCTAATGTCCATCCAGAATTAGGTCAGAATAAATGTACTTTTTCCTTTATAAGTAACGTATGCTAAAAATGACTTGTTTTTCTGTTATCAAGAAATGACTGAGCTCTTTGATTTAAATGAAACTAAGTATTTGGAGGATGGGCTGTGGCTGACTACAACAATTTTTCATCAGTTTCACACAACTGTCAGAGGTCTAACAACACTGTATATGCATTGCCCCAAACCCATCTGTGGTCCTGAATTTTAGCTGTCTTAAAGTTGCTCTCCTAAGAGCAGGCTGTTTCTGTATCTGCACCTTTAAATGCTAATGAGCTCCGTCTGTCAACACCTGCCTTGCCTGCTACGTCACTCTCAGGAAGATGATGCCTCTTATGCTAGTGGTAGCATGCGCTAATTGTACAGTGGATGTATGTATCGCGGCTCACGTTGATACTATCGTTCAACCATACCAGTTTGACCCAGAATCAGACCCAGAAGGAGAGGCTCCTAAAGAAATACAGACTCTGTGGCTGCAGCAGGACGTTTCAGAATGGTTAGTGTGTCTGAATAATGTTAGTTTGTTCATATGTGTTGTTAGAGTTACTACCATGTAGCAAATGGCTAACAGCTAGCAAAAGCTGTGTTTGTCTCCAACACAGTCTCCATACTCTTGGACACTGTTTGCATCGTCTCTGTCTCCAGTCTGCACGTTTCCAGACTTTTTACTGTGACAACCAAGCTCCCTCGTAATATAATTAACATTAAACTCGCTTCAAACGCCACTGCATAGCGGACCGAAGCAGAGCTAACTAGTTAGCCAATTTACAGCTGACTTCACCATACTCGTAGGCAATTTGCATGTCTAGCTCTGAGTGACGACATTGCAAAACACTACTGTCTCACCGCTGGACAGACCGAACTTCACCTCGGGGATGAACGCCCCCTCTCAGATATCTCCTATCATCGCACAGAGGAGGCCGGCCTATGAAAATGACTTTCATTACGTAATGAAAGGAGCTGAATCTGAACAGCCTGTAGGAGCGCCGTTTTACCAGTGGGTGGGCTGCAGGAATCACTTGTTTTCCTCATTCTGGGAGTTGGCAGGCTCAGAGAGGACCAGCTTATATATGTAGAGACCAGAGAAAACATGTTTTTCATAATATGGGACCTTTAATACATTTTGGAAAATGCCAATGTTGTCCTCATTGTGAGTGAGCTAACAGAGATCTGTGTCTTCAGGCAGTTCTGTGTCTTTGTACAATGGCCATTAAAGAGACGATCTTCTCACCTGGCCATATAAAGTAAAGAAGGAAATGCTTTAGAGTTGAGACAGATGTATCCAAACATCGAGATGTGACCACACCCTGAGTTATTGATCTCTCTATCTCACCACCAGCGTGGAGTCGTGCCTCATGTCCTCATCTTATCCTGTTTTACTTGGTGAAAATCCCTCTGTTTGGCCCGACATGCAGGAAGCGGATCTTTAGTGGATTTTGGTTCTCTCTGCTTCATTTAGCATATAATCTGCTCATTAGGGTATGAATGGAGCTGACCAGCTACGCCTTGCAGATGCTCTTTAATGGATTATACATCGATGAGTCAGTTGGTTGTCGGCTCATTTCTCTCGAGGTTGTTTCGGGCCCCTCACTCTCAAAGTGGACACTAACTGATGAAGAAAAGTCTTGTCCTGACTACTTTCCAGTATCATCAGCGCCTCTGTCATTGCAAACTTTGTTTTATGAGCACTATAAGGCAGTCTTTCATCTGCCATTTATCAAAATCTAATTATGCTCCACACAGGGAAATCTGAGCAGGCCCTCTTTTATTTTTCTACTGCCTTGTTGCCACTCAAGTGTGAACTGCAGACATCACAGGCCTAGCTCTCCCCCTCCCTCCAATGTTGCTTTTATTCCCCATGTTGTATTCCTTTTACCTCTTGACCAGCTATTTTATTTATTGCCTGCTTCCTGACTCACACTTCATTCTCTCTATCTTTAACCCAGCCTTGTGTCTTCTTAGGCTGTTGTTCACTGTATCTCCTCTAAAGGCTTAAGATGTTTCCCTTGGGTGTCGGACAGATTCCTAACATTCCAGGGTCGGTGCTCATGACAGCTAAGTAAAGTTAGATGTTGTGTATAGTAGGGTAATCGGTGTTAAAGGCTTAAAGACTATTATTACATTTAGCTTGAACTGTTGGAAATTTTGATTTCTTTTCTGCCTTCTTAGGCTTTCCTGAAGCGTGTGACTGTTAGCAGCAGTCTCCCCACACACCTTTGCAGCATGTTATCGGTTTGCATTTTAGAGGCTACTGAGCTTTACTCAACAGCTTCTTCATGTCTATAAAAAGCCTCGTCCCTGGAGAGGAAGTGGCTGGCCTGCACACCGTTGTTACTTCGGAAAGCCCTGAAAGCAGCGCAGAACTGTGAGCTGCTGCTGCAAAGGTGGAAGTTTCTCTTCTGCGTGCCATGCCTTAGTTGGGCAGCAAGGGGAAGCTACATGTAGGTCTGAGTATCAAACATCAGTGCTCACTTGGTACTTGGTATGGACTGAAATGGATGTGTGGATTGGCTATTTCTTTTATCATTATAGTCATTCTAAATGCCTGTCATTGAATCGGATAAGTCATAATGTTACAACCAGGGCCTAGGGGAAACCCTGACGCAACAACAAAATGAGACTCCCCTCTTCCCATCTCCCAAGCACCACCAGCAACAAAGTACTTTTAAAGGTTTTATTTAAAAGCACATCTAGCACACAAACAGACATGCTGGCTGAGAGAGGAGAACCCACAAGAACTGGGAGGAGCCGGGCCCTTAAACCTCTTGCTTGGAGGCTGGAACTAGTCAGCTCCCTCAGACAACTTACACTCACATTTAGTCATCATTCAACCCCGCCAAACATAGCGGCAGCCAAACACACACTCACACAGGTAACAAGACAGAAGGATGAAATCAGAGGAAATTAAAGAACATAAAATAGAAACGTTAGTACAACCTATAGGATCCTAACACATAAAATCAAACATCTATTTTATGCTAGAGTGCTCAGGATGACTTGAAGAGACTCACATTCTAAAGAACGAATCTGCTCTGTAGTCTGCATGTACCTCACAAAAACACATTTTTGTTTCAGCCTTGTTATCTTTTTTCGACAGGGGCTGCGAGAAAGTTCCTTGTAGTAGCTTGAGGTATCGAAAAAGCCTAAGTTTTGTCGTAATAAAGAAACTTAGATATTATATTAAAACTAGTAAGCAACAATTTTAAAACAGTATATCCAGAAATTTCCTGTAGTGCCTCCACCAGGTCAAAATATCCAGTTGTACACAGGAACATCGAATTCTAATGAGGCTATTGCCGTGAAATTTCCTGTGCACATTCATGCCCACAAAGGGACAAATCATTTAGAGAGCGATGGCCCCATGACTTTCCCCGTAGCGCCACCCTCAGACCAGACTTCTCCCGTTCAACACCCTGGTTCACTAACGAACTGCGTAAAATGAAGACAGCTGGGCGTGCTTTGGAGTGCCGTTACAAAGCCTCGGAACTCACTGTGCATAAACAAGCGGGAACATCAAAGGGCCTACTCTAAATCCCTCAGAGAAGCACGATCTAAATTTTACTCCAACATAATAAAAGAGAATACTGGAAACTCTAAGCAGCTATTCTCCACCATTAATCATCTCCTCAAGCCACAAACAGCCCCGCACATAGAAACTACAGAAGAACACTGCAACAATTTCATGGACTTTTTCAGCTCCAAAATTGACTCCATCCGTGCCATCCTATCTGACTGTCTCTCCACTCTACCTATCCTGACTGTTGACTCATAGTCTGCGATCTCCAAGCCTCTCCACTGCTTCCCTGAAGTCTCACAGCAAGAGGTTGAGGACATCATCAGGAGGATGAAACCCTCTACTTGTGCCCTTGACCCCTTTCCTACAGTCCTGGTGAAAACAAACATCTCTATTATAAGTCCTCTGATCACCACAGTGATAAACCACTCCATCCAAGCTGGCCATGTTCCACCTGCCCTAAAAACGGCCATAATCAGACCAATCCTTAAAAAACCCTCCTTGGACCCTGAAATCCTTGCCAACTACAGGCCCATTTCCAACCTTCCATTTCTCTCCAAGGTACTAGAAAAAGCTGTTTCTGCCCACTTACAGGATCACCTGAAACAAAACAACCTTTTCGAAAGGTTTCAGTCTGGTTTTCGCTCCGCCCACAGCACTGAAACAGCTCTGATGAGGGTCACAAACGACTTGCTGATGACGGCTGATGCTGGCTCACCCTCTTTCCTCATCCTCCTTGACTTGTCTGCAGCATTCGACACTGTCGACCACTGTATACTTCTCAACCGCCTACATCACACCATCGGACTAACTGACACCACTCTCGACTGGTTCCACTCGTATCTCACCGACAGGACAGATTACGTCTCCATTGGAGGTGCAAGATCAGGGACACACACTGTGACCTGTGGGGTCCCTCAAGGGTCAGTCCTTGGCCCCACCCTCTTCACACTCTACATACTCCCCCTTGGCCAGATCATTAGTCGCTTTGGAGTCTCATTTCATTGTTATGCAGATGACACACAACTGTACATTAAAATGGACTCAAGCCCCTCTGCAACTTTGCTTCCACCATCACCACTATCTACTATCACCACCTGTCTGGAGGAGATAAAGGCGTGGATGAAGCACAACTTCCTGCAATTGAACAGCTCCAAAACAGAAGTCATACTTGTTGGCACCCCTCACCAGATCTAGTCATCCTCCATAACCAGCATCACGTTTTCCGGGCAGGTCATTCCCCTCTCCACATCCGTCACTAACCTTGGTGTTATATTTGACCCTCACCTCATCTTTGAGGCCCACATCAAACGTCTCTGCAAAAACTCCTTCCATCACCTCAGAAATATTGCCAAACTCCGACCCTTACTCTCCTTTCCTGACACCGAAAAGCTCGTCCATGCCTTTGTCTCCTCCAGGCTGGATTACTGCAATGCACTACTGATTGGAACCCCCAGCAAGAGCATCCAAAGGCTCCAGTATGTGCAAAACAGTGCTGCTAGGATCCTGATGAGAGTGCGAAAGTATGAACACATCACACCCATCCTCCATTCACTTCATTGGCTTCCCATCTCCGCCAGGATTGATTACAAGGTCTCCCTCCTCACTCACCAGTGCGTCCATGGCAACGCCCCCTCCTATCTTAAAGAATTGCTAACCACACAAACCTCATCTCGACCCCTCCGCTCGACCAACTCTCACCGTCTCCACCCCCCCAGGACTAAGTTCCGCACCTTAGGAGACCGAGCATTCTGTTCTGCCGCCCCTCGTCTATGGAACAGCCTCCCTGAATACCTGAGGGCACCACAGACTGTTGAATGTTTTAAAAAAGGACTTAAAACTTACCTTTTTAGCAGAGCCTATGACCACTAAGTTGCTCTTGACTTTCAGGTGTTTTTCTTTTTTTTTTTTACTAATGTTTTCTTTTATTGGTGCTTTTCCTGTAGCACCTTGAGATTTATTTAAATGTAAAGTGCTTTACAAATTAAATATATTATTATTTATTATTGTTAACGCCAGGCTTTTAAGCCAATTTGACATAGGGGCTAAACTGTGTAATTATGTTGTCACATGATGCACAGGAGCCCCAAAACACTTTTTTTTTAAACTTACACTGTGAAAGAAGCGGCTGTAAAATGGTGAATAAACTTTGTGAGTGTCACAATGACCAGGAAATGATCTAGTTCACAATCAGAATTTGATCCATTCAGTTCAATAACATTTGGAAAGTCTTTAACAGCAGCACGATTAACTTATTTTGTCCACAGTAAATTTAACGGAGGGGTAAACTAGAAGTTAGCCGTTTGAAAAAGTCTCCAGTTTATTCTATACCTGGTCAAACTTTATTGGGTTCATGCACTACAGAACCAAGGCTTTATTTAGTTCTCAGTATACATCAATGGGTAAAGTTGTAAGATATATGAAAAAATGATCAAGTTGGTGTTTATTTCGACTTTCTCACGGTGTGCAGTAATAGACATTGTAGCCAGTGAATGGTATCTATGGGGTTTTAAACATGAAACTAGCAATAGCAAGTTTTTTGCTAACATAACATCATGAAGTAAATGCTGGCTGCACAATGTAACAGTTATAAAGTAATGATGCCATATGCATTTATGCATAAACCCTGACTATACAGTGCTATTTTATATACCACTGAGCACAAAATCTCCAGGGAAAATGATGGCTGACTGGCAATCCAGTCAGGTTGGCACCATTCCTATCAGCTTTCACATCAATAAACAATAAACTCATGTTTTGTCCTGTGTTGTTGGTAGTTGCTTCAGTCAGAATAAACTGAAAGCAATCTGGTTGTCTTTGCGACAGCTGCAGCACAATAATACAGCTTGGAAACGCTAGAGGGCAGGGAAGCTGTCTGTTTCCTCTTTAAATCAACCTTTTATTCTGTCCAATGTATTTCATAACAATTAACTGTTATGAACATCAATTTGATTCTTTTATCAATTTTCCTGTATTTGCCTTTTATGTGTTAATATGAGAATACGTTTCTTACTGATCTCTTAATATTGATTTAATATGGTTCACTCAGCCTAATAAAAAGTACTATTTAAGGACATAGTTTATCAGACTGGAATCAGACACTGTGTTTCAGTAGAGTAATACAAAGGCTACCACATGATAGTCACCCTGCACTGTCCTCATAAAGCACGGGGAGAACATTTGCAGGCTGATTGCCATTGTATTTAATTGGCGGGTTGAGAGGGGGTGGGGTCTGTGTGGTGCCGATGCATGGAGTCTCTTAAGTACTCAAGTGAAGTGGAGTCATTATATTGTCTCAGTCAAGCAGCTTATTACAGTGTTTCTTCTTGTCATCACAATACCATTGCAAGCAGATAGTGATGATTGAAAATGAAGCTCAGTGTGCGCTAATGGAAAAGTCTATGTTAAGGTCTACAATGAAGAGATGAGACGCACACTGCAGTGGTTTGAGAGTCAAGACACAATGTGCTGAGATGGTGAAAAATAGATCCACTGAAACATAAGCGATAACTAGACCGTGTTCAATACAGAGGGAAGACTACTGTGATACAGAACAGATGCCCGTTGATCTTTCATGATCATGTGTGAGGCTTTCATGCTGAAAGTTGCATTAAATTTGAAATATTTTTTGCTGAGAAATCAATATATGTCTTCCCCTTTTTGTTTGAGTTATGTTCTTATCTGGTTAAAGAGGTCATATTATGCTAATTTCCAGGTTCATACTTTTATTTGGGGGTCCTAGTAGAATAGGTTTACATAGTTTAATTTTCAAAAAACATATTTCTCATATGGCACATTGCTGCAGCATCCCTTTTCACACAGTGTGTTGAATGCTTTGTTAGTGTTTTAGCTACAGTCTGTTAGCTACAGAGTGAGACATCTCGCCTCTGTTCAATCTTTGGTGAGCGTTGCACATGTGCTTTACTTAACAAGCAGGATGTGGCCAATCGGATGCAAAGTAGGGTGGGTCATGCCAAGCAAGGTAGTGTAATCTTAAAAAATGCCACTACGACAGTGTTAACAGTTTTTTTTATAATAAATATATATTATGTTACATAGTGACACACATAATTTACGGAAGCAAAGGCTCAACACCAAACCAGGCAGTGCAGGAGCAGCGTTTTCTGTGGGAGAGAGTAACTCCTTTTGGCGTGGACTTTGGGTTTTTTCAGTTTGCAGACCTTTTATATGCACAACCATGCTGCATATAACACTGTAAAGGAAAGACAAAAACCCAGAAAGCCTAATCTGACCTCTTTAAAACTGTGAAAGAAAAAAATCAAATGTATCCATTTTTCTACTCTAATGATGTCCTTACTTAATTTGATTGGTGCATAATCTCTTAAGGGCAGATATTACTAATGAATGTTACATTACATTCATTTCAATAGCCTAATGCTGTTTTACTCATGGCTAGCAATGTAGTTGCACCAGCTAGATATCGAAAGTTATCTTATTGTGTTGTCTTATGTATTTGTAGCAATTTGCTGACTGAAAACCATGTGTTTTTTTCTCATTAGTGTTGATATGGAATTTTTTTCAGGTGTAGCTGCAAGTATAGTTGTCTTTTTTCGGTGGTATATTGTCCTTGTGTAGTTTGTATTGGCTAATGTGGAAGTAGAAGTCGGAGGCAAACCTGAATGTTTTTCCCCACTCTGCTGCTCATAATTTCAGTCTGAACGATGAAGACATGATTGTGGCATAAAGTTGTTCAACCAGCTATTCTTACTCTGATACTTTGTGTGGTACTCCATATCACGATTTGATACTGCTACCCATTAATGTGGGTCAGTCAACAAGTGTTCAAATAACATGCGAAAAATAACGACTAATGGGAATCAGTGGTTATGTAACAACATGATGGCAACAACAAATGTTAACTCTTCTAAAGGGACAGACAGCTTAAAAATACAATATTTAACATTCCTGCATTGAAATATGTAAAAAGGAACTGACATTTTGTTATATATTTTGTTGAATTGTGTGCTTCGATTATCCCAAATTTTTCAAACCCAAGAAAATCCCAATTTCATACAAGGTCATGGTACATTTAGTTGCCTGTTGATATGACTTCCGAGAGAGAGAGTCAGAGAATGAGAAAGGAATTCAGTGAAATAAGACCAACCGTAACGTAAATGAATTACCTCGTCTTTGAACATTCCTGTCTTAGTCACATAGATGGATTTAATTGACAATAGTGGTTGCTCGTAACTCAACACTGAAGACAACAACCCCACACTACTCACATCTCTTTTTTTTTTTTGATCGAGAGACCCCAAGTAACAGAAATCACATAAATTGTGTATGAATGGCTGATAAACATTTACACTGCACTTTGAGTGCAGGGACCATGTACCGATTCTTCGCTTCCTCCTCTGTGTGAAAGTTTCAAATGTGGAGAGGGGGGAAATTCCCCTGTGGCTCTGATGCATCTCTGGAGTTAGTACTGAAGTTGCAGTAGAGGAGAGCCGCCGCCTGTGCGATTGGATAAGCTGGAAGCGTGGAGGGGGGGCGTGTCAATCTGATGGTGTTCACAGTGTGATAACTAAACAGATCCTTCACTCAACGAAATAAAGAGAAATGTCCCACAAAGCAATGTTACATGACCCAACGGCAAAATCGTAGTAACTGGCAGTGTCTTTGGCAACTTATATTAGGAAAAAAATACTGCAGTTATACGTGTAGTACTGTCTGTCCTGCCTGATTTCTGCCCAGAAAAAAGCATCTCTCTCGGGGGGAAAAAAATTAAACCCACCATGTGTTTGTCTCCTACCACTTGTGTTGTGGTAGTTACTGTCTTGAAAAAAACTCACTGCCACGGTCAGCCCTCCATACCGAAACTTCAGCGAACTTTCCCCCAGAAAAGCATCCCTCCCTGCGAGTGAGAAAGTCAAACAGCTTCCTGTTCACTGATGGCGATTATGTAATTATGTCATTGAGAGAAAAATGGAACTTTGTCACTTTCTGGGATGTGTGGTCAGTCAGGTGGACTGGTGGAAAACGCATTAAAAAAACACACAGACGTCAAAATCATGACATCTACTGTCACACCTCTTTTGGATCGTGTGGCTTTACATCAGAGCTGCTTGGTTTTGTGTGAACAAACAAAGGCGGAGGCTTGGTGAACCTCCGCAGTAGAGATAATGCAGAGTCTCTGTGTGTAAAGGGCTAGTGTTGGATGCAGGATGCCTTTTTCCCACTGGAAGCATTTCCACATAAAGGGTATGTAAAAAAAAAAATAAAATAATAATAATAAATTGGTTTATCACTTTTTGAGAAATCTTTATAACATGCACAATAGCTGTAGTCTCATAAATGATGTTTCCTTAAGCGATATTCACAATTCAGTTTGACTCTAAACAACATTTATTAAATTGGTTTCCTTTCTGTATGAATTCAAACTTTCATGTTATGCTCGTGTTGTATTTGTACTGTTGCTGTATTTCTTTATTTCAGGGTGAAAAATTGTATATTAAAGCTTTAAGTTCTACACGTCAGAACTGATTTTGACTGCTGCAGACTGATTCTGTGGGCTAACAGAACATATTCACCCATTGTTATCCTCTGCTGTGCCGCACGAGTCCGTTTTGAGTAGACCATCGTGTGTGTGTTTCAAAGGTTAAAGGCTTAGAAAAAAATGAAACGGCTGAAATGTCAGCACTCTTCTTGCAGTGCATGTGTACACAGAGGCTGCAGAAGAAGCCCCCCTGTTATTGAAATGAATGACAACAGTGATAGCATAGCATATTAGTGCCTCACACAAAGCCTTTGTGTGTGTCGGAGGCAGATGGGGAGGAAGCCTGGGCTCTCTCTGTTGCTCCTTCTGTGAATGTGAGACACCTCTGTTGTTGTCAGGCGAAACAAACCTCAGTCTGGTTGGTTCAGTGAGAAATGATTCAATGTCTATTCTCGCACAGCAGCGACTGAGGTTTTGTGGCGTGACCAGTATGTTAGGAGGTCGGGGCTTCCCTGTAGGAATGCTACTAACACAGTGTAATGAACTGCATTCCTTTAAGGTACATGTGATATTTTTATGCCAGGGGGTGTTTCCTTTCACTTACTTTCACATCTGGAGAGCACACTGGCTTTTCTATTAAATCTGAATGTGTATGTCTTGTTTTGGGCACTCTACATACACTGAAATGTATGATCTGTATGAACTCACATTTTTTTAAGCTGGAGTTTTGAAGATTAATTGAGGAGTCTCTCATCCTGTGGAAAGATGCCCCTTCATAGTCCGGTGTTACAGTGGGGTATACTTGTATCTTTGGTCAGACTGCGGCAGAGTGAACAGGCTGACACAGACAGACAGACAGACAGACAGACAGACAGACAGACAGACAGACAGACAGACAGACAGAGATTCCTTGCTTTTATAGAAAGATGTATTGTTAGTACAAAACTGGAACTTAGTTTAACTTCCTCCACGTTCTCTGGGTTTGGTGATATTGTGTAGGCCTTTAGGTGACACCTGTGGTATTTGCTTCTCTTTAGTTAAAATCTAGACCCTTGCATGCCTCCTCTGTAAAACTAGTCTCTAGGTGAAGACCACATGTTTCTCAATGCAAATTATTCACTGGAATTATACCTTTTTATACTGTGTTTTCTCCCATTTCATCAAGTACATTTACTATCTTTTTTAGTTCTTCTCTTACTTACATATGTATATTTGAGATGTGAATAGACGCATGTAAACTGCAACTTGACTGGTGCATAGAAACATACAGCCGCAAGGTGTTAATTGTTATCTTTTCAGAACTTACATGAAATATATTGTAAATAATGTGTGCTTAATCAAATGATTACTAATAGTAACACATTTTGATTCATTTATCCACTACTATCATGATTCATCTGAAAACATGAGAAAACTGTGAAGAACATCAGTACTTACTGGAGACTAAGATGGTGATTATCTTTTAATTGCTGCTTCTATCTGACTAATAGCTAGTGATGGGAACGGCAGTTCTTTTTACTGT
>CAEMYA010002140.1:378875-390266 GCA_903131615.1 Diplodus sargus | reverse complement strand
TGGAGGCTGTGGTGGAGAGGAGGACACTGAAAAAACTGTTATCCATCATGGATAATCCTCTCCACCCTCTCCAACTCACACTGGTCAGACAGCGGAGCACCTTCTCCAGAAGGCTGCTTCAGCTTCACTCTCTCACCTCTGCCTGACAGAGAACTCTGGTCTCTCTACTGTTTGTATATATTATTATTGTTTATAATATATTTTGCATATTTTGTTTTGTTGTACATATTGTTATTTTTTATTGTTTATAGCACACTGTGCATTGTGTATATACACTATGTATATATTGCCTTCTATTTATGTTATGTACAAAGTGTTTTATTTGCGGACCAACTACTGCTGTAACAAAATAATTTCCCTGTCTGGGATCATAAAAGTAATTCTATCTATCTGTCTATCTATCCATCTATCCATCCAAAGTCAAACTCTTGCCAAAATGCAACCAAGGGTCTTTTTGTGAATGTACCTGAGTCAAAGGTTTGTTTAAAAAGCATAATTACGTAGTGTTTTAAAATGGCGTTTTTGATACTAACATTGTACTTGCCCCTAGCACTCCATTGAAAATGATTTTGACCGGAAACGAAAATACTGTACATCTTTTGTCGTAATTATGCCTTTAAACAAACGTTTGATGCGGGTACATTCACTAAAAGACCCTAGGTTGCATTTTGGTGAGAGTTTCGCTTTAATCGACAAACATGCTTTCAGAGCTCCACTTGTGTAAAAATGAAATGTCAAACTGAAAAGTGATCTTTGGAGTCCTTCATCAAGCAGTCAGTTATGTGTAAACATGTCCACCATTGAAGCGCTGACAGAAGTTGCTGTTGACTGACTGAGTGTTGCTGCTGTTGAATCAAGCGGCTGTAGTCGTCAGCTCTGCCTCTCTTCTGCATCATCTCCACAGGCAAATAATGTCCTGTTGATCTTTTTCTTTTCATCACTTCCCACTCTGTTGGCATAATGACTCACACAGGCAATTACACTCTATTGTTTTAATGAATTATCAGTAAGATGACAAGGAATAGATGTCTGCCTTCAAAGCAGTTAGAATATGGTAATTATAAATACTTTTTAGTTATTTTGGTCATTTAGCAGATGTTGAGTGGCTTAGCTGGTGCAATAGTACAATTAGCCCCAGTACATGCTGTAACACAAGCCATAACAGAAAGTCAGAATACAGATGTTAACCTGAGGGTACCGGTCAGGTGTAAGATGCTAGGAATTTCAAATCTTAGCTGCATTAATCCAGACGGAAGATGGATTAAGTGTGAGACTGGAGACAATTTGGGTTAATCTGCTGTGAGACTCGAGTCATCTGAGACTCCAATGCAAAAAGCTGAGGAAACTTGAGCGTAACTTGTAGATATTAACAAATGCTGTATTGTGTGTATTTTTCCTTTTTGAAGCTGTGTCAAGCAGTCATGAATAATTAATAATATAACCAGGATGAGGGCAAGGTTTTCATAGCCTAATGCACACTTTAAGATGCAGCTGCTGGCACCTTGATAAAATGAAAACTTTAAAGGCAGATAAAATAATTTCATTTCATGATAGAAAATTATTATTCTTTACACAAGTAAAGTAATAGTTGCTCCTTCTCACATACAGCATGTGGCCTCTTTTACTCCGTGTAGCCGTGATCATCTTGAAATCATTATCATCTTATTTATGTAATAGTTGCTTTCATTAAAGTTGAGTCATGTTTCATCATTCAGCTAAATCTTGGTATGTTTTGATTTTTCTATTGAACTAATTGTCTGGAATCGTGGCCCCAGGCCAGGACTCAGACCGAGGGACTGCAACAAGGACAAAGCCTCTGTACATGGGACACCTGCTCAGTCAACTGAGCTAATGGGCACACCTTGAGCTTAAATTGAACCTCTTTATTTTGAATTGAACACAACAAGGAAAAATTAATGTGTTGTGCTAGGGTTTTTCTTGCTGTTGGCCTGTAAATAAGCAGTGGCCCTGATACCAGACTGCCACTTGTAGTTGCCCCGATAATCACACCAGCCATTTTGATTGTCATAATTGCAGTGTCACTGGGCTCATAGGTAGACCAAACAGGTCAGGTGGCAAAGCAGCGCTGACAACTGGCCTGTTCACTCTGTGACACTCTGAAGAGTGGCTCTGGAGTGACCCAAAGAGAAGCAGCATAAGACCAAGAGAGAGGCCAAAGATGTTGGTGGGCTTACCAGCGAAATTACAGCTCATAAACTGCCTTATCAGACTGCAAGATGAGCAGATTTCGACCGAGCTACTGTGTGAGTTAGCAGTTTTTCAGTCTGAGCATGGCTCATCTTGTGAGAACTGCAGTGGAATCCACAATAACTCCACACCCCGCTGCTCTGTTATTGATAGTCACATGGCAATGGTGCAGCTGAACTACACACTTGTTAAATGATGAAAATTGCCCTGTGGCCCAAAAAGCATTTCTCTCATAAACTGTCTGTCTGTAAAACTGTTGTCAGGACATCAAGAACTGTAAACAAGGTCTACTTTCAATTGCGATTTTTTTTATGTATTTGTAAAACTTCCCTCAAGCTGAAAAAATAGATTATATTTTTTAAGTCTGCGCAGTCATCACAATATAAAGTCTATGGAACAAGCAGGAACCTGCGGGCGTGACCAGTGGGGGAAAATCTACTGCACATAATCAATTGGTCGCATAACCAGGAAGTAAATATGGAAGCCAGAACATTTTTTTGCCATAGGCACTAGGTGAGCCATTCTCATTGGTTTAAATGGGCGCCATCTTTGCATCTGTTATCTAGCCCTTTTTAAAGAAATCTATGGCTCGTAGCACCTAGGAATATGATTGGTTGTTTAAATGAGCAGGGGAAGGGAGCACACATGGGATTTGTTTGTTAATTGATTGCCTGTTCTTGTGTCACTAGTAGCACACTCTGTTTATGAGCCGAGCTGAATGTGCTTTCCTTAGATAGAATGTTTGATAGTTTCACTTGATGCAATTAATGCAAACCAAATACTTTTTTTCACTTGATGCAATAAATGCAAACCAAATACTTTTCTTATTGCTATTGATGGCTTGTCTATCAGCCCCCATCAATCCATACTGCTATGTTTTATCGCCCAGGCTGAGTTTCAATACTCATTTTCCACGCTATGGATACAGTGTTGTTATACGTATTGCTGTATCATGACAATATTCATTGTCAACTTTTCTGAAAAAAAGAATAAAACTTAAACTTGAATTTAAGTTAAATTACATCAGTCAATGAGTGATTGTGACGACTTCTAGTTAAGCTTGACTTTAAGTAATGCTCATTTTGTCAATAGAAAATCAGTCTGATGCTGACTTGTGCATTTCTTTGTGTGCGTGTATCATATTGGTATTTCTCGGTTTGCTTTTAATGTGTGCAGATTAATTGTCCGTATACTTTCTGGTTGTTTGCTTGCCTTGAAGGGACAGAGTATTTTTAATTGAATTGGTAATTATTGTAGCTTTAGCTGAATGTTTTGGTTTGTTTTAAGCATGCACATGATTGGATTCATTTCCATGACTTAAAAGTTGTGTCTTAAAGACTCAAAACTCAAACTGAATTTGGTGCTCAGTAGAGTTGGAAATGAATCAAATCATCTGCATGCATCAAACAGATCAATCCGAAACATTAAAACCAAACTTTTAACCCCTGTTAAAAGGTTGTTTTTTTCCTTAAAATGGCAAGTTTTTCCTCACTCGAATTGAGGGTCTAAGGATATAGGATGTCATTGTTCAGATTGAAGAACCCACTGAGGCAATGTGATTATGATTTGGGGCTATATAAATATAACTGATTTGAGCTTCTGATTGAAGGGGATTTTATTGAAAATGTTGTTTTTTTATTATTAGTTTTTATTTTATTGAAATAGTTTCAACATAGATCATAGAATCAACTTAGAATCATGGTCCCACATTCACATAATATACATTCTGTGGTTAAGTTGGGTGGCTATAGATGTTTCCTTCTGTGAATTGCACTGTCTGTTTTGTAACACTCAAATATTAATCAAGAGTAATGTTTCTTGTGTACTGACAGTGCTGGTCCTAAAGGAGACAACATCTATGAGTGGAGGTCGACCATCCTGGGCCCTCCAGGCTCTGTCTACGAGGGAGGAGTGTTTTTCCTGGACATCGCCTTCACACCAGACTACCCCTTTAAACCACCCAAGGTGAGTTCTGGGTGGTGGTCTGCTTTCAGTAAAGCCTTTTCTTTAACTCATGGCACGTTTTATTCTTTCCACTAGAGGGCACCCTTGCACTTTGAAATGTGGCTTGATAAAACTAGCAGCTCTTTACAATCTTAATTCCTTGGGACTCTCTTATATATATGTGTTTACTCAGTCCTGATTCTTGGTATTCTCTCATTTTTAGGGAGCAGCTGTTGTAACCAGACAGCAATCAAAAAATGTGGAAACTTTCCCTGAGTTCCATAGAACCTGATAGCTTTTCTAAATCATTAGCCACCACTCTTCATTTCAGCATTAATGCAATCTACTGAGCAGCATATTAAACAATGATTGCCTCTTCCCATGTCCACATTCTACAGTGTATTTGTGATGAAATATAGCATTGAAAGTAAAACATTCTACTCAGTGGGTTGGATATTTAAGTTGATGTTGACTATTCAGATAAGATGTGGTGTGGTACTTAATAAGACAAGCAGCATTGTAAAATTTGTATTTTTTAGTAAGGAATTTGGCATAGAAAGAAAGGAGAAGAAACTATGTGGAATACAGACCCTTGTCTTCTCCTGTGTCTGTGTCTGTGTCTGTGTGTGTTTGTCCAGGTGACTTTCCGTACAAGGATCTACCACTGTAACATCAACAGTCAGGGAGTGATCTGTCTGGACATCCTGAAGGACAACTGGAGTCCTGCCCTCACCATCTCCAAGGTCCTACTGTCCATCTGCTCCCTGCTCACTGACTGCAACCCTGGTGAGAGCTGCAGCATACACCTTCAAAATCTGTCAACAACTAATTAAGCTGTGTCAGTATGTTTATGTTTTCATGTGTTTCAAAGCATTTTTTAAGTATAACAGGTTTGACTTATAAGAAAGTTTAAAATTGTCTGGAAAGGCACCTATGTCAATACAGGGCACAATTATTAAAAAAATAGTTGCAGCTCATCTCATTAAGATTAAGTACATGCAGGGTGCGGTGTGACGTCCGCCGGGAATCTAAAACAAGGCTCACCTAAAAAAAAATCTATAACAGTTCAAGTGTATGTTTTATAGAGAAAATTCACACCAATTAACATCGCCGTAAGACCGCCCTTTCTTTTGGCATTACATTTTCTCAACCGTAGAACCTCCGTGGCGGACTTTAGGTAGTTAAAATTCGCTTTGCATCTGGACCCCGTTCACTGCAGTACAAAGCTGAGCGTCTGGGCTGGAGCGGCTCTCTGCTCCTCCAAACTGAGGCTGCGCTGATCGGTGATTACGGTAGGGAACAGATCGACTATAGATATGTACTTTATATGACCCACTTCAAAAAACCTGAACTATCCCTTTAAATAGGCAGCTGCGCATGAATTGCAGGACTGTACTTAAATGATTTTGTGTTCAGTTCATCAGATCTCCTCCTGTCTACAGCTCATATTACAGTCCTTTATCTCCAAATGAAGCTCCCCTGACTGTTTTTATGTTCAGACTGTCTGAAGAAAAGCCTTTAGTTAATATATATTCTTTTGAGATTCACTGTAGCACCATGGCAACAAGTTATCTTCTTATTTTAGTTGAATTCCTTTAATTTAACGGTACATGGCATGGTAAATGCTCTGTAATAACACAGTTGCTATTGTAGGTATTTGACAGATAAACTATAATGACCCCTGTTGGAAAGGGTTGGACAATGATTAGAAAAATGAGGCGAGGATGGTTTGGCTGGTGGCTGAGTAGAGTGAGGCTGGTTTGTTGCTGGTTTTCATGAACTAATTTTGAAAAAGGCTTTATTTAGTAATATATGGCTATACAGAATATTTAAAGATTTCAAAACAAAATTTTTATAATGAAGGACCGTATTAGTCTATGTTGTAGTATTTATTTTATTTATTTTTACATATTAGCAATTTATCAGACGGCCAAAAAAATGTCAGGGCCTTGTGTGGGACTGGGGCCACTAGGACAGTTGCCTATTTTGCCCTGACGGCTAATATTGGCAAGTTGCAACCTTCATTTACAAGGCTGAAAATTACCAAAGAAACAATGTCTACAAACCTCAATAGTCATAGTAATCCAGAACAATAAAACGTATTGAAGACTGTTGTGTTAAGTAACTTAAGCCAAAGAAATATAATTTCCTGAAGAAAGATTGGTCTCATCCCCAGATTGTCAAATACTGATGCTTTGAGAGATGACACTCGACAATGAATGCATTTAGGCATGAATTTTTCTGAAATCGTATGAATAATGGAAAAACTGAAATGTATTAAAGTCTTAAGTAATCCAGGAACAAATGTGAAAGTAGACAGAACGAAGCTCAAGAAACACTGATGTCATGTTGTGTTTATATGTTGACAGCTGACCCTCTGGTTGGAAGCATCGCCACACAGTACACAACAAACAGACCCGAACATGACAGGATAGCCAAACAGTGGACCAAGCGCTATGCCACATAATCACCACAGGAGCTGCTGGTTGGACGACTTGGGGATACAGAGGCGTCCACTCGGGGGGGTGGCGTCCACTCGGGGGGTGGAGGGCGGGCTCCCAGCAGTAGAGGGAGGAAGGGCAGGTAGAGGGGCGGCTGGATTTTTATCTCCGAATTGAAGTCTTAACTCCTGACATTTTGTTGTTTAATGTATTTTTTTAAGTTATCTATGGCCCAACTATAATCAGATCTGGCAATAATGCATTTACTGTTTTCTCTTTGAATTTTTAGCTTGTGCTTGAAGATGGACATTGATACTAAACCGCTAGATAAAATGTGTCACAGCATGAATCCCAGTCAATTATATCAGTGTAAATTCTCACATGTATTTAATTTCCAGTTGGTGTTTGCTTCCCCCTCCAAACCCCTGGTCTTTGAAAAATGTGTTTTACACATGTAGACATGCTTAGATATGGATGGATATTGGTTGTGATTTGTGTTCTGTACTGATAAAAAAGCTGTTCAGTTTCTCCCTTAAGAATTAAACATGACCAACTGAAGCGTCTGACTTTGATCATTTGTCTCCTCAAACGTGATCACCTTCAGGAAACACCACAAAATAACACAATTAACAGTGGATTAAATATGAAGAGACCACATTTTATTCAGTGCATCTTAAGACAGAGTTACAGAGCAGAGAATTACCAATGGTCAGCACATTAACCGAGTGCAGATCTTGATCTGACTAACTGCAGCTAGCAGCACATTTAATGTTATTACTTTGAAACACAAGGGACATAAAACAGTGCAGATCATCCTTCACATTGTTTTATTATTTTGAAAAGTGAAGGAATGTGGCTCATTAAAGTGACAAAAATAAATTAGTCAAAAAATAAATATTTCCTCTCAACACTGTCATTTCTGCTGTTAGAAAGGCTTTTACACACACAGCTTGAACTAGTAGCCCTATTGGATTATACAGGCTGGACAACACAGGAGTGCAACTAATGCCACACAGACATAATGGAATTAAACATCACATGTAAAGGCGTACCATGGATATTATTGCTGCCAGGCCATATTTAATATGAGATGGACTGGATGAAGGGCAGCTGAGTCCTGCCACAGGACAAGGAGTCATGCTGCATTCACTTCAGATTGGAAATAACATTATAGGTACACAATTTCTGATTGAAAACACTGCTCTAGTGAGCTTATAGGACAGTTTCATTGTAGTCCTAGTACAAAAATCTCATGCCAATGCTCAGAGAGTTACAGGTTGCTTTACATTCACCCTGTCTGAATCAACTATGCAGAGAAATCTTCCTTGCACAAATCCACATTTTTACAGCTTGAGTTAGACAGGACAAATAATCTTCTGTGGTAGCTCTAGACTGGGATCTCTTGTGACAGAGAGGAAGAATTATTACAGCAACTAATGACTCTTGCATGTAAATATGGGAATGTAAGTGCTGTATTTCCACAACAGACTTGTACAAAATCTGAATGTATCCTTTCACTTAACGATAAACAGATTTCAATTAAAGAAGGACAGTTAACATTTCACAACAGCAGTTCAAATGTGTTTGGGTCATTTGAAATCTTTGGTACTGAAGTGCTTGTCCACGCAACGATACGCTGAAGAAAGGACTGACTACACACTGAAGTGTTAAAAAGTGTAAAGAAAAGAGGTGTAATAGATATGGATTTGGTTTGTGGTTCACATTTCTGATTGCTACAAACAATGAACTACAACATGCATCCTCATTGGATAAGTTAACACACTGGAAAATATGCCTATTGGCTTTTCTGTCTGTAAATGAGATGAGAAGATAAGTATCATGTCTACAGTACAAAGCTGGAGTCAGGACGTTAGCTGAGCATAAAGACTTGAGGCTGAGAAACGGTTAACCTGGCTCTATACAAAAATCTAAATAACACCTGTCTTGTTTGTTTACCTTAACATGAACATAAATATAAAAATGACTTACTTATGGGGGAGTAAAACGCGTTCTTGACAAACAACAGTTCACCCAGCTGCACAGCACTTTCGTGCAGCTTTTACACAGGTTCATGTTTTGGTGTCTGAAAAAGCATGATGATTACCAAACCTGACAAGCTCACTGTGATGACTAAGAGTTCAGGAAGCTGCAAACAACAGCTACACCTGGATGTTTTTTGCCAAAAAAAAAATAAAAATAGTTCCCCTATATTATGCCTTCTAAAAAGCACATTTTCATTTCATTTCCAAGCAAAAAACAGCTGGGAGCAACAGCCCAATGTGTTGTCATCAAAACGTGGTTGCACGGTTTGGTCTGATCATGCCTGTACAGAAAGCAGAAATCGAAAGCCTGGACAATATATTGGTTTCCTGATATTACTGATCCATATTGGCCTATCACAGATTTATTAGTATTAGTGTATGAAAACATCATTTGAGGGATCGTTGCAAAGCAAGTATGTTCATTGCCCAAAATTGAATCTTTTACTCCCTAATATTGGTCCTAAAAACGTGTATTGATCGGGCACTACTAAAACCTGTGCTCATTGACTACAGCTGGAGACACTGCACATAAATACTGGGCCGATGGACAACCTGTTTGTCAGGGAGCAGTTCCAGCACTTAAGTACCCCTTAAGTCAAAATATGTTCAAAACACTATTTCACACTTCTGTTTGTGTACAGATTAAACAAGAGATAAGATGTGTTAGTGGGTAGTTTTTTTCCACTTTTGATTATACACTGCTAGCTGCTTCCCAGAACCAACCCCAGCTCTGTGCCTATCACACAGATGTGTATGAATCTTCTGCTCTCACTCTCACAAAGACAGACAGATACATTTCCCAAGATGTTGTTGTCCCCTAAACCTACCACTTTGTAGAATTGTATATTTACACAGAATCAACCATGGTGCTAAACTTAAGGCCTGACCACTGTGTCCTGCTGGTTATTCCCATATGAGGTGAATGCAGCTCACTAACAGGAGCAGAGAGGAGTTTCAGATGTCATTGGATGGGGTGCCTTTGCTTTTGCGCCCTGGTAGAGGGAAGGCAGACTTGCTCTGAGGCTGCGTGAGGCGGCTGGTGAGCTGGGTGAAGGGTTCGATGAGGGAGTTGCGTTCGCTGACGCTTACCTCCCACAGCTTCACCTTCTCCCCTCGCGCCCACTGCTGTGCCACCTCCTGGTCCACCTGGCGACGCTCTCGCAGGTCCGTCTTATTTCCCAAAACTATGACTGTCACCTGAGAACGTAAAATACACAACAAATCCAGCACAATTTTTAATGACTTAAGACTCTACATTTGCACATTACTGTATGGAGAGAAAAAAAAACAACACTAGTACATTAGTGATGTATATTCAACATTTTCCTGCCTTTCACCCAGTATATTATCACTTATGGCTGAAAAACCTGTATCTCAATATTTAGAGAACTCTTTTGTAAAGTATGCGGACAACACCATCATGGACCACAACTAGAGATCCTATCAGGAGGAAATCAACAATCTTGCAGAGTGGTGCAAAGACAACAATCTACTGCTTAATGTCAGCAAAACCAAGGACCCCTGTCTACATCAGTTGAGCTGAGGTGGAGCAGGTAAACAGTTTTAGGTTCCTTGGAATTACCATCACGCGTCACAGAACAAAATTCCAGAGCCAGATTCTGTACAGTGGACCAATAAAAAGCATCCTGACAGGACACATCACAGACTGGCATGGTTTGTGCACAGCCTAGGGCTCTGCAGGTGATGATTAAAACCGCCCGGAGCACGATTTTGGGGGAACCCTGGTGCAACATGAAACTCCCTCTTCCCAACTCCCAAGCATCACCAGCAACAAACATATGGCCATTTTAAAGGTTTTATTTAAATAGTTTGTCAAAACAATAGGCAGTCTGGCTAAAAGTCAAGAGACTTGGGAGGGACCAATCTTTGAACTGCTGACTTGGAAGGCTGGAAGCAATCAGCTCCCTCTGCAATCTACACTCACACAGGTAACACAACAGAGGGGCAATAAAGTGCAGACATTTATTGAAGTGTGTATATGGCCTCTGGGCTTGGCCCAGGACAGGAAGGCTCTACGGTGGGTGATTAAAACCACCAGAACATCACTGGTAACATCTACAGACCATCAGTGACATTAGTGAAGTGACATGTCTGTACAGAGCCTAAAGGATACTAAAAGACAACACAACAGCCACAGTCTGTTCACCCTGCTGCCATCCGACAAAAGATACAGAAATATCAGCCATACCACGGAGCAGCTTCTCTCCTCAGGCCGTGAGACTCATCAATTCATCATCAACACTCCATCTATCCATTGTCTGGCTGTCTCTAGGCCAGTGTTTTTCAACCCTGTTTCTCGGGGAACACTGTCCTGCATGTTTTAGATGTTTCCTGCTCCAACACACCTGATTGAAATTATCGGCCAATCATCAAGCTCTGCAGAAGCCTGATGAGGAGGCATTCATTTGAATCAGGTGTGTTGGAGCAGGAAACATCTAAAACATGCAGGGCAGCGTTCCTAAGGAGCAGGGTTGAAAAACTCTGCTCTAGGCGAGGGCAGGGTACTCCCTGGACAAGTCGCCAGCTCATCGCAGGGCCCTCACTGATGGCAATTTGGGGTTCAGCAACTTGCTCAAGAACACTTCGACATGCAGCTCAGCTCAGCTCAGCCCAAAGCTGGGATTTGAACCAGTGACCTTCTGATCACTGGCCGACCTGCTCTACCTGCTGAGCTACAGCCACCCCCATCAACACTCCATTTTCTAAAATAGATGTAGCACAACAGACGAGAGCAG
>CAEMYA010002140.1:347798-371486 GCA_903131615.1 Diplodus sargus | reverse complement strand
TGTTATAAGATACTTGGTGTCCTTAGACAGTACAGGTTGTTGTTTTCATGACGTTTGAATAAGGACTGGGATTCTTAAGCTCATCTGTTGTGGATGCCATTAGACCAACAGTCGTTAATGATATACTGGCTTTTGCTCGTTAATATTGTATTCGATGTTAGATAATCAGCCTTTATGAATATACAGATTGCTGGTGACTTTGAAGTAAGCTGCATTAAACAGGATTTGAGTTCCTGCCAGCAAACTCTCCATTGACTTATAAAATGGCATTATGAAACGAAACAAATAAGAAAGCATCAGACTTGGATAAGTTTGTAAATAATCCGAAGAAACTGCCAAGTTTATATATTCCCACTCTCCCCACCATATAGAGCATGCTAGATATTTTTGAAAAGATGAATGTGATCAATCTAAAATGTCTGTTCAGTCTCCCAGCATCATCCTTATACAGTAACCCCACTTGGTGGAAAGAGCTGTCACTCCACACCTTTTTTAAAAACAATGTAAATGTGTTTCCTAATAAGAAAATTACCAGTGCAATTAGTCATGTACTTTTGTTAGAACAACATAGTACACAGAAACTCTTCAGCGCATAGTCGTCAGCAATTTGAACCAGCTTGTTTACACTGTTGCCGTCTATGCAGGGAAGGGGATTTTTCCCCCCCAAACTTGGATGTGGTGATTGAGGCCTACTCTGGTTGAGGTATTGCAGGTCTGATGTATGTTTTCTTCAGCTTAAGATGCTACCTTTTTGTATTTGAGGATCAAATCAGTTGGCCCAAACGGTTTTGTTTGCAGTTATATTTCCCTATTACTGTGTGTCTGTGTCGATATGCCTCGGAATTACAGGATTGATTGGGCCAGTGACAATAATTCACTCACTCTGTTTAATTTGTAGGAGCGTGCTGGCCGTCACTGCGGAGGCCTGAGGGTGCTGAACTCCTACTGGGTGGGTGAGGACTCCACCTACAAGTTCTTTGAGGTGATTCTGATTGACCCCTTCCACAAGGCTGTCAGACGCAACCCAGACACCCAATGGATCACAAAGGCTGTGCACAAGCACAGAGAGATGCGTGGCCTGACATCTGCAGGAAAGAAGAGCCGAGGCCTGGGCAAGGGCCACAAGTTCCACCTGACCATCGGAGGCTCCCGCCGTGCAGCCTGGAAGAGGCGCAACACCCTGCAGCTGCGCCGCTATCGTTAGAGCATGCCACATGTCTGTACATTCAAGAAATAAACATCCTTTTTATGGTGATAGTCCTGTCTGCTGTCTGGTTCATTCAGCCATTAGAAGCATGCCATTTTAACATTTTTAAACAGAACAGGTTCCTTGAGGGGCTTCACAGCTCATACATCAGTGTGTAAAGTCTAATCTCTAAAAGTGTTGTGTACTACTAGATTTTATGGTTAAATGTGCATGTAAGTGATGTCACTTAAAACGTGTTTGCTTACCCTCCATCACTTTCTGCCTCAATCGATGCAGTGATCAAACATTTGGCTTTTTTAAATTTAGATTTTTGAAAAGTGTGACCTTCTAGTCAGTTAACAATGTCAGATAGCTAAATATAAATGGAATAGCTTCCATTTTGATTGGATGTTCGAAAGATCTTGTAGACGAGTGTTAGTGTTACATTGGTTTGACATTGATGCTGCCAGTTTGATGGCCAGTGCAATGTGACATCAGTTTGCGTTTCTCCAAAAGTTGAGTCAGTGCGATAGAAACAGGCGATGCAGTGGAAAAACAAACATTGCAGGTTTAAGAATTAATGCTTTTGACATTGGCAGAATCTTTAAATTAAGTGTGTGTATATATGTATGTATGTGTGTGTGTATATATATATATATATATATATATATACATATACATTTGTTTAACTTTTTCACATGGTGCTTTCTTTTGAAGTAGTGGGCAGATCAAGTGATCCATTGTGACAAATTTTGTTAATAATGGTCTTCACTTACAGTTGAGGCCAAAATTATTAGCCCCCCAGGAATTATGGAACATTTTCCTAAAATTCTTGTCAATGTTTTCAGCATTGATTAAACTTGATATGATCAAACATTCACCAGTGCTATTTAGTAGCTTTTGGTACATTTTGGAATATAAACTATGTTTTTAGGCTTGCTTTATATCAAATATAGTGAAAAATGGGGTGGTCAAAAATATTAGCCCCCATGATGTTGTGGTCAATAATATTACCCCCATGTGAATGCATGCTTTCAAAACATACCTAATTAACCAATCAGCTTTCAAACCACACCTGTACAGTCGACTGGCTTCCTAACAACACCTGAGCATTCAATCAGCATAAAAGGACTCCAAGGAACAGAACACATTATTGAGAGGGACTACTCTTACTCACCATGCCAAAGTCAAAGGAAATCAGTCTTGAGCTCAGAAAGAAGATAGTGGAGGCTCATGATAAGGGGGAAGGCTATATTGCCATTTCCAAGTGTTTCACAATGTTAAGAACCGCTTTACTTTGCATCATTGCCAAGTACAAAGAGACAAATTCTGTAAGACACAAACCTGGGTGTGGTCATAAGCGCAAGATTTCAAGAACTCTGGAGAGGAAAATAGTCAGAGATGTCAGCAGGAAGCCCCGGACATCTGCCAAGATGATTGTTGCTGATCTGGAGTTGATGTTTCAAGGAACACAGTTGTGAGGGCTCTTCATCGTGGTGGCCTTCAGGGCCATCGTCCCAGAAGATCCCTTTTACTCAAAGAGCAGCATATCATAGCCAGACTGAGGTTTGCCCATGAACATTCGAAAGGTAAAGATGAGTTCTGGAAGTCTGTGCTTTGGTCTTATGAGACTAAACTGGAACTATTTGGGCACATAGATGTTGCTTATGATTGGCAAAGAAAGGGAGAGGCCTTCAGCCCTAAAAACACAGTTCCCACAGTTAAACATGGTGGTGGGAGCATCATGCTATGGGGCTGTTTTGCAGCCTCAGGCACAGGGAGCCTTGCTCAGATGCATGGCATCATGAAAAGAGAAAATTATGTTGAAATTTTGAGGGATAATAAGTAGAAATCTGCTCGTAGTCTAGCCTTTGGTCGTCGCTTGGTCTTCCAACAAGACAATGACCCAAAACATACATCGAAATCTGTCCAACTGTACCTGAAGGATACCAAAACCAAGGTCCTGGAGTGGCCCGCACAGAGCCCAGACCTCAATCCTATTGAGAATCTGTGGCGGATGCTCAAAGTGAATGTCCATGCTCAGAAACCACGCAATTTGGACCAGCTGGAACAATTTTCAATGAAAAAAAATGGGCCAAAATCCCTTAGGAGACCTGTGCCAACCTAGTAAAGAACTACTACTAATGTTGTTGTCAGTTGAGGCTCAGAAACGGTACACTATTGACTATTAATGGCCAGGGGGCTAATAATTTTGGACATCTCATTTTTGCCTTTTCTTGTTTCAACTCAGTGTATCAATAAAATATCCTAATCAAACTTAGTGGACATTTTGTCTTTGTTATTTTTGAAACAAATACACTATAAACACTTGTTAATGGCCATTTCCATGGAGAAATCAAGAGTTTTGTCTAATTTCATAAGGGGGGCTAATCATTTTGGCCTCAACTGTACATATTCTATATTGGCAGAACAATTTTATTGTTTTGAAGCAACACCTACATATGGATAGGAAGTGAAGAAATCTATATGTATTGATGTATAAAGTAACCAGTAGAGGGTGTGGTAGGTTGTTCTGAAAGAGAATGAGTATGCAGCATTTTCTCTTCTAACTGCATTTGATCAAGCTGATATTCAAATGGAAAAGCAACAAAACAACCCTTTCAAAAAGTAATAAGAAATTATGTTTTCAATGTAGTTCTTCCTTTTAATTTAGAGTCAATTCTTTAATGGACTAAGAATCTGGTGAACTCAAGCATTTAAACACACAATATGTAATTTCTGCCTCTAGGGGTCTCTCAGTCAGTGTTGTGGGGGTAGGTGCAGGTGGAGCAGAGCCACTGTGTTACTCAGAACCAGCCAGCCCTGAAGGAGAGAGTCAGGTGCAGAGCCTGAACTTCTGGAGGCATAAACACCAGGAGTCAACATCAGAGTTTGCTCTGATCTGGAGTCGTTTACTGACAGTAGAGATTACATTTTTACTTTTGGGATTTAAAGTGGAGGTACAGTGACTCAATTTAAGTGGTGAGCAATGTGTAAACAACAACCATAGCTGTAAAGTAACTATTTGTCATGATTATCGCACAAATGTTCACAGATGAGGTAATGTTTTAGTTGTATTTACGTTATATTTAGTGTTGTTTGGCGACATTCTTATCCGGAAAGATAGGCAACCAAATGAAACACACTGTTACACTGTAAACAGGTGAACTTCTCCGCATTTCAACATAATTCTAACATATAGGATAATGTAAGTTTGATGGGTGAGAGGGTACAAGGAGGTAACATTTTATGGTTATGAAGCAACAGCACCACTAAAGTATTTCACTCAGCTAGATGTGATCTGATACACCAAAGTGAATTAAAAGAACTTGCACAAATGTGTTGCTTCAACTCTTATATTCTTTCTTAATTTTAAGATACTTTAGATACTCATATTTTTTTTAATTAAAAAGTTTTTTTTTAAAACAGAATGTTCAGTAAACAGAGCTGTATGGTGGTCACGGAGTTTCAGATTTGAGCTCTTCTGTCCTATTCTGCTGGTGGCCACCTCATCTCCCAATTATCTGTAAATTAAGAAATCCATGGTATTTATCTGAGTTTCAGACTTAAATCTACTTGACCACAGAAGAGGCAGCCAATCTCCAATATTCCCTCCATCATTTGTAATAATTACACCAACGTCACGGAGAAAGTTCTCAAAAGAGCGCTCTGATTGGCTGTTCCATCGAGTGAATCAGTGATCTTACTCTCACTCCTCTCAAGCATGCATGGACCACAACCAGCACATAGTTCAAGGCATCAAACATCTGCTAGCTTTGCCGGATTTCTACTGAATTGAGAACACAGCTCGCCACTCTCCTGTAGCAGCGTGCTCGTTGTGGGGAAGCCCTGCGAGCCAATTCCGTTCTTTTCCCTGTCCACTCTCGATAATAACTGTTATACACTGGTAGGTAAGACACATATGAACTGTGATTGCCTTTCCATGGAGTAATAATCATACATTTTCATCCTTGAGCTGCGGAACTCTACTGCACTCGGTAATCGACTCGCAGGGCTTCCCCACAAGAGGAAGCTGCTGCAGGAGAGTGGTGAGTTGTGTTCTCTTTTCACTAGAAACCCAGTTAGGCTAGCAGATGTTTGATGCCTTGAACTATGTGCTGGGACCCTATTTGTACTGTTGCTGAAGTTTGGTGCTGTTCTGAGCATCATTTGTGGCTATGAGTGGCTTTTTGATGGCGGTTTCTTGGTTGGAGGCATAGACTGCAGTGTATTGTTATCGTGCCGTCTTTTCTGAGGTTGCTAAAACTACGTAAACTAGCGGTCGGAAAACTTGATATCTCGAGGGGGGTCTTACTCTGTGTCACGGTGTGATAGACCATGGATTAAATTTACACCGGAATATCCCTTTAACATGACTCCTGAAACTACCTATCCTGCAACTGATTGAGCATAATTGAGCATGCCTATATATGTCAAAGAGGATTTGCAAATTATTATTTTTAGACTGTGCAGAGTCACAACTTTTTTTAAAATCAGGGTTGAAGAATTTAGAACACCTGTCCCAGGGAGAACACAGAATTATTTTGCCATTTGATTTTGTGGTACCACAGACAAAAAGGTGTGTTGTTAATACTATTTGTAATTGTATTGCCTCTGTTCATTTTGATGACCGCTCTTAGGGTCAATAAAGTGTTAGGAGTATGTTACTGTGTTATGCTACTGAATCAACTCACTGGGTCTGGGTCATGGAGACAACATATTACAGCCCTTTGCTAAAATAGTCCCTCCCTGACCTACAGAGTGAAAGGGTCAAATGAGAACATGGAAGGGTGGAGTGAGAACTACGATCATCTCTCACATTAGTCCCTCTTCATTGTCTCTCCTTACATTAGTCTGTGGGGTAGCAGTAACCCCTGACCTGCTCTGTAAGACAAAAAAAGAAAGTGGAGGACAATATGCTCCAGTGTGGGATTGTTTACTCCTAAAAGGATTCATTGTAGTAAGAGAGGAAACACTAGCTGGGATTGAGAGTGCCTTGGGAAATGCCTGGTGCTCCATCTTTGTGTGGAGCCTTGGCCATCTCCTGCCTACTGTCTGGAGATGGAAAGGACGGAAGGTTCTCCATGTCATGTTAACCCAGCAAGAATGTAGTGTGGGGGTAAACGGCTTGAGAGTCTTGTGACCTTGTGCCTGAGAACTGGATCTCATAGTCCGATGTGTGTATCCTTTTCAGCCAGTATCCACTGCCAATTTTGCTGGTAAAATTATCTCACAAATAACACAAACCATTGAAATATGTATTACTGTGAAGTACTCAGAGATCTTTAAAGCAAATAATTTGTATCCATACAGTTCAAAGATATGTATTGTTTTGTGCAGTCAGACTTTTTGGGGGGTTTAAATGTTTATTTATGGTGCTCCATATGATGTTTTCAAATAAGGACTGACTGATACGGTCTTTTCAGGGCTAATGCCAATACCAATTTTTAGTAATCAAGGACACTAATAACCAGTATTTGTAACCAATATACATTTTCAGTAAAAATAAAATTGTGACTGGATAATCTCCCTGATTACTTGACACATTCAGATTATTCAGTCAGTTGTAACTTGTGACATGTAGTGAACAAGATAGTGTTGAGGGCAGGACATTGGGACATCTGGGCCCATTTAAATAGGGCTTGTTTTGATACACCCATTAGACTCAGCCAAAAGCACTAAAACGGGCAAGTCAAAGGAGCTCAGCATTGATCTGAAAGAGCACGTGATTTCAACGAGTCAGGAAAGCCACTTGAAGCCATTTCAAAGCAGTTACAGGTCCTAAAATCAACTGTACAAACAACTGTTTGTAAGTATGAAGTGCATAGCACCGCTGTGTCACTGCCACAATCAGGAAAAAACCTGCCTCTGAGAGAAAAAAGGTCAGTATGTGTCCACAGTCAAGAATATTTAGCATCGCCATGGGCTGAGAGGCTGCCGTACACGAAAAAGAAGTCTTTGCTCAGGACGCAGCACCTTAAAGCTTGACTAAAGTCTGCTGCTGACCACATGGACAAAGAAAAAACCTCATAGAGGAAAACGCCGATGAAACAAATATTGAGTTGTTTTGCCACAATGAACAGCAATATGTTTGGAGGAGAGAAGGTGAGGCCTTTAACCCTGAGTGTATCATACATACTGTCAAGCATGGTGGTGGTGGTATTATGTTGTGGAGCTGTTTTGCTGCCAGTGAATCTGCTGCTCTAAAGAAAGTAAATGGAATAATGAAGATGGAGGATTATCTCCATATTCTTTGGGAAAACCTCTGATCATGAGCCAAAGACTCGATCTTGTGTGGAGTTGGGTGTTCCAACAGATAAGATGATAAGATAATATGTTTCTTTATTGATCCCCCTTGGGAGAAATTCACAGGTAAGACAGCAGTACAGAAGGAAATAAATAGCAATGAATAAAATAACAGTTTGAATAAAAATAAACATACTATATACAGTAACTGTCCTTGTGTGTACATGACGTGTGCAATATATAATACATGTCAAATTAATGTGACAATGGACAATGATCCCAAATACAGACAGGAAGCCATTCATCCTGCAGAGGAGGAATCTCTGAGGAGCGATGAGCGAGGACAGAGCAGTCTTCACGGAAGTCTTTTGACCAGCCAACAGGACAATGATCCCAAACCCTAGGGGTGTCGCGATTCTCCAAATCCTCGATTTGATTACATTTTCAATTCTAAGGTCACGGTTCGATTCGATTCTCGATTTTTACATTTACTTTTTTTAAAGCACAGGTTGCTATGCCATTTTTAGACTAGACTTTTATGCAATATACTATCTGACCTTTGCTCGCAATGTACCACACTACATTGTCAAATTTAAAACATTTGATAACATGATGTTACAATAACTTATATCTTCAGTCAGTTGGAAACTTAAACAAAATAACCTGCCATCTAGTTTCTGCAGTTTGCAAGCTGTGGCTTTTTTGTCGACAATGCAAACGTTGTCAACATAACTCACTGGAAATCCAAAATACTTCCACATCAGCGACTTCAGTGAAAGAGGAGGGGGTTCAACTTCTGTCTATGGGTCTCCTGCATCTGTAGCTGCCACTGTTGTAAGAGTGGCGTAGCCCCTTTCAGGAATAGGGCGGTGCGTGAGGTGTGTGCGTAAGGTGCGTGAGGTGTGAGTGGGCGAGCGAGAGTGAGGGAAGGTGCGTACGTGCGGGTCAGTGAATGAATGAAAGAGGAAGGAGAAGCCAAAGGAGTAGCAGGAGTAGCAACAGCAATACAGTTTACAATATAGTCTGCAGTTTGGCTGTGAATAAAGGCGACGGCTAGATACAGCAAAGCTCCCTAATATTATTTCCCGACCAGCTTAACTCGTGAAAGGGGGTTTCACCCCGAAGGTAAACACAAACTTCATCCCTGGAGGAAATCATCTCCCCTGTGCTTCCCGACCACGGTCCGGGAGCCGAGCAGGAATGGTGTAACACCATGCTATTGTTTGACTGGCTTTGGCTAGTAGCTACTGGCTTAACTAGTAGCTGAGTTAGAGGAGGTTGACTCGCAGCACTTAAACACGTGTGTTTTTCCGCTTGGCAAGCTGACCGGACGTGACATGGCGGCGTGGGAGCATCGACGATCCCATTTTTTAATTCGAAGTTCGAGATTGTGACTTAATTTCGGTCAAGGGTGTCATGATTAATCGAAATCATGACACCCTCACCAAACACACATCAAAAGTGGTAAAAGAATGGCTAAATAAGGATAGAATTGAGTTATTGGAATGGCCTAACCAAGGTCCCGACTTGAACCTCATAGAGAACATGAAGACTGCGCAGAAGAAACCAGTCTGTGCCAGGAAACATCACTGATTCTGTCGAGAGGAGTAGTTAAAATTCAGCCAGAGGACTACAAGACACTATCAAAGCACCTGAGATGAAATTGGCAAACTGCATGAAGGTTTTTGAGATGTAGTGAGGATGTGTTCCATTCAGGGTTCCAGTTCAGTGGGAACTGGAAACACAAATAAACACACATTTTTAAACACAAATAATAAATGTCTCCATGTAATGGGTATTCTTTACATTAACTAAATAATATGGTAATAATAGGCTAAAAGAAACATGTCTTCGAGAGGAACTACGTCCGTATTCCACATGAGTGATGGTGACAATGACTACTGAAAACCTCTCTCTGGAGTTAGTGCGGTCACACCTTTTCATAGGCTTATTTGTAATCTTTTTGACACAATTGTTGCAAGAAATGGGCTGCTGTAGTGTGTGAAAGTCATGGATTTGGACCATGTCATGAATGGATGTCACTAATAACAGCAATATCCCAGACGCCCTTACAACTTGGGTGATTTTAAGAGTTGCTGTATGAGGAGAAACTTAAACCTTTGAAACGGCTACAGCTAAATCTAAATCATTGGCACTACTTGTATATTCAGCGTTAAATACAAAACATTGAGATGTCTCTTTCCTTACAAAATGTGTCAGTTTGGCATAGCATCACTGTCTGCTTTCGGAGGTCGGGATTTCCCAATTGAAATTTCCAACCTTCGACCTCCTAACGTTCCAGGTTGCAAAAAGCCAAGAATTATGTCTGACCATAACAAAATGATGTCTCTGCGCAAGTGTACACAACAGTTAACCTTCAGCACTGCAGCCTCCTTGCTTATATGAAAAAATATAGGAGGAAAATGACACACAAGGTAAGAGAAGCCATTATACATGTTATTTTACAGCCATTTGCCATACATACATTTTGGAAACGTATCTAAAGATTCCATTATGTCTCTTAATACAAATAATTTAATCTACGATTACATCCTACCCCCTCCCCATGTGTGTCCTGTATTAGGTTGGACATTTTCGAGTTACAAGTAAAAAGGTAAAACTAGAGACCAATTGTTGATGGGATCCCACCACCTGTGTAGCCAAATGGGGTATATATGGTGCAATTGAACACATAAGTGAAGAGAATTTGTTGAAAAAGGTGAACTGATTTTTTTATGCCTAAAAAAGTTCAATAAACAAACTGATAAGACCATCTCCAACTCCTGTGACAGTCCAAAGGATGTTCTGAGGGTCTCAGTGCTCCTCTCTGCTCCAGAGAAAGAGAGCAAAATGTTATGCCGCTTTTCTACTGATCAGAAATTTCACTTAAACCCAACCAAGATCAGGCTTCTGTGTGCAATGGGAATGTGTAAAACTCTCCATTTGCACCCAGGTTGACTGGGTCTGATCTAAACGTAGTACCCGGGGAAACGCGCTAAATTCCACCACATAAAGTGATGATGGTGGTGGTGCATAATAAGGAAGGAATTTGGGATATGGTTTATAAAAGATGACTTATCACTGGACAGTTTCCTATGAAACCTGCTCAGTGGTGTTTTGAAGCCAAAAATGCTTGACTTCCTGGCTGTGAAAATACGAGGATCGCCAACCGAGCTGGCTAACTCCAGGTTTAGTGCCGAGCTAACTCGAATGAGAAGAAATGCTTTAACTCATGTGGCTCTTCTAGTCTTCCCAAATGTTATTGGACCAAATGTCTCAAATTATGACAGTGAACAAATCATGTCATGGGTGTTCTGACGCTCAAAATATTTTATCCACCGTTTTACACACTTCTTTCATAATAGGTCAATTTTTTTTTCTTCTGATACCACTGTTTCCACCGCATTCGTGACATGAAACATGACATCAGTGATGAACAATGTAACGCTTCAGATAAAAATAACAGACGGGCTGCCATGCATACGGAAAGTGGGAATGGGGTCAAAAAGCAATTTTTTGAAGGATGACCTGCATATAAAAAGCCTGTGTAGAACTGCTAATTTTGGCGGGAAAGCTGTACTAGTTCAGAAATGCAGTCTGATAACATAAAATAATGACCAGCGTCCAGCACAATATAGAACTACAGTAAATTTTACAAGTGCGTCTTTCATCGTTATTATGCTTTTACACAAAAGTTTGACTCATATTCATTCACAAATAAAGCCTTGATTGCTTTTTGGTGAGAGTTTCACTTTATTAAGGTCAAAGTTTTAGTTTTAGGTATGTTTTGCCTGCCTGCTGCAGCCACCACCAGCGGGAAACGCGGGCATCCTCAACCAGAGCTTTTATTGAAGCTCCTTGCACTACTTATAGGCAAGATGTGCTAAATGCTCATGTTGGGTCTCTCTACCATCACACCAGCACCAATATGGCAGCAAGCAGAAGCAAATGTAAACAGTGCCACATTGTTTAAAATGTAAATATTTGTCACGGATTATGATGAAATATCTATCATGAAATATCCAATAGCTAGCTTGCACTGTTTTCATGTTGTAGGCTTGTAATCGCTGCAGCATTCAAGCCAGTGATTAATATGGAGCATGAAGACATAATTGGTAGTATTAAATGCCTTTACTGGCTCCTAAAGCACATAATTGCCCACCAATTAACTTTTAACATTGATTTAATGCAAGGCAGTTTGGAACCACTCTAAATTCTACTACGTCATGAATCTGTTACAGATAGGGCATTGCCATCAGTCAGTTGCTGGCCTGTGTCAGGCCCCTGTCACATAAAAATACATGCTTTGCTGCCGGTGGGCCGCCCTTCCAACCTACCACCAGGCTTAGCAAGTTTTCTGGGGGAAATCCTGAACAGTCGCCAGAGGATGACGTTTATACAGGAAAAGTTGCTTTTGCAATATATGAAAGGTATAATGGCATTCAAATACATAAAGATAATGAGTGGGAAATCTTACCAGTGTGCCAAGATACCTGCCAAATTAGCTTGTCAGAGATTCAGAAGTTTAACTTTGCCCTCTTTTCACATAAAAAAAACAAGAACTACTTTGTATCAGACCAATCTATGTAAATTAAAATATTTATGAGCCAGTTATAATAGGTTTAATAGCTTTTTGTTTTTTTTGTTTCTTAAAAACAGGATGTACTTACCAACTGTTCTGTTCAACTTGATTGGTGAAAGTATGTCAGTGGGTTACATTGACACCAGTGCAGGGCTGCAGGAGGGAGGAGCCGGTGAACTGGGTCACATGGTTGCACTCGCTACTCGAAACAGCCACTGCGAAACCAGTCCTCTAGACCACAGGCGCCTTCAACACTGCTTTTCTCCTGTTCCACCGTCGAATGCAGTCTGGTTCATTTCTAGGTGTAGCTCAAAAACAGACGAGTCGTGTTGTTTCTTTCAGCTGACAGAAGAAATTCACCGCCGGCTTCGACGAAAAACCTGCCCTTTTGGTGTCATTGAAACCTGGTCTGTGAAAACTTGCTGCTTCGGTTTGAAATGACATTTTTCTTCCCTGTGTAATTAACTTCGCTTGTTCGTCTGTCACTGACAACCCGCCGTATTTTTACGGTCTTAATCGGGTTCTCGTTTTAATGTTGTAGTTTAAAAGCCAATTTCTAAGCCGGGACTAATCAGCGACTTTTCAGTTGCTGAACACTAAAATAGAAAAACGGCTTCGGCACTGAGGTAGCAGAGGAGGAGGAAAACCCCCAAACCCTAAGAAAATGGAGTCAACCAAAGCTGGTAAGTGAGCTTGAACTCTCATTTCAATGACAGTGTCAGCATCGGTACTTGTGTGAATTAATATTAAGCTACTGATTCAATGAAATTATGTGTCGTAAAAGTAGTAAGACTCGCATAATGAAGGGACGCTATGGTTTTCTATTTCACACCGTCGAAAACACCTTAAATGTTGCAGGTTAGAATGTCCACTGGTGTGTTCAGGTTTAACTGGGTTAGGAGTACCAGTGGGCTGTTGTTGTTACCCAAGTAAGCTGGCCTCAGCAGCACTGCAGTCGTCTCCTCTCACATGGACCCATCAGCCTAGCCATGTGCACCTGTGTTTACGCTCCTCGTGCGTCGCCACTCATTGGCCGAGCGACGCCATGACGTGGCCATTGCATAATTCCTCCCGTCGAGCTGGTGTGGCGTCTCGCCGCGGATACACGTGAGGCATATCGCAGCAGCGCGCGTTGACCCAGTTTTCCCGGGAAGGGACTTGTTTTGGTCCACGTGGGGGCGTGTTGAAGAACGCCTAAAATGATGGTGCATTCATGGCCCGTGGGACAGACTAGTCTTTGTATGTAACAGCGTTAGTCAGAACGTTTTGGGCTGAAACGTACTTCGTAAATTGACATCCATCTGAACGCGGTTATAATGTTGAAATTACTAATTCAGTGAAGTCAGGGTGGTAATAGAAACGGTTAGAGTCACATTTCTCTTGGTACAGCCAGTAGGTTTTCAATCAATTGTGACATTTCCCATTCAATGTGTCACCTTCTTATATATTAGTTTTCCAACTTCTTCAAGTTTAATAGAATAAATCAAACCAAGACAACCAATTTGATGACTCTCAATATTTAACTTGGCACTACAGCTCAATGTAATTAGACACTAAGCAGGATTAATAAATGCTCAATTTGGAGCAGACTATCTTGTTAATGTCATTATAATTTTAAATGATTCATGATATTTTCACACAATTTTATTCTGAAGTTGTGTTTTTGTCTGGCTTTGTCAGGTGCTCCATTTTATCTTTACACAGATATGATGGGTAGTTTCATTGAGACTATAATGCAATGACACTCTTTCTTGAAATGATTTATGGAATACTGTTTCCGAGGAGGTGGGCTTTCAATTGGGTCAGAGCTGATGACTAAAGGCAGCTTGTCTGTTTTTCTCTGGAAATGATGTTGTATAGTCAAGCTATGTTTCCCAGTCTACATTCATGTCAAATCATCAAACTAAAATGCAGGATATCTTGTCCAACTATGTAATTTCCCAGCTTGGGATCAATAAAGTATGTCTATCTATCTTAAGTTGAAATATATTGGCTATATCTGTACATTTTAGGTGAAGTAAAATAGACCCAATGAGAATGTAATTTGCTACTCGATCCATTTGATAAGCAGCCTGTATATGTGAATGGCTGCAGGGAGGGGCCAGACTACCTACTACACACACCCATGTGAAGCTGACATTATGTAATAGCTGTTACCTAATCACTGAGAATAGCAGGGGGAAGAAATCAGGTCAGCCTATGTTAAGGGGAAAAACTGTCTCAGCAGCAGCAGCAACCTGTCTGCTCGGCTTCGACTGGCCGAGGAAGCTGTTGTCGTCGTGTTATGATCTGCCCTCTTTATGTTAAGTTTGTATGTCCCACAGTAAAAGCATCTGGAGCTGAGAGAAAGTTACATTTCGTTTGAGCAAAAGGAAGCAGCAGGGAGTCAGTCATAGCCCCCATGACAGAACAAAGTATAAAGCACCACCTATAGAAACTTGAATAGTAAAGGATTGAATTAAAGTATTAAGACTGGACACTGGAGGTTGCTGCTAAAAAAAGAAACATTTCAGTGTAAGAAAAAAAATAAAGACTAAACTTAAAGAATGAAGTTGATCTTTTTGTGTGTTTGTCGTATTTATTAAATGTTGACAGGAGGATATGAGGCATTTGTTTGGGACTATTTTCAACAGCGGATTCATACCCATTTGTTTATTTAGTATTTTTTGGCAGCAGGATCATGTATGTGGGATTAAATGAAAATAAATTACAGTGTGCATGTTCACGGTAGTAAAGGATCATTTTATGCAGTGGGACAGTGTTGCTCACTGATATGGTTTTAGTGTTTTTTGGACAATAACAGAGCTCTGTAGCACTGCATAATAAGACTTATTAATATATCAGACTTTGGTGCTCACCATGACTGTTACTACAATCATTCACTGTTAGTTTGGGCTTTTTTGTGGGTTTTATTGACGGGAAGTAAAGCATTAAAAAAAACACCTTATCTATTAAAAATGCAAATGAAAGCTGTATTGCAGTCTGTCATCATGACCCATTTCTCTCTGCCATTGTCCACCAGGAGGTGTAATAGCCTACATCAGTTCCTCAAGTTCCAGCTCTAGCCCTGAGTCATGCCACAGTGACTCCTCCAACGGCAGCTACCAGTCGTCATCCCCGCCTCATGGATCCTCGCCCAGCTGCCACCAGCATGGTCAGCCTTCTGACCCCGCCCTCCCCACCGCCAGCCAAAACCTCCCAGGGACTCAGAAAAGTGGACGCTCCTCCTCCACTGCAAAATGTGGCATCACAAGTAAGTCGATCAATCAATTATGCACTAGGAAGATGCTTTCTGCCCATTTTAATGAATGTAGAAACAGGGAGGAAACGGTCTCTATTCAAGTTGAAGGTTCTCAGTTATCCAGGTTGCTTACGATACAGTACCTAGAGTCCCTTTCAACACTGCTTTCACTGATGATGACGACTTTCAAGTCCTCATCATCATCGTCCCTTTCAAGGCACTGCAAGTTGATGTAAACATTTATTGAATTGAATTGCTAAAAAATTGTGTTAGTATTAAAAATAACATTTAGTGTGTTTACATGACACTCAAGAAAACCAAATTACTGTGTTAGTCTATGATCGGATCATTAAGATGCATGTATGCACCTTAGTCTGACTAAAATTGGACCGGATTGGAATTCTCCTAGTCGAATTAAAGCACCCAGATTCTCCTGGGTGCTTTAATTCTCCTCGCTATTTGTACGCCATCTTTCTTGAATACCGAGACAGCTGGTGACGTAAAGAGGTCAGCCGGAGGCGTTTCTGTTAACACTAGTTGAAATGGGGACAGCGCCACCATGCTCCGGCCCAATAATCCGATTTTCTCACCTGCATGTATACTCGGATAATTGCAGTTGTCTGACTGAGTAGCATAGTCGAACTATGGCTGTAATCTGACTAAGCTGTGCATGTAAATATGCAAATGTGCATTAAAATATGCAAAATCACCGTTGTGTTCAGACCAATTGTAAGAATATGTTTTTGTATCTATCAGAAATCAATGGCCTGGTGCTACTTTGTAAGGTATGCGGAGACGTTGCCTCTGGTTTCCACTATGGTGTCCATGCCTGTGAGGGCTGCAAGGTGAGAAAAGCCCACACAAACACACACACATGCACACATCAAACACTGAATGAGAATCACAGTGTAGCGAGTGTAGCAATGACTTTGGGCTGCAGTTGAAGTGGGTCACTGCTAGTGCAGCCATCTGTACAGGACCGTCCAGAGACCGACGGAAACTAGTTCAGGCTCCCCATATTTAAATCAGCTCCCCCTGATCATTGCTGTGTGGCCTAGTTAACTGTGGGCAGCCAACACACAACAGCATGCCTTAGAGGGGAAACACAAACCAAAGGCACACACAGACACACACGTGTTTTAGACTGATATGCAGATGAGTTAATATTATACAGTTGTACTGCAACTAAAGATAGAAATAATTGTAAATGTAAATAATATTTTATTTATTCAACAGAAAAACTTGAATAAAATAGTGATTATCAGAATTAAAATAAACCCTATGTTGGTCTAATAGGGCTTCTTCAGGCGGAGCATCCAGCAGAACATCCAGTATAAGAAGTGCCTTAAGAACGAGAGTTGCCCCATCATGAGGATCAACAGGAACCGCTGCCAGCAGTGCCGCTTCAAGAAATGCCTGATGGTGGGCATGTCTAGAGACTGTGAGTAAACGTAGTATTCACTCTCAGCTTCAATAGAGCAGCACTCACACATCACGCAGTAATAGAGGATTACTCAGATGTGTGTGTGCTATGTGAATAAACATGGAACATTTTACTGTTGTTGTCATTAGTAAAATAAGTAAGGCCAGTTTAATACAGGGAAAATGTCTATTCCTGCTAAGGGATAGCATTACATGTGTTGCAGACATTTAGAAGTATGGGTAACTTACTTTACAATGTAATCAGCACATAGTCAATGTCAAAATCACGTGACCACTTTAAGATGACGTAGCAGCAAGGCGGAGCGTCTGTGAGTCTCCGTTCTGACTTAATGTGTTCGAGCAGCCTTTGAAGTATATACCAGTTTTTAAATCGTGTCGATAGGCCAAGTAAAACCGGATTCACGATATATTTTGTACGGCACGCTTTTTCGCAGTGGAGTCGTTTTTTTGTTTAATGAGTCAAAACAATGAGAAGAAGCTGAACATGAAGCAGGCAGTGCAGCTCTTCATTCAGCTGGAAGGAGCTCAGGCTCAGACCTGTAAATAGTTACATATAACTTTGTAAATTTCAAAAACGTACGCACACATTTTGCAAACAACAATTTATATTTGCATTATAAGTAATAAAAATGTTTGTTAAGCATACTTGTGGTTTTCACAGTAAAAAAAAATAACTTTTTCCTACTCGGATATTTTTTTTGTGATTTTAGGTCCATTGTTTTAATACAGTATGTCAAAATGAAAAAATAACTGTACAGTCACACATGTGAGGTGCTGAAAATAATGACACCAAACAAGGCAAGGTTTGTAAGGTGAAATATAATCGTAAAATTAAAAAATAGTCAAAAACAGACAATTATACCCCAGAGGGTTAAAGGGATATTTCAGTGTAAGTTTAATCCATGGTCTAACACACAGTGACACTGAGTAAGACCCCCCCTCGAGATATCAAGTTTTCCGACCGCTAGTTTACGTAGTTTTAGCAACCTCAGAAAAGACGGCACGATAACAACACACTGCAGTCTATGCCTCCAACCAAGAAACCGCTATCAAAAAGCCACTCATAGCCATAAATAATGCTCAGAACAGCACCAAACTTAAGCAACAGTACAAATAGGGTCCCAGCACATAGTTCAAGGCATCAAACATCTGCTAGCTTTGCCAGATTTCCACTGAAAAGAGAACACAGCTCATCACTCTCCTGCAGCAGCTTGCTAGTTGTGGGGAAGCCCTGCAAGTCGATTACCCAGTGGAGTTAGAAATGCTCAATTCCGTTCTTTTCCATGTCCGCTCTCGATAACAACTTGAATAAACTGGTAGACACATATAAACTTTGATTGCATTTCCATGGAGTGATAATCATACATTTTCATCCTTGAGCTGCGGAACTCTACTGCACTCGGTAATCGACTCGCAGGGCTTCCCCACATCGAGCAAAGCCTCCCCATAGAGACGCCTGTAGTGCACAAGCAGGCTTGTAATGATGGCAACAGGAGATGCCAGATAACCAAGATGGTGCATTTGAAATAACAACAACAAAATAAGCCTAAAAATAATTCAACCACTTCAGAGCGTACTGAAGACTGATAAAGTTAAAACTGCCCGGTCACTTGAAAGACCGACAAAGCAAAGCACCAGAGTTAGCATACAAGCTGACAAGGTAGATTTGCCAACAAGCTACATTGCTCGACAACAACATTGTATCCTGAAAGGCGCTATATAAATTAAATCTTCTATTATTATTATTATTATTATTATTATTATTATTATTATTACACTGCTTTTCTTCGTCAGTCTTCTTATTTCTTCTCTTTGACATGGGCAATGGTGGAGCATTTTTCGACTGTTGTTATCGTCTGTTCTCCGCCATTGTTTACAGTTTGGGTAGAGGGAGGGGGCTTCCAGCAACGTACACATGAGAATGATTGACACTTCTCAGACACTCCCCTTGGCTCTGATTGGTTGTGTTGATCTAGGAGCAGTGGATTCTTGCCAAATAAAATTACAGCCACTGTGTGGAGCCACAGACAGTGAATTTTTACACAGCTGACCTGTATCTTATTCTATTGTTGGATCATAATGACAATTTTAGCAAATACAAAAAATAGTCACAGACTACAGCTTTAATGGATTACTTCAGTAGTTCACAAAGATAGAGGATATGGAGAAGTTGAAGTGTTCAAAATTAAAAGATGCAAATAAGAAGTTTATACCCAAGAGTAAAAACTGAACACACAACTGACATTATTGTCTAACTTATAAGTCCGCACAAAAAAACGATTCTGAAATGATTGTCTCCTCCCTGTTCAGCTGTGCGTTTTGGCCGCATTCCCAAGCGAGAGAAACAGCGCATGCTGCTGGAGATGCAGAGTGCCATGAACAACATGATGAACAACAACCAGCTGCACAGCAGCCAGACGCTACCTATTGGCAAACCGCTGCCAACCATTGCCACAGAACCTACCTCTGAGGACACTGGCCCCGCCCCCTCCTGCTCACCATCCAGCCAATCGGACTCCAGCTCTGACCCTGAACCCACTGTCGCCATGGACACCAGCTCCAGCTCGGCCTCGCCCAGTGCGTCAGACAGCGGGGAGGAGGAGGTGATTGGCTCAGTGACCAGGGCCCACCAGGAGACATTCATGTACAACCAGGAGCAGAGCAGCCTGACGGCTGATGCCCCGCCCATCACAGGATCCCTGAACAGTGGCTCTGCCCAAAACACCAAAACCCACAGGATGGAGGAGGGGCAGGATGCCTGGAACCACCACAACAACCTGGTTACCATGGCAGTACAGGACCCCCCAACAAGCCTGGGACCACAGGGTCAGGAGGACATCACATCCAACAGCTGCCCCTTCAGACTGTCCAGAAGTGCCGCCACCAGCCACTGTCCAACCTACAACCATGGAGCTGTCCGAGCTCCATCCACAGAGGGCCACAACGGAGCCTACAGCATGCCCCTGTGGAGAAGAGGCAACCGAATGCATCTGGTAAGATAGTCAAAAGTTACAACACAAAGTCAATTTAACATTTAAGAAATTCAGGCTGATAAAATACCCTTTTTAGATGTTAATGAGAAGAGCTAAATTAATTAGAGAAGATGGGATAAAAAAAATTGGACAAAAATAAATAGATAAGGGAAAATATGACTTAATGTTGTATTGCAAGTAGAGCTGGAATGATTACTCAAGTAACTCGAATAATTCGATTACAGAAATGGTCGAAGCAAAATCTCTGCCTCGAGGCTTCGTTTAATTCCTATCACCCGCATTATGTGGCCTGCTTAGCTCAGGGACCATTTTTCCACACAGACTGTTATTGCAGACACACATAGCTACGTTCAGAATTGAGTGGGCGCGATGGTAGAGAGCCGTCCGTAAAAGACCAAAGTTTGGGATCATTTCACGCTTAAAAAAGAAGATAACAAAGTGTAATGTGTCTACTGCAGAGCAGAACACACACACTCATCTCGTCTCTCTCACTCTCCCTCACGCACGGGTGCACACATAAACAAACACACACCTTTACTCCCGGTAAAGGTGTGTGGAGTTGTAAACGTAATGCTACATCATTTTTTATTAGATTACTCAATTCATCGATGAGATAATTGGTAGAATACTCGATTCTAAAAATATTCGATAGCTGCAGCCCTAACTGCAAGGTCAGTGTCGAAATAAACCAAGACATGAACACAATTTAAGCATTATGACTCTTTTGAAACCTTGGGGCAATAAACCAAACACATGCAACCCAGTCTCCCTTTTTATATAATTGATGTGGCAAAAGTTTTAGCAAACAGCTGCTTGTATACACATCCAGCAGATACAGAGCATTAATATTGATTACTTTGGTTTCCAGAACTTCAGAGACAAAAATCTACATTTTTAGGTTTTTAGTGCTTTTTCACCAGCTAGTCACCAGCTGTATCTGAATGCTGCATGGTGTTAGGTAGGGAGTATCAGTGGGTTTATCAGAGCCTTTCCACGGGACAAAAGTTACCCACAAGTCACAGGGGAATTGCTGGGACAGAAAACAAAAGCAATGATATGAAACAGAACAAAAGTTTCTCCAAAGCTGTAGGGAATTCAGCTAGTGGCTGATCAATATCTGTGACCCCTCTGTGTTGCCCCTAGGTTTGTCCGATGAACACGTCTGCTCATGTGAATCCTCATAAGTCTGGCCATGAGGTGTGGGAGGAGTTCTCTCAAAGCTTCACCCCTGCTGTCAGGGAGGTGGTGGAGTTTGCCAAGAAGATCCCAGGCTTCAGAGACCTGTCCCAGCCCGACCAGGTCAGCCTGCTGAAGGCAGGAACCTTTGAGGTACACTATATTTTCCTAAACAGCGTGCCATGGATCTATGTCAGTTTTCAGATGATGATGATGATGATGATGTTGTAATGGCTGGTGTCAGACTGACCAAGTGGTGTTTGTGTCCGGCAGGTGTTGGTGGTTCGCTTCGCCTCTCTGTTTGATGTAAGAGACCGCACCATCACCTTTCTGGGTGGGAAGAAATACAGCGTTGACACTTTGAGAGCCATGGGTGCCGGGGACCTCCTCAACTCCATGTTTGACTTTAGCGAGAAGCTCACCAACCTGGGCCTCAGTGAGGAGGAGATGAGTCTCTTCACTGCTGTGGTTCTGGTCTCTGCAGGTGGGTTTGTTTTTACTGTGTGGTTTATCTTCTTTTCTGATTTGGTCAAAGCACTCCACTATTGTCACAGCAAGTACATGAAACCAAGTACTGTTACTCCAGTATTGTAGTTAAGTACAATTATTAATGTACTTATACTTTACTTGAGTATTTCTTCAACTCCACTTAATTCTGGAGCCAAATGTACTTTTTATGCATTACTTCCTTCTTCCAGTCTTGATGCTAAGCTCAGCCAATTGTTTGTTGTGGATCCTCATTTAGCAGATAAAATGATACTTACCTTTTTAAGTTACTCTGAATAATCAGCTTTTTTTTTTCAAGACCCATCACCTCTCCTTCTAACATTGTCACCATCCATTCTTCCAGATCGTTCAGGCATTGAGAATGTGAACTCTGTTGAGGCCCTTCAGGAGACACTTATTCGTGCCCTGCGAAGCCTCATCACCAAAAACCACCCCAACGAGTCGGCCATCTTCACCAAGCTGCTGCTCAAACTGCCCGACTTGCGCTCGCTCAACAACATGCACTCTGAGCAGCTGCTGGCCTTCAAGGTCCATTCCTGAAGTTTCCTCTTGTACTTGACACCCCGTCACAAACTATACTAGCCTGTGACGGCGCCTGGAGGCGGCATGGACCATCAGCTCTGCCTCATCAACCACATCTGCACCTCTATTCTCCCAAGAGGCTTTGGGTTTTGTTCCTTCAGTCTTTCAATTGAACTAAGCCCAATCGTGACATTTAAAGGGGGAAGAAGACCATAAAATGTTATTGTACTGTACTGTAGGGCGCATCTGCCTGTGTGATGCTAAAGCATACATACAGACACACTGATTAATGAATATGTTTTTTGTGTTCGTGTGTAGCATACTGTATGTTTGCAATTATACAAATGTTAGAAGCACTTTTCTGTATGGTGTAGACTGGTATTTTTGCATTCATAGTGCAATATGTGACTGCTTTTTGATTTGAGCTATATAATGAGGAGTCGACAAACTTGTGTATATTTTTCAATGGCACACGTAGGTGCTGCTCTCATGATAAAGGTGGAGTTGTAAACGTAAAAACCCCTGGACACTGAAGGACTGATGAGGTAGAACTGTCTTTAAAAAGAAGATGACAATGAGAAGAATGTGTATGTGAAGCTGCTGAGAGTCCCTGCTTTCCAGTTTGGTCACCACAGAATGTTTCATTTGAACAATTAGGGAAGCAAAATAAGACCACATCTTATTTTGGGTTTTAATACAGTCGTTTACGTGCTATGCTGTGTTTCTGTCAGTAGTGGGTTATTTTTCTAAATTATTTGGGCATTGTGACAAATCAAATGCATCAGTGTCATTCTGTGGTCTGCTTTTCTGGACATAGATCAGTGGAGATGGAGAAGCACTGAAAGCAAATTCAGGACCTGTTCAAACATCCTGCAGATACATTTTCCCTTTTCTTTTATTTTTCTCCTGAAAGAAGAAATTTGATTCTGAGATTTCTTCCTGCTCAGCAGTCGATTCAGACACTCATTGCTGTTGGCCACCTTAAAGCAGAGAAAACATCTCGCAGTAACCAGCAACTCCCACTTTGCTTGAAAGTACATGTTCTACATAGTATACAGGCTTTAGAGTGTAGTTAAAGCTGAATAAGCAGGACTATTCCATGTTAAATATGATTGTAATATCACTGAAGTGATTGTAATTTTAAGAAATTAGCTGAGTGGAGGTGAGCGAGTCGCTGGTATTGAGATATTTTTGCGATGCCATCTTTTCATTCCCCATCAGTGAATTCAGAATGTCTGGCCTTTCAGTATCCAGAGTTTCGTCATTGTGTTAACAGTGCTGACAAGTGATTCTGTTCTCCTCTGTGAAAGGATGCAGTATGCATAGATTTCTATATAATGACATACATACTATCATACATACATGACTATAGATGAATATATCTATATAAATAAATTTTATAAATGCAATTAATGGTGTGAAGTGGTTATTGAATTTCTCTGGTTCGTGAAATAGAAATAATCACATCATTTTTGTATTGATTTTGGTCTGAAAACAAACTTCTCAACCACAAAACTTCCTCTTATATTTTTCACATTTTTATTATTTGTTCAATTATAATTATTATTCAACTGTATTTAAAAATATACAATTAAACATTTTGACTTGAACCCCCACCCCCTTTTGACAAAGGGATGGCGTAATACCTGCCGCACCACCAGACTAGACAGCAGCTTGCTTCTACAGGCAAGACTCCTCAATTCATCCGCAACACTTTTTTATACATATATATATACAGTATATATATATATATATATATATGTATGTATATATATATATATATATATATATA
>CAEMYA010002140.1:337182-347748 GCA_903131615.1 Diplodus sargus | reverse complement strand
TGTATATATATATATATATATATATATATATATATATATATATTTATATATATATATGTATAAAAAAGTGTTGCGGATGAATTGAGGAGTCTTGCCTGTAGAAGCAAGCTGCTGTGTAGTCTGGTGGTGCGGCATATATATTTTAATAGACCTGGATAAGTGGGAATCCACTTACACTTTAAGAATAACTATCATAACAATTTAGATACACACAGTTTTCTCACTGATGGTTTTGTAACAGGGTAGGTCTGCTTGTGGTTTATCTCGGGCTGAGAGGACCGTGGAGAGGTAAACCTGTTATTGAACCCACAGTAATGTTATCAATATTATTGGCTAGCTAACAGTTTGGGTCATTAACATACCGATACATTACGTTAATGCTGACAAACTGTTGATCGCCACATATGGTTTTATTTTCATTTTAAAGGCATTATTCTAATTTAAAGTGTTTGGTAGATAGTTGTGTTTGTTATGATAATCTATAATTATATTATGAAATTATAATTCTTGCCTCTTTCTTAAAACATTCTTGGTGACATGGCAGCCGTCAATCAAGTCAGAACTGCAGACCCAGTTGATGGACGATGAGATGGACAGAGGAGACTGGACCCTCAGACTCCCTGAGTACTGACCCAGATGATGTCCCACTGACACCATCCAGCCCAGCAGCACTGCAGGGACTCCTGCTCAGCCTGTTACTGTCCATCATCTCTAACTGTTTTAATATTGTTTTGTTAAAAGTGAATAATCTGTAAATAGTTATGCTGTAATTTTGTAAACGTTAAGACTCTAATAAGAAAACATTCAATCCCTTGTTGTCTGTGAAAAGTAGCACTTGATGCCGTTATAAATTGTGCTTGAGATGCAAATACTGAATGGAATAGACAACGTGTAACAATAGAATATTTCATGAATTATATAAAATGAATTATGAACAAATAATTTAAAAAGACCTCATAAATTAAGTAAATAACAGAAATAATGTAAGGCGGCGGCTCCTCCTCCTCGACAGGGCGGGCAGTGGAAGGCCTCTGTCCCAACACCTCATCCATGAGGACAATCCTAAGGCAGTGGAAATCCATCATGTCAGCAATTTTCAGCGAATTATGTATCACAGTTTTTCTCAATTGCTAAAACACTAAAACCCATTGGCTGAACAAGGTTTGCAGTTGCCTGAACTCATTTAGCTAATTGTGCAGACTGTTGTCAATACCTTAAAACATTTCACATGGTAAAACACAATTTGCAGATCTTACTTAGACTTTTCAGCAGAATTCTAAACATATTGTCATTCTCAAAACACATTCTGCACTCTAATGCACATGTCATCCATACTGGTAAACACAAGTGGCAACATTCAAATACAAAAAGAGAACACACGTCATTGATTAAACACAACCACTCAAAACTGATTTCACTTGTTTCAAATCATGTGACACAACCATTATAAGCCAGTTCAGTGAGGAAACAGGTTAATAAAGCCATGGATTAGCCTGTGGTGATATAGGTGAGGAACCATGTCAGGGCTGGATACGGCACACAAGAGGCTTCTTCCCCCGTTGCCTCAGGAGGGAAAATGTTGCTTGTGATGTTGACAAAGTGCTCTGGCCTGACCCAGCCCAAAGACAAGAAGCATATTGATCACGTGTTTACTCCTTTGATTTTTGTATTATACTATAGTACAGTGCATTGTAGGCTGTATACTGTACAACAAACAAAGAGCAAAGCAGATTATAATTTCTGATCAATTTTGAGCTACCATGATAGAACATGTTTTTCATCAAAACACAATGACAGAAAAATATGAAGTTTGTTTTGAGATTTAAAATGTATTTTTCCCTGAGAACTATATGTTTTGAACAGCGTGTTTTCTATTTTTCGGTGTATGTTTACTGACTGCTTCAGAGTGTATATCGTTCTGATCGCTTTGTTTGTGATTTGAGAGCACTGTTTGGTCTTGAGCACAGGTAAATCTGTTTTGAGGCGAAAGTTTCATTTTGCAGGAGGAGTCAGAGGTTTTGTAAATTGTTCTTGAAGCTGAGGTTTTGTGTTTACCATTTTCAGAAAATGGAGCAAGGTTTCAGAAATTGTGTTTTAGCAATTGAGAAAAACTGTAACATGCATGGGTAAAACAAATAGAATTCAGTTTCCACATCATTCAAACCTGCAGCTACTTTGTACTTGTTCTTTAAATGGTCCCACTTGTTTCTGGCCTACTGGGCTTGACCTTCCCCTGCAGGCCCATTGTTTCCAGAATTGTTCTGAACACAGAGAGAAGCAAGAGAAAAGGTAAAGACAAGTTCACATGAACACAGGGATGCAAAGATTTGTGACATCAGAGGGGTATTTTGTGAAGCTGGTTTAGTGGGTTAGCGAGCTATGTTGAGTCTAAAGCCAGGCTTCCCTGTTCTACGAAGATGGCTCTCTTTTAACCCGGCTAGATCACCATGGTAACTTATGCTTAGCTCATAACCTGACCCGACCAGGTTATGTTCTGAGTTTCAGCCTAAAAGCGCCGCTGGTTCACTGTGTAACTGATTCTGAGATGGCGTCACCGTTCATTGAGAACCCGGTGGACCTGGGAGCAAGAATAATTCGGGCAGCACTACGACGTGAGCGGCTTCTTCGAGATCGCGCTGATCCGCTGGCATTTCCTGATGAAATTCTCTATGAGCGATATAGATTTTCAGCCGAGGGAATACGGTACATCTGCTCACTTATTGAGCCGAGTGTCAGGAATGCCACTGAAGAAGCTGTGCGCTCACTGTCGGACAAACTGTTTGTGTTGCGCTTCGTTTTTTTGCCACAGGAACCTACTTACATTCAGTTGGTGATGCAGAATATCTGAACAAGAGCACTGCATGTTGCGCCATCCGCAAAGTGGTTCTCGCTCTTACTGAGAAGCTGAATATGTTTGTAGTGTTCCCGAGTCATTTAAGCACAATGCTTGTCAAGGAGGGATTCTATAAAATATCTGGTAATGTACTTTCAGACCCCTCTACATCATCAGTATTACTTGCTTGCGTAATGAAATTTAATGTAGCCTATAATATGTGACTAGGATTCCCCAGGGTCATTGGTGCAGTAGACTGCACTCATGTTCCCGTCACCGGGCCCCTGGGGGAACATGAGGCTGACTATGTAAACCGAAAGTCCATCCACAGCATCAATGTGCAGGTGAAATCTCAAAAATAATTTCTGTAGGTGATTGGTGGCACATGCACAGTGAGTGTATAGGCTTTTATCAGTGGCACACAATATTGTCTAGACAGACTTTTCACGAGTGAAATATCCAGTGGCATAGGTCTTTGAAAAAGAATCTCTTTATGATTCTGTCTTTCTAGATTAATCTCTTTAATCTCTTTCCACCTTCGTGCAATGCTCTCTTTAAATTTAACTAGAAATCACATTAACAGATGACTTGTGACCATCAATTGACGGTCACAAGTGTGGAGGCAAGGTGGCCTGGGTCCGTCCATGATGCAAGAATTTTCCGTGAGTCTGCACTGGCACACCAATAACAACAAGGTAGACTATATGGTAAAAAAAAAAAAATCTATTTTCTTCTTTTTGACTCCTTGAATTGTTGAGAATGACAAAGTCTTTATTTCTCTCTTCATTAGGCCTCTTTGATGGACTGCTCGTGGGGGACAGAGGGTACCCCTGTACCCAGCACTTAATGACCCCCTATCCTGACCCTGACACACCACCACAGAGATGCTTTAATGCGGCCCTGGGTAAGTGCAGGGTCAGGATAGAAATGACCTTTGGGGTCATTAAGTGCAGGTTCAACTGCCTCCGTGGCCTGAGGGTACATCCTGAGCGTGCGTGTGGAATCATCACTGCATGTGTGGTGCTGCACAACATCGCAATGATGAGGAAAGAACAAACCCCTCATGTGCCATTAGCAGCAGCTGAGATGTTTGATCCAGTGACCGACCAGCCAACTGGTGCAGCCATCCGGCAAGCCATTACCAACCATTATTTTAACCAAGAGTGATTGATAGTGTGTGAATAATAAAACTCATTCACTGAATGTGTCTTAATTTTGTTTTTATTGAAATGTCTCCATTTGCCGGGAAGAAAAAAAGCAGAACATGGCATTAGTGCATAATGTCATGCTATCAAACCAGTTTAAAAAATAAATAAAAAAATAAAGTACCATTTACTAGAATACCTTTTTTTTCCAACTCCAAGAGTTCAATTTCAAGCTTCAGCTTTTTTATCTCCAGTTCCTTTTTTATGTTGTCCAGCTCCAGATTTCGCTTATAGACTGCACGGAGTGTGTCTGTGGTCTGTTTGAATCGTTTTGGTTGAAAGGTCACTGGCATGTATAATCAAACAGTTTTACTTTTCACAACACCTTTATCTTAGTCATATTGTTTAACTTTTCATACAACCCTTACAGTGCTTTCCCTCCCAAGGCCAGATGCAGAAGTAGATGTAGAGGCTGTGGATCTTCTTCCTGTGAAAGATGTCCACCAAGTTAAGTCACTTTATTATGTGTAGGCCTACTTATGATGAGTATGTAAAAATGCACTCCTACTTCAAGCCTCTCGGAGAGCACAGAGACCGTCTCCTGGTCATCTATTTCAACCTGAAGAATGATTTCAGAGGTCTGCATGATATGGGCTGATCACAGCAAATGCAAAGTACCTGACACATTGCTGTGGTAGTTACCTCTGGGTTGGCTCGGGGAAATTGCCCTGGCGGCAGCAGCACCATGGTGTCTCCTACAACTGAAATTACACAGTGAATTTTCCTGCCTGATGCCAAGAGCAAATGTTAAGTACTTTACTCTTGACATACCATGGACAAAAAGGTTGTCCTGTGAGCTGCCAGCACCGGGTCCGACCTGAGGCCCCCCTTCAATGCCCTCCATGATTGGGCGCCCCTCATTGTTAGAGAGGGCCAGCTCCTCAGGTACTGTGAATTCTGGTGGAGCTGGCCCCCCTCCAGTCTTACTCTTTTCATTCTTCTTCCTGTTGGCTTAAGATAGTGATGATATTACAATAAAATGAGGTACAGTACATTATCCACACTCTGACAAAATGATGGGGCAGCTTGGCTACATACCACTTTGAATAATGTTTTTATATTTGGCTCCGACTTGCTGCCATGTCCGACTGCTGCTTCCACATCTTAATAAAAAGCAATATGAAATATGAGGCCAACCTAGTATTTATTTGTCACAGATAGGAGTAAAGTTTATTTATGTGACCATGAATAAACTGATCAATGTTTCACCCGTTGTAGGGCAGTGTCGCCAAAACACAAATCTTACAGGCCTGAGCTATTTTCACTGTCATAAAAAAAAAAAAAAAAAAAAAAAGTCTTTATTGTTATTGTACAGGGACAGAAGCTACATCTGCTTGTTCATCCCGACACAGTAATACAAAAACACACTGAACATTTATAGCCTGCGCACACTCAGCCTCGCTTTCAATAAAACACACAGTCGCATTCTGTAACTGAGATCAGTAAAGGTGAAAACAATATAGACATCATTCAAAAATGAAAGATAGTTGTTGCTTCAGTTTATTTATTTCTTAAATAGATGAGGGTTAATATGTAAAAGTTGCACAATGTTGAGCTTTCAGAAATTAAAACACTAAGGTCTTAATATAATATTGATCATAATATGAATCATCGTTAACTTACGCATTTACACGGTCAGCAGTTTTCTGCCAGCAGCCCTCCCGCGCTCTATTGGCGGCGACAGTGTTACTTTTTGCAGTTATTGTGTCTTTGAATTCTTCATAGCTTTGCATTATCAGAAGTTGCTCATCTTGAGTAAAATATGTGGCCCGGGATCGATCCATTTTCGCACGGAAGTAGAATATTATGACGTCAAACGCCCCCTTTTATGTGAACGCGCACAGAGCACAAAGCAGAGAGCCGGACTTAACAAATTAAGTTGATAACCACCGTCGCAGAACCGCTTAACTCTGTTTGGGGACTTGGGGCTTTGTTGAGCTGCATCATGAGCACAAAGCCTGGCTATGTTGAGCTCCCTTCGCAAAACACCCCTCAGGACTAACACATGGTCCATTTATTACTACCTTACTTCCATCCAGCCTGCGGAATGTTTTGCCTGTGAACAAAAGTTCGTTCTGACCTCAGACAGTGATGAAGCTCTCTGTCGCTCCCTAAAACACAATGAAATGTAAAAGACGTTTTGTGTTTTGTCAGACAGCAAAAAAAAAAATATATAAGGATTACCATAAACTTAGCTCTTTATTCAAACATTTAACTAGACTTTACAGTCTGGAAACAAAGCAGGGATCACAGCCTGATCTAAATCTGTTCATCTTGGTCCATTTATGTATATGAATTAAAGAGTCTACATCTCCACAGTCACAATAAGACATAAGATATAAGTCAACCTCTGAACCTCTAACGTTTGAAAGTGAAGGCTTTTAAGGCTTTACTTTCATAAGGCATCAAGTTGAGCATTACCAACGTATTTTAACTGAAATGTTGAGGTTGTAATGTCTGTTGAAGTTTAACATCTAGCGTTGGATGTTCAAATAAGTTAAAAAACTGAGTATAAACCCAATACTTACATTTAAATGTGAGATCTGCGCCACTTGAGGTTATTCATTTCCTCCTTCTCCTCAGGGGCACAACAAATCTTGGGATATGTTGTCAGGAAGGGGTTTTAAAAGGGGAACACTATGGAAATAGGAGGTGGACCCAAATGCAGTTACTCTCAAGACAAGAGGCAGGATTGAGGGAGAACAAAGGGCGAGCTTTTATTAAAACAAAAGCTGATGGCAACAAAAAAACCCAAGGAGCATAAATGAAAATCAGTCCGAGGACCAAAAACCAAAGTAGCCACTGAAACGGCTAAATAAAGTGCAAACCAAAAATGCAGAATGCAAGAATAAAAAAAAAACCACATACCATGGGGAGACTGGAAAGACATGAACAGCAGCAGCCACGAGCAGAGGCAATGAGCAGACAAGGAGTGCAGGGAAGACAGACTAAATACACAGACACTAATGACAAGACGAGGAACAGGTGAGGTAACGAGGGGGAGGAGCACAGAGGAGAAAACACTGACAGACAGAGGGAGACAAACTGCAACTAGGGAAATACACAGGACACTTACAGGACACCATAGGGCATGGAAAATCAAAACGAGACACAAGACACAACAAAATAACATGAATCCAGAGTCATGACATACTCTACTCTACTCTACAACCACGAAGGATAGTAGTGGTGCAGCCTCCAAAAACAGGTAAAAGCAGGGCGCATTTGAAGAACCCTTTGAATTGGGACACCCTTCGTGCGGTGTTGTGATGTAATTGCACTTCAAATGCGCACTCCAAAGTGCGCAGACCCTGAATTAGGACACAGCCACTGTCTCACTCATCTGTTGTGTGTGTGTTACAGTTAGTATCTTAATGATCTCTCTCATCTGTTCTGTGTGCAGGCTAGGGTCTTAAGACTGAGTTGAGCTTCCTGAGGCTGAAGGCGCTGAAGCCTAGTCCCCTTGATGGGTCAAAGGATAGTGTGATCGATCTAGGAAGCAACCAATCTGACTCTTTCTCCTCGTGTTAATCCTGGACACTGATCATTTTAGATTAATTTTATAATCACATTTTATGATGGTAATGTAACAAGGAAATAAAGGACGACAAAAAAGCGAGTCAAGTGTTCAAAAAAAGCGGTTTTGAATAGTGCTTTAAAAGCTTCACACAGCACGCTAAATCTTACTATTCAAAACCGCTTTTTTTGAACACTTGACTCACTTTTTTGTGGTCCTTTATTCCCTTTTAACACTACCATGAAGTGGAACATAAAAATGAAAAAAATGTCAAAATGAAAAATGCATAAATTGTATATGCTTTTGCAGTCCTTTATCAAGCGGTTTGATACGTTCGAGCAGAGTTTTCAGGACATTTTGTCCGCCCAGCAGGAGCGGGACTCCCACCGAAGTTCAGTCGCTGAACTGTGACAAGAGAATAAACAGCTGCGGGCCAGGCTTTCGGATCTTGAAGGGAGATCCAGGCGCAACAGTATAAGAATTGCTGAGAATTGTGAGATGCTGCAGTCGCGGTGTTGCCAGATCTCACGAGAGAAACAAGCAAGCGGGCCTAAGAAAATAAGCCCATAACAAGAGATTTCTCTGGTCGTGGTAAAAAAAGAAAAAAAAAGAAGAGATTATTACTAGGGGTGTAACAAAAACTGATTTGAATCGGAAAATCGATTTTGATTTAAAAGATGCGAGTACATCGGTACACGGACTAATAAATCGGTCTCTTAATGTAGCTTGAACTGGCCGATGGCCCGATTAAAAAGTTATAAATCGGTTTATGCTGCTCATGCAGCAGCAGCTGATGAAAACTGCATCTCTCTGACCGTCTCTCGCTCCCTCCCTTAAAACTCTCACGAGACTTGTTGCAGTTACGTCAGATAGCGCTGTGAGTTTGTGAGTGAAAGTTGAATGGCTGACCAGGGCAGGATCCACAAAACACATTACACATAAAAAGGTCATCAATGTATTTCCTTAAAACATGTAAAAAGCCATTCAACCATTTAGAATTTAATTTTGGAGCTAGGCTCACAAACTGTGTTTCAACATTTCTGTGTTCAGGATTTAATGGGCGGGTCAGAAATCAGAAATTTGCATAAACCCCGCCCTGCTGCGAGAGCAGTCTAAATACATTCAGCACATTAGCTTCGGAGGTTTTTCCACTTGCTCTCGAGTCTTTGATAACATCTCTTAGAATAGTTTGCAGCTAGCTAACCAGTCAGCCAGTCAGCTAAAGTCACGTCTCCTCCACATCGCTCCTGCATCTTTCCTGGATGCCACAGTGTGCAGGGTAACGGCGCTGTTAGTTTATTTAAGTTTCCTAAGGAGGACAATGTATGGAAACGGTGGATTGATTTTGTCAAAAGGAGCTACTGTGGAGAGTTTAAAATCACCACCAACACCGTCTCTGCAGTGTCCACTTTACCCCCGATAGTTACAGCAACTGTCACCAGGCAAAGTCTGGATATCTGAAGAGTCCGTTGACCCTGGTCAGTGTGGCCGAACCGACCTTCTCCGTCCCCGGCTTGCATCCTTGTCCAGCCCACAACAGGTGCTCACATCCCCGCCACCGACCAGACTTTAGATTCTCTGCCCGAGGCCCGACCCTGACCTGAACCGGACCGCAGGCCAGGCCGGGCCAATATTTCCCGTCAATATCCTCGGGCCGGGTCGGCCTATGATCAAGCATTTGTGTGTGTTTGAAATAACTCAAAATAATGACTGTATTTCCAGCTACAGAAGGCGCATCTCTCTCCTCCCTCCATGCTGTCTGTGCCGCTGCGTGGTTTTATACGTGAGTGAATGTCCTCGTGCAGAAAACGTGACTTCTCGCGCACGTGACGTCACTCCCTGAGACGCAAGAAGAAAGCAAAAATATATACTTTTACTAAGGAAAATGACTAAAATAATAGTAACGCATAGTGATTTGAATAAGTAACTTTAATCTGATTAGTGGTTTGGAAATATTACCGTGTTAGATTACTCCTCACTGAAAAAAGGGGTCAGATTAGAGTAACGTGTTACCAGCATCACTGATTGTGTAGTGTAAGTGCAACATGGAACTTGAGAACGTCCGTTATAACAGCCCACGTATTTACTCATCACCGTGAGTCCGCGGGGGAGAATATGGTCGTTATCGCCGTCAGCCTGGGAACGGACGGGAGGCGGGCGTTTTTTTTCACGAGAAGACCGCGGCAGCCCACAAACACGCACTATAAAGCGGCTAACATTGAAGATGAGTATAGCAGCGCAGCGCTGCTGTTCCACCGTCTGGGTAGAACCCTGGTTAATGTGTCGCCCGGCCGGCTTGGACACAACGTGCACGGGCAATTCAATGCATTTTGCTGAAGGTGCAAATCCTGGAAGTGATTTTACATCGTGCGTCCTGTCATGCCCATGTAATGTTAGCAAATGTTATTGCATTTAATCATGACATGATTTGGCCTCATTCCCTGAGTCCCGAGTCCATCTGACAGCACAATGATAATCCACAAGTAATATTTTATGTGCACCAATATAGCTATGACAAGGAATTATATGTAGACTGGGGTGTTTGTGTGTAATGTAAAACATGGCCTGTGAGGAACGAGGCTGAGCACCATCAGTGTCTGACTCAGAGTCAGTTTCTGGCTCTGATGGCTCAAACAGGTCGGGCTGGGTCCATCGATGACGCTGCTAGCTTCCATTGTTACTGTCGGTCCTTGTACAGTACACGGAGGCAGCTACCCTCCTGCGCGTGGGCGTGATTCCTGCACCTCTATCTGACACGCCCCCAGCGTTTCACAGCAGGGAGAAGTGCTTGTTTTTCCAGGATTTGGGGACCTAATTTTATATACTTGGCAATTTTTTTAATCTTTCAAATTTGGCTCAGTGGTCAATGTTTCTGTGGTATGACAAACCAGTGGCGAACCGTGAGCACTACAGCTGGGCCTTCACTTCACCGCGGAGAAAAGAAATCATCGCGGAAAAAAGCAACAGTACAATGAATTAAAAGGGTTAACAAGTGCAAATTTAATTAACGA
>CAEMYA010002140.1:295065-318403 GCA_903131615.1 Diplodus sargus | reverse complement strand
GTGTACTATGACATGATCATGTTGATCAACTGATTTTTCTCAAGAAGAACCCTGACAAGCATTAAGCATACATGAACTTCACTGCGTGTATGGGATGAACATATAATGGTCAAGTGTGTGTGTACGTGTGAGTGCACCAAGCATACAGTATTGCACACTGTCTCAGAAGAGTGAGAAAACTAATAGAAAATGAATAAGATGTAATTGTTTTTGATAGTTATTTAGTTTACATGTGGCAAGATGATACAAAAAGAAATACACTAGTAGTTACTGGTGGGGATTTTATTCAGCAGATGCATGTTAAAACAGCACTTTAAATGACTGACAATCTGCCTGCTTACAGTTAGCCACTTTGTTCTCTTTCAGAAAAAATGTACAAGGGATGTCTTGAAATGTTATGTTCTACCTCACTAGCTCATTGTGCCTTTATCTAAGGCTACACAGATCTCTCTCTTTGTTGGTTCTTTGAATTTAATTAACCAGAATATTTTGGGCTTTGGAGAGCTCCCAGAAGAGTGACAACTAATAGAAAATGAGTATGATGTAATTGTTTTTGATAGAGTTATTTCGTTTACATGTGGCAAGATGGCACTTTAAAAAAAAGAAACAGCACTTTAAATGACTGACAATCTGCTTACTTACAGTTAGCCACTTTATGTTCTCTTTTCAGAAAAAAAATGTACAAGGGATGTCTTGACATTTTATGTTCTACCTCACTAGCTCATTGTGCCTTGATCTGAGGCTACACCTATGTCTCTGTTGTTTCTTTGAATTTAATTAACGTTGGAGAGCTCTTACGTGTTGTTACATGCTAATAAACATGACAAAAACTACAAATACACTTCTTCTCTAGTCTTTGATAATTCTTTTTGAAGGAAATGCCACATTTACAAGTTAATTCATTTTATGAAATGATTGTCTACTTTCAACAAGAAATCCATTGCATCATACCCTCTCGAATTGAGCCATGCCACATCGAATTGAATTGAATCAAATCGAAATCCTTCTGAATCGAACTGAATCGAATCGTTCCATTTTAAAATGTATCGTTCCTTAATCGTACCGTACCCCATGTATCGAGATACTCATCGAATCGTCTTTTATTGGAGAGATGCACACCCCTATAAATAAAAAATAGTAAAAGAAAAGGGCATGGAGAACAAGAGGGGCTATGGAAGGTAGGTAAGAGTACCATAAGACATAAATATATATAACAGGTTTCTTATTAGCTAACAAACATTAATGATCAGCCATGTGTGACGGGGGGCTCACAGAGTTACGAAGCTCATGGCAGGCTGCTACATATCCTGCTGCCAGTCTACAGCAGTCCTCCAGTAGGACTGGAAGTCTTTCTGAGTCACTTAGGTACAGGAAATCTGGGAATATTTTTCATAATTTTTGCAAAATATTGGTCTCTGAGACATTCATTTTAGCTGCAGTAAGTTAGGAAGTGCAGCTCTGTCTCTGTCTCTACTGCTCCCTGGTCACAGTGAGAACACAACCTCCCCTCTCTGGGCAGCCAGGTGTGTCTGTGCCGGCCTACCTCCACTGCCAGGTTGTGCTCACTTAGTCTGTACTGAGTCAGTGTTCTCCTCAGTTTGGTGTCAGACACTGTGGTCAGGTAGGCTGCCACACTGTACTGTCTGTTTAGGGCTACATATGTTTCGATTTTGTTCTGGGATTCTATTAGTTCTGTCAGATAATCTATGTATTTTTCTTTTTATTTATCATAATTTGGTTGGGTCTTATGTTCTGAGGTGGTCGTGGTGTAATGATCTGAGTGGTTGATGGTTCGCTCAGCCTCAGGGCCAGCAGGCAGAGGGGACTCCTTTGTGGGTTCAACTCCTGGCAGCATAGGGCTTTGTAAGAAAAGGAGAGTAGGTCACTTGTTTTAAGATAATTCCAGAAATGTAGGGCTCGTTTTTGAATATTTAATAGTATAGTACGCAATGCATGAAGTGAAAAATAAAGAAGTTGCCTACAAGCCCATGACAAAGCCGATGAAAAGATTTTAGATAAAGAAATGTATTTATGAATAGAATTAAGTGCCCCCCCCAAAACAAAAATGCTTCGGACAAAAATGACAAATTATAGGATTGTGTGAAACGTGAATTGTCAAAAAAAGCAGCATTTACTGGAAAAGCTCCGTCAAACCACTCTCCATAAAAAATGTGGGAATCATGTTGATTTTGGGTGCAAATTCAGGACAGGAGGCTCATCAGAAGAGCAAAATCTTGAAAGATGATTAGATGGATTACATGCATGGCAGCATGTGTAAGGAAAACTTTTCCATCTTTCAACAGGCTCACCAGTTAATATATTAAAAATATCCATATCTAACCGTTGTGCTGCTCCAGCAAGGGCTCCGGTGCGATCGACCTGGGGCATAATGTCAGTAAATTAAAGTTAAAACACAGACTTCGCTTATCCTGTGCGAATGTGCCACACGAAACACAGACGTGGTGGGATGATTTCTAAATCACTTGAGGTCCCCAGGTAATACTAGTCCTGTGCAAAGAGCTGCATTTCCCCCGTAGCAAAATAGCGGAGTGTTGCCAAACAGACGTTATTGCGTCCCTCACCAACTCAACCACAACTTCAGTCCCTTCGTGGTCCATCCGATATCGTTTTAATAATTCCCTGTCATTTAGCGTCTTCAAAACATTCGGCTGTGACCAGGTCTTAGCGAGTTAGGAGTCCTCTGGACTACTTGTAAGGTCTCCCAGACTGAGGTGCTACTTTTAAGCCTAAAATGTTTTGTGAATAACTCTTATTTTCAAAAATTAGGAGTCCTAAAGTTATGACTGACGCGCCCATTATTTTATATAGGAGTTGCTCCTAAAGTCGCCTGTTAGGAGCTACTTTTAGCCTTAAGATTCTTTGTGAATATGGGCCCAGGTCTTTTTTAACTTAAGCCAAATATTCCCTGCGGTGCTGGTGGCGGTGTGGACGGTGGTGCGGCTGTTCCCTCCGTGCTGACTGACGGGTGCTCCATTTATTCTTATATCGTTGCTTTGTTTGTTTTCATATGTTTATTCCACTTTGTCAAGTGTCCTTGGGTACCCTGAAAGGTGCTATATAAATTAAATCTATTATTATTATTATTATTATTATTATTATTATTATTATATATAATTTTCACCTTCTCTAACAAGTTCAATGTAATTTGTGTATTCAGCTTTAAACCAAATATGTATTCCCCCTGAGCTCCTTCCTTGTGTTACTCCAGGAAGCTTGCTTGAATTGACTGTCAACTCCCCATAGCCTGGAGGACAGCCAGTGGGCAAGTCTCCTCTGTCCCACGTCTCCATTAAAATAATGATGTCAGAGTTTTTGAGTTCATCAGTAAACTCAGAGTTATTGCTTTTTAGTCCAAAGGCTGATGATCGTAGCCCTTGGACGTTCCATTGGCTGATTATAAAAGATTAATATCATTTGCAATATAATTATTGAATTTGTTGTTGTTTCATACAAAGTGGAAATGAGTTCTTTCAGCTATGGGTAATATGCCTAGAATTGTAAGGGACTGTTTTAGGTATAGAATTGGTTTAAATTCTATACTCAAATTAAAAAATAAATAAATAAATAAATAAATATAAAATAATACAAAATACAAAAGTAAGAAATTAAATAAAAATGGTATTAATAACATATGGTTGCATTGATATTAATGCCTATTGATAAATTAACAGTATTAATAAACAAAGAGTTTACAACAGTTCACAAATGTGTGTGAGTGTTTGTTCACCAGGGCCCCTGACCGGTGAGGTGCGTGCAGATAAGGGTGAGCATTTGTCTGATGTCCATCATGTGACGTGAGCCTGGAGCTCCAGTGAGGGCTTCAGCCCCAGATAGCAAATATTTTGGCTGTATTATGGCTTTCATTTGGCATTTTTGGCTTCCTTTTGTCATTAAGAAAGCCTTTTGGGTTAACTGTGGTATGATTAAGGTTGTCCATAACAGATAAGTAGGCGCCAGCAATATATGGCTGAGTTGTGGCATATGTCTGGTAAGCCAAAAGACTGGGCAAAGAGCGGGATCAGGTATTAGGGATGGTATGGCATGTTTATGGCAAGCCAGAAGGTTGAGTAAAGAGTGGCAACATCTGATTCCATATATGGATGTGTTTTGGCATATTTCTGTAAAGCCAAAACACTGCACAAACAGCGGGAGTTTCTACCCAGAGGAGAACCCCACTTCATTTTAAAAGCAGGATCAACACTGAGGTATGTACATATTAAAATATTATAAATGTACACTTAGCCAAGGTTAATTGTAAACTCTGATTTTCTGTCATTGCCTCACCAAAATACCCAATAAGGTTTACGTTTTCCTTTAAGGTTGTTAAAGTAACTGTAACTGTAGGCTAACTGTGTGGTGGCTAATAAACGAGCTAACTGGTAGCAAACTAGATTCTTGTAAAACAGGCAGACCCAGCCCATTTGATTAAATTACAATATTAATGTTATAACACAGATAGAACTTAATATGAAGGAATAGCAAAGTATAATTGATAGCTTCCTAACCTTTACGCAGATAGCTAGCATATCTAGCATTGCTCAATCATTTCTCCACACTGTTCGGTCTCTGTGGCGGTTTAGCTTCGACTCGGATCAAACTCTTTTCCATTGCATGCATCTCCGCTCCGTCTCTGGAGCCCAGAGCAGCCGGAGTCCGGTGAACTACGAGCTAACGTGATAACAACCATGTATAAAGTCAGACTGAAATGTAAACAATGGGTGACTTTGCCTTTCGGAAGTCGAATTACTGTTCAACATTACTCGCCTGTGCCTCGCGGACAGGCACGGTTCCCTCCGCTGTCTGGTGCCAGACAGGTGTTGTGTGAGATCCGGTTTCCCCTCGCACTGTCTCTCCTCTCTCTTAAACGAACACCGAGGAGTTTTTTTGTTGTAAAAGAGTCTCATATTAATGTGGATGAATCTACGTTACTCACAATTGTTAATGGGTCCATTTTCAATAAATATATCGTTGAAATGACCAATGGGAAAAAAAAGTTGACCTTGAATTAAAATTGACCAATAGGAGCCATCCGGGCTGCATGGTTCCTATTGGTCAATTTCTCTGCAGGCCTGCAGCCGCTAGAGAGAGTGGATTTTTTTTCGTTCGTTTTGCTCTTCACATTGTGTAGGTCGTACTATAGGGCCATAACCACCGTCTAAATGACGTTAATAATAATGATCAATCTTTCAAATCGTAGACCAATGCTTTAAAGCTTTTAATGAAGCATTCCAAGGTTAAAGTAGATTTAGTAAGTCTGTCTGTCTCTGTCTTTGTATATGCTATCACTTTTAGATGCTGTGAGAAGACCCCGCCTGCTCTTCAGCCACTGATACTGAAATTGCAAAAGCAATTAAAAAGTGGTTTTACTGGGCTGGGGATAGAGACGGCGGGAGGAGGAAATGCCAGGACTTAGCCAGGACCACACCAGAACCCAGCCAGCACCCAGCCAGGGGCGCATTGAATGGAGGCTATTACTGTATATAGCCTATGCTATATGTTCTATAACATGTTTATAACTGTTGTCGTTTTTTTTGCCTGCATTCTAAACTAATCTTTGTGTACCTGTCAGACATTCCCAGAGCCACGCATTAATAAAAAAGGTGAGGTGGGTATGGACATGGGGGTCCATTGTGGGGTGAGCATGGCAGTGGTAGTCGTGGGTTGGGTGGGGCGGGGGCCTCTCTCTCTCTCTCCCTCTCTCTCTCTCTCTCCCTCTGCAGCGGACAGAGAAGCGGCTTTATAGGCACAACACATACAACACCATATTACGTACGAAATGCGTACGGTAGATAACTGTGGTGTTTTTGTACCACCGTTTTTTTCACGTCCCTATACACAACAGGAATTTATTTATTCATTAAAAACACACAAAGGGCACTTTTTAATATGAGGTAAAAAGGGCGGGGGCTCAAGCACTCCTTGGGCCCTATGTGTGCACGTGCCTGGACATTGGCATAGTATGAGAAGTTAATTGCGAAGACAAGATGTCAACCCCCAAGTGGTATTTAATTTTTTGTCAACATGGCTTGTGACATATCCCAGCCAACAGGGACATACAATGAATTTAACAACTAAAACTAACTGGAAAAAAACAAACTGTAAGAGCTATGCTAGTTCTGTGAACATATAAAACACACTAAGAAGGAGAAGGCTAATATGTTGATGGAAAGTTAAATTTATCATGTTATCTGGTTTAGAAATAGATAACTTAGAAACAGGTCTGAAATAGACTATCCTGTGATGGGATCACACCAGCCAAGATGGCCGTCAAGAATAAGTCTAATCATTAGTCGTTACTGATACATCTCCACATGAGACCGCACACATCTTTGAACTCTGCCTTCATTTTTTTCTCAACTACACACCTGTAAAGTGTCATGATTGCATCTTGCAGGATTATGATGCCATCACACCAACAAAATATGCCATCAGACAGACAGACAGACAGACAGACAGACAGACAGCTCCTCTAGACTGGACAGGAATGGAACTAGGTTACAATGGTCTGCAATAAATGTGAGCCAGAGGCGTAAAGTGGGGGCCAATTACCCCTTTTCTACTAATTACCTCCTTACTTCCTGCCCCCTTGTTTGGACCACACCCATCTTTGAACTTGGCCTTTATTTCAATCTCAGCAACACACGAGTAAAGTTCTGTGACGATGTCATGCGCAGTTGTAATGCAGTGTTACTGATATTGCTGTGTTGTTACAAGAATATGAAATTACAGTAGGCCTGAGCGATATTGCTGAAAAATCTTTCATTACAGGTAAGTTTCCTATCAATCGCTATAGATAATTATTAATACATTTAATGATAACTGAAGAGTAGGCAAAGAAAGGTCGATGTTTTTATTCGCAATTTCACTTCCATCGGCACACATTCTCTCTGATTTGTCTGTCCCTTAATGAGCAGAACATTTTTAAATGTATTGAACAGATTTCAATTTAATTTGGTGGAATGTCGGCCAATGCCAAAGTGACACAGGAGTGGTTAATGCGTGCACGTGTACAGAATGCAATAGCGCCATTGTTTGGACCCACTCAGTACCACATAATAATTATATGGCAATATATATTAATCATACACATATTCAGTTTCTGACATTAGTATATAAGAAACCAACAAACTATTTTATACTTACAGGTACTTGAAATAATGTAATAAGTTCACAGTCAACCCAGCTGTAAAGAGCCACTGGTAATCAAAGAGAAAGACAAATGCTAATGCTATTTATTAATACTAATATTACTGAGAAATAAAGCATAGTATGTACTGTACTACGTACTTTGTATGTAGTATGGAATATTATGTAATCCTGAACTCCTTTTTGGACATAATGTCTGTTTTAAAATGAGCAGAACTCAGGGTAGTCATCAGTCTCACCACACAGTGACACGATTGTGCAGCCTTAGCTGACATGTTTTGGATATGATTAGCAATCCTAATAATGCTGATTAATGGTTGATATTTAATATAACTATGTCATTCACAATAATGTGCCCCTTCCAAATTGGCTAACAAGACACCATTATTAGCAGGAAAAAAAGGCCTTTACTTCCTGCTGCATCGTACTGATTGACTGACTCTTTTAATTTTTTTGTTAAAGACAAAGCTGTTTCTCAACAAACTATTTAGAACTGTTGAATACTGAAAATAAACATCTGGGGATGTTACATGACAAAAGCAAAAGGAAGGTTGTGATGGAAACTTCAGGTGTGATAACAGGAGATTTATAAAGGAAAAGGTGTGCAGTAAACTTAATCTTTTTTTTTTTAATTATTTTTTTTGGCCTTTATGGCTTTATTGATAGTACAGATGAAGAGGGTGACAGGAAACAGGGTGAGAGAGATGGGGAGTGACACGCAGTAAAGGGACCCGGGCCGGGATTCGAGCCCGGGTCCGCTGCAGCGAGGACAGAGCCTCTAAACATGGGGCACCCGCTCTACCGACTGAGCTAAGCGGCGCCCCAGTAAACTTAATCTTAATCTAAATGTGTGACAACTCAAAGCTCAACAATTTGGCTGTGATAGTGTCACTATCCATCAGCAGATGACTACAAGCAGCTTCTTCTCTCTCTGTCCACTCATTGCCACTCTCTGCAGCCAGGGACTCAAACACCATCTGCAGCCTGCTCATGTCCCCTCTCGATACCAAATAAGAAGTGATTTCAGTTTTTGTCCATTCATGTTTTATTTTATAAATATAGCCTAAAATGTTGAACATCTATCTGCATTAACCCCCGTTGAAGACAGGATACAAATTCCAGAAATTACACCTGTACACAAGTTCAGTTCATCATTGTACTATACTCCCATATTGTTAGGATCTGCGGATTGTGTCAATAATCTAATTTACACAAGTTTGGTAGAATACCAGGATGTGGGAATAATTACTTAAAGCTTCCATACTATAAGATTTAAATTTATTTTTTTCCAAATTGTAAACTATACATGGTAATTTTTAAAAATAAAATCATTATTCAGATTTGATTTGGCTAGAGTGACTTCATTAGCCTTTAAATCCACACACACTTTGGTTGCTAGTTGTGCTATGTTGTGCTAACACGTTTTTATGACTTTTATCCTTTTGCACACAATGACACAAATGCAGCATACAGCATTTTATGCATGTGATACACTTTGCTGCTTAAGGTTTCACGATATTCTACTGTTCAGCCTGAAACAATGCAAAAGATGAAGTCCATGTAAGTAAACTGGGATGTGAACAGGATTGCAAGATTTAAATATTCTCTCAAAACTAGCACTAGCATTGCACACGTTTGATGGGCATCAAGGATACACACAAAATAGTTGGTCAGTAACACGTTAGGGGTTACCTTTTCTTTTCTTTTCACGAAAATGTGAGTCTCTGTTTTGAGAAACTTAAACTGCTTTGTCGAAATGTGTCAGACAACATCTAGAGGGAAAAGTGTTTATACCTGTTCTGAATAGACACACAAAGGCAGTATGATCTCTCACCTCTCAAGAATTTCCGGGGAGTTTGTCCTCAAAAACATGTATTCATTTGATTTTAAATACAACAATGAATGACTGTGTTGCTGAGGAAAAATAGAAGCTTTCACACCTATACTCCCCTGGCCAATCACTCTAACAACTGTACGTTTTGTTATGTAATATGGGTGATAGTGTTAGGCTGTCAGGTTGGCTGCTTCAGAAAGTTAAAGAAAGTTGGATGACACAGCTCCAATTCTGCCTTTAAAAAAGTTGGTTTTAGATGTTGTCAGACAAGGCAACAAACACTTTGTCTGAGGCTTATTGAGGCTTTTTGGTTTACCTCATTTCAATGAATAAAGCCTCCGTAACAGCTAATCAGTATGCAGTGTTGTGAATGATTCCTAAGAAATAATGTAACTTTTTAAAATACTTTTTAAAATTAAGCTTTTGAAAACATTAGGGAAAACATTCCCATCCTGAGCCCAAAACTCTTAAGATACAGCAGATAATCAAGGCCTAAATTAAGAAATGAGGTCATATGTTTGAAAAATAACTAAAACAACATAGAACAGAATTTCAAATGAAATTATGGTCAAGTATGTCATTTATAGTGCCCTGATAGTCTACTGTGCAGAAATCCAAAGCCATGAAAAAAGGTAATTTAGCACTTTTAAATTAATGTCATTGCAAGCTCTTCAAGAACAATTGACTGAATATTAAATTGTAACAAAAATAAAAACACAAAACCAACTTCTCTCAAAACCATCTTTATTTTCAAGAGCCAATTCACAGTAGCTGCAATCATCATCATGAGCTTAAAATCCTTTCCACTTGGGCTCCTCCATGCTCATGTCAAAGCACTTTCCAGAGGTGGACAATGGATTACTGGATAATGTTTCCAGTAAAATGCAGAGTGCAAGGCAGCATCTCATTTTGACACTTAATCTCCCTTTCTGTTTGTGACGGTTTTCCATTATGTGTTGAACAGATGATCTGAACAAGAAGACACTCAAACACACAAGGAGAGAAATCTGTGTTGACGGTGGATGACTTTTTCTCTGATGCTGGTTATACTTTGACCAAGAAGTTGTCCTTACATGTGTTCATGTGTAGCTATGCTGCTTTGTACTGACAGTGAGGTCCAGCTACAGTAATATATTTTTTAAAATTTTTATTGTAGAACTAATGCACTAATTGAAGTGTCTGTTTATGATTCATAATGTCTTGCTCATTGTTTTTTTGAAGACATGGAAATGGATTTGAGAGCTCTTGCTCTACTGTACTGTATTTTTTTAACAATGCGAAACAATATAATGTTCATATTATGCTAATAACATCTGTAAAAAAAATCTGCAGTCTGAAAATATACATCCTTTTTTCCTTTGTACTGTAAAATAGCTTTTCTATGGTGCAACTCTTGTTATTGGTTTGTAACTGAGTAACCTTAAGAGTAACAACTCGTGGGAGAGATAACAGCGTACTGGCACCTCTTCAGGAACAGTAAACATTTATTTAAACACTAGTCAGCATTGACTATGTTTACATGCACCAACAACTCTGTGCATATAATATTTCAAGTAATTATGGTCATGGTGTGTGAGGTGTAAAAATCCAACATATTCTTACGGCCATCAACACCACTTTATACATATTCTACAGAAAAACAAACATTAGTTTCATAGACTACAAAAAGTTTTGCAATGGTTATGTGAATTTGCATTTTGATTTAATCTGGTCAAAAATTCATTTTTTTATTTTTACTTTAGTTCTTTGTATAATATGTGTAATGTGTTGCAGAAATATCTGTAGAAGTTAGCATGCTAACCAGCTAGCCCCTATCCACTTTGTGCCTTAAGTGGAGATACTCTAACAACATCCACATCTCAGTCTTGGCAGAGCTAGCTGCATGGATAACTGAGCTTAGCTACGAGCAAACGGTAGCTAAAGTTAGCTCTTATCGGTTACTTGGATGATATGCCTCCTATTTTGGAATATGAATTTGTAGTGGGCCAATTATTACCCCTCTAACAATGAGTCAAATTACTTATTGTAGTATGAAGGATCACTTGCAGTTATTAAGCATTTTAGTCTCTTTTTACGTAACTGTTGGTTTTATAGCCTACAAGTTTACTGTTTATGTTCTATCTCATCATTAGTTTATATTCTATTCCCATTGATTACTTAACTAGGTAGCTGTTTTCAACATCCATAAAGCTCAGATAAATCAACTATAGCTAACTCCTCTTCCACAAAGTGTGCAGCTAGCTGGTGAGCATCATCTTGCACAAACAGTAGCAGCTAAAAAGCAAGATATTTCTCTCAGAAGTTGTTGTTGACCAAGACAGAGACTAAAGGAGAGTGGATATTAGACTTACATTCATCAGGTCACCACAAACACCACTCACAAAGAATGCTAGGTCCAGATCTGCAGTTGTGTAAATGGGCAGTAGCCTAGTTTGCTAACATGTTAACCATATCAACTTTTTAAGGCCACACTTCGCTAAATCAATGTGATTTTCTGCTTGGAATGAAGCACTGCCATCAAATGGCCAACTAACACAGATTAATGCAGCTTTGAGGTTATTGTGAATAATTTTAAAGGACACTCCTGTAATGTGGTTTATAACCTCATTATGATTGGAAGTCAGACTTTTGTAACTTTTATTTTCCAAACGTTCATTTTTGTTCTTCTTTTACACATAATGCAGTATAAAAAACTTTGAGAAAACTTTTGAACTGTACGCTTTGTTATCTCTGTCAAGCAGGATTTGTGACTCTCCTGAAAGACCATTAGCACTGAAAATTCATACTCTGACTTTCAGAAAACCAGGGCTGGCTGCAAAAAGAGACATGATGTAACCCTGCGAGAAGAACGTTGACTTAAAACTAACTAAAAGTCACTTTTGACTGAAAATTCTTCAACTTTACAAACCTACACAAATTTACTCTTGAAGATCTATAAACATAGATTTGTTGTCTATCTTAATTTCATGCAGCTAAGCAGGAATTGGGAGCTATTGGTCCTGCTAATCCTTAGGTCAACACGCACCTTCAGCCTTTGTTCCTCAATGCAAGTTCACTAGAGGAGACCGATGGACTATTCTGCAAACCTTTATTTGCAACAGCTAAAGGAAAGCTGTTGAAAGCAATGGAAAGATGTTAAAGATATTGCGCTGAATATACTCTGTGGTGTGTTGAGGGATAAACAGTGGAGAAGTTCATGGGGTAGACTGTGATCGCTAATGGCAATAAATGTTTAATGTAAAAGTGGTCACCTCATACAATTCATACCCAGCTCTCTTTGTAGTTCATTGTTTTACTTTTAACTAAACAGTAGTAGTTTAATGTATCGGTAAGTGTCACACTCTTATCAGTACCCATTGTATGCTGCCTGTCAAGTGCCCAACACCCAACAGACAAATACTAACTAGCTGGTGAAGAAAGCTGAACATCTAGCAGACAAAGTCAGGGTTGTGTGTCCATCTGCTTGTTGTGTCTTTAGTGGCCAAAAAAAGGAGAAAAAAAAATCCCCCCCAAAAAATCAATTAAATCTTTGAAATGATTACATTTTTATTTTGTGCAGGTTTCTCAACCGCCACTGTGGCCCTTTGCCTGTGCAGGAACCCAGGAATATTTTCAGGAGCTCTGGTACTCCAGGAACATTACTTGCATTTCCATCCTAGGAACATAGTTCCAGTTTGTGTTAACGCCATCTAAAAAGTTCCCTAGTCCTGAGGTAGCACGTATTAATAATCCAGCCTATCAGGATGAAGTTAAAGTACTGATGTCACTGTCTGGTCAAACAAAAGCCTCCAAACTGTTACAGCACATATACAGCTGTCGGCAAGCAAGCGTGGTCACTGGGGCTTAGCCTGGGAACTTCTTCAGTGTTTTTTATGTTTAACAAAGTAATGCAGCCGAATTCCTGAGACTAGTCTAAAACTCTATAAAAATTCAAAAAAGAGGTAAGAGAGTTAGCCTTTATTGTGGTCCTGTACTAAGGTAGAACATCAAACAGTCATGTAGCAGTAAATCACAAAAGACAACCAGATGGTAGTGTTATCATCTCATTGTACTTTTAATGCTCTTCAGGTCTAATTAGCTAATTTAATTAGCTGGTCTAATCTTCATAGTTCATAAGACGCAATGAAAACACAAATGCACCAAAGTGACTTTTAGGTCCTTGTTTAGTTCCTGAGTTAGGTTCCTAGGACTATTTGGTTGAAAAGGGCCAAGGACAAGTCTGAGAGCAGAAGTAAAAGTGACCAAACTTTTTGTTATTTCATTCATATTTGTGCAGCCAGCCCATGGTTGTTGATAGTTGACAGAATTCCTTTCCCATTTTTTGTTGTTCTTGTCGTTGCCTGTGTCAACTGATGTTTACACGTAATTTTAGGTCACTTTATCCATCAAGCAGAAGTGGGTACTAACTTGTGGGAGATCATTTTTATCTTTATTGTGTGTTTTCTACCAGGACTACTCATCAACTGGTTTATTAATGGCACCAGGCAGCCTCAGTCACAGGGTATCAACAATTTAACATGGCAACGACTTCAACAGGACTATGGACAACAGGGGTGCATGTAAACGTGGTCAATGTTACTTTTCCAAATGGCTCTAGCTCAGCATGGCCCGGCCTGCCAACCTGGCCGCCTGAGCCTGGGTGCCCCCCATCAATTCTCTCCCTCTGATTGTCTGTGCATTTATTTTTGAGTCTGTACAGTTTTGTGAGGTGTGTGTGTGAGGTCCGGGTCATTCAAACACTGCAGCAAGTCTATTGCTTTGATAAAAGGCATCACTTCACAGAAAAGAGAAAAAAACACAAGCTGCTTTGAGGAGTAGTGTGAAGCTTGTAAAAGCGAGATATACAAAGCAAATATTTGTCACATTGCAAATGACAATACCATAGAGAGGCTTTTAGAATGACAACACAAAGAGAACATAGCGTCTAAAATAAAAGAAAGGAAAGGGCGCTACGTTTTCACAATCTCACCAGCTTTCTCAGTGTACCTTGCTGATAGATGATGAATCATACTGTGTCTGGGTCTCCACATCCCACCAGTTGGTCACAGTGGTGGGGTCTGACCCATATGTTATCCAGGCACATGCATATATGCATTTATGTGCATGTGTACAGTTTGCGTACAGGTATACTGTATGTACTGTATATGTGCATGTTTGTGTTAGTGTATATGCATGCCATCATAAGAGGGTGGTGGGCTGTTATACAAACACAAAATGTTCCTATCTGCATGTTAATAACAATACAGTTGAATCACCAATTTCCCCAACCCACCGTAGCACCATGATGTCACTGTTTTAACATACAGTCTCCCATTTTCAGGGAGTTGTAAAAAAAAAAACTCAAACACAACGTTTGTGGGACTAGTGCGGCAAGAAATCCGAGATGAACATTTCAAACTCATAAAGGTTGTATTGTAGAAGCTGCTAATGTGGACTTACACAAGAGTCGGGGACTCAGTGTGAGTGGCATGCACTAACTTGCATAACCAGTCAAGTCTTGGTATCGCTATGAAAGCCCAGCAGGGATTCAATAAGGAGGGCATCATTCACTTGGTTTTGGCACAGCATGTGGCATTAATACACAAAAACAAGTACTTTATGATTGTCTTTTCCTGACATCAGTGTCATTATGTGCTTTTGTTTGTCCTGACCAGTCTCTGGCAATTTTGGACAAGCTCGTTTTCATGCTACTGTTACGTTCCTTTCAATGCTGGAAATCTGAATTACTAGCAGGTAGGTTGGAAGTACAACCTTTGTGTGTTTCTGTGGTCCAGTTTGTAAAAAGAAACATGAACACAAGGAAGATTTTCTCTGGAAGAAAGTTTTTTGTGTTTTTATGCAGCTAACCAAACAATTCTAAGTGATGGCTTATAGATAACACATTTATTAAGGGCTGCAACACTTTCTTTTTGTTATCGATCAATCAGCTGTTTATTTTCTTGGTTAATCAGTTAATTGCTTGTTTTATTAAACTGCATTTGTAATTTTGTCTGACCAATCATTCAGAATCTAAAGATGTTCAATTAACTATCAAGCTTATTTTTCTGCCAATCATATAATTTACTGCATTATTTTATATAAAAAGCTCTAAACAATCAGTTTTATTAGAGGTATTGGAGGTTGGTAAGAAGCTCTATTAACCATGAAGGTTTGGTGAAAAATATTACACACATGTTAAATCTGTCATTAAACATATACTATGGCCTCCTTCTCCTTTTTGTCTCTGGCAAACGTAAATACTTACTAGAATATGATGAAAGCCCTTTATCTCCTTCCAAATGTGCACACTCCTCAATGTAGCATTGTTAATATTCAAGAAGCAGCCCTTTGAAAATTAAGAATTTGTGAGCTTAATATTTCATATGCTTCCTGTAGGTCCACTAAGAGTGTGTCACTTCTTGGAGAGTCTAAATTTGGAATTCTTAGTGGATCACACCTAAACTGTAATGTGGACCTGATCACTTTAGTACTTGAGGAAATCTTGTGATTAAATTTACAGATATTTTAATGGAGTTTGGTTTGATGTTTTGCAATGTGCTTTTTTTGTCCAATAAATTTCTATGCAAGAGTTTCTTGCATATTTCAGACTTCATTATCAGATAAACATTCTTTACTTTCACTTGAACAAAATGTCTCTCCCTTTCATTTGTGGATAAAACATGTTTGTATTTCTTCTCCTATTGCCATTGTATGCTGTTGTAATTAAACTGCTAATGTTTCCATGGTATTAACCAATATTTGCTAGTTAGTTAGCTCAGCACATAAGAAGCAGTCAGTGTTCCTTTATATTTCAAAATTGTTTAGCTACTTAACACAAAAGGCAGAATTATGCTCATAAATTACTGAAAAACAAACTTGGGTGTTAAGGATTTACAATGTATTTTCAGTACTTTTTTGCGCAGTGTTAAGAATGTACATCACCATGCAGATATGATGTCAAGTAAAGCTTCTCAGAAAGGTGACGTTGCAAATCTTGCAACACAGTTTCTTATGCAGAGTTCTGCCTTGAGATTTTCTTATAAATTCAGATTTTTCCATCATCTCTGGAACGCAGCACTACTACATTGTGATGTGTGGCTACCATGATACTGACAAAGTCTTGTGAGCTTTTGTCCATTAGAGTAAGAGTTGCTGTTAAAGGGTCAGTTCACAGTATGATGGTGAGAAACTGAACAGTTCAGACACTGACCAGATAGATGACTTGACTATATGACAGTTAATATTAACAAACTAATGGGTCCAGTAAAGTCGAGCAGGTGGGAGAAAGGCTAACGGATCACTAACAATGTCTTGTTTTGTGTATCAGGTGAGCAGCCATTTTGAGTTTTTCAACATAAAGGAAGGAAAATACAACATTTGCATGGTTTCTAATGAATGAACAACTGTTGATAAAATCACCATTATGACAACTGTACAATCATCAACACACAAAAAAGAAAAAACGTCTATATTAAAATCCGAGGTGAGAGGTTATATCCACAACAATAACAACAACAAAACAAAACAAAACATAAAAAAAAAAAAAGAAAAAAAAAGAAAAGAGAACAAAATACTATTCACATGTACCCGCACTGTAAGGAATGGTTCCATCCAAACTAGACCAGAGAGCTACTCCTAAACTATGGAATGAAGTGACACTCAGTAGTGCTAATAAAAAGTTCATTGTGACGGGCCTTCTGCTGGTTGCACCCCTGAGACCACCAGGGTTCCTAGGCGCTGATGTATGCGCACACATACATGCACGCAAACATACACACATACATTAAAATCTGTTGGTCAGTCCTCGAAGACCTCCAGGAAGAGAGGAGGGAATAACTCGGTGGGACACTCCACTTTCATGTGGAGGAATCGACTGGCGTGGCAGGCACCGATCATCCGCAGGTCCGTCACCTTCATTAGCAGCTTGGGCCAGAAATGCGCCACTTTGTGTTTGCGGTAATTGATGTAATGTTCAAAGGCCAGCAGAAACTCCTCTTGACAGCGTTCGATTCGCTCAACACTACTCAGACCCGACCGATCTGATAACAAGAAGACATTGACAATGTTAATAGTTAGTGTACTGCAGGAATTTCAAGTAGAAATATCTACACTATTTATACTGAATACATTTCGTACAACCGTCATTGTTTAATCACTGTCTTCCTGCTTCATGTACTCTACTTAACATAGTTGTAAATGTGGGATGTGGGATTATCAACATTTCAGGTGGGCTAAATTTCACTCATCCTTCAACAAAAGTGGCTTATTGTCTTGTTTGCTTTAGTGATCTCACTGTGAGCCTGACATCAAATATGACTATGGTGATTACAATGTTATATGTGATATGTGATATGTGAAATGACTGCCACAACTATAAAAGTTAGAACAAACCACAACTACCTTAAAAATGCCCGATGCTTTTCAGAATTTCTTTGACTGAATTCATACGAAAGTAAAGTTGTTACAATACAAGAATTTTAAACTTGATACAATGCTTTTATGAAAAAATGATACTCAAGACCTCTTCTGATACGATGGCAACAAGAAAAAAATAATAAAAAATGGGATAATTTGTTTCTTTTTTAATTAACAATTTAAACACAGTGCTGGTGCAGAACATGTCACTAACCACATACCAACAATGTTTCAATTAATGTTTACATATGCGAAAATCAGTTTCAAGAACTGTTTTCTTTATAGATTTTGTACTTTTGATACTATTGAATACATGAACGTAAACGTGGAATTGGAAACCCATTTAGGTATCGATACTTTTGACAACCTTATATTAATGCAATCTGTGGCTACAATCACTGGGTGTCTCTCAAGTAAATCCACAAAGAGCTTTTGTTTCAACAGAAGAAAAAACTGCTGGAAAGGAAATTGTACTAAATTTTTTCTCAGCTGAAACATACGATCAAGTCAATGCTGCAACGTGTCCTTAATTATTAGTTCATTAGGTGAGCCAGCAATAATTATGTAACTGCACTATGTTCGCCAATAAATATCCTGGTTTGTTATTTAGATGAATATACGTGGTGACATGTAAATATTAATTCAACTGTATTAAGCTTTTCTGGTAGTTAACTTTAGATATCAAAAGCAACAACCTTTAAATTTAGAAGTATTGCTTTCAACCTTCTAATCTTGAAGAACTATATTGATTAAACCCCAGTGGCCACTGTAAGTGTGTCACATGACAAGACAGATGGGCAGGCAATCCCCATATCATGACTATCATACAACACACAGCAGAACATTATTGATCTTCAATGAGATGCAGAGCGTCACACAGAGAAATGGCAGTGGAGCCAAAACCAAGCTAGCTGGACAAAGCTCCTCTGAACAATTATGGTGATTAATTGGCTGACCTGTAGTTTTTTTTAATTTTTTTTATGGATTTCATGTCAGAAAAAAACTGTTCATACAGTCTGTGCAAGAGTGAATAAAGCTAACAGTGCTTTTGAGACAGTGGGACAAGTGACCTTTATCATTTAAGAATGAGTCTGAAATTTTGGTTCTTTTATTTTTGTTCTCGGTCCCCAAAAAATTAAAATTCCCCCCCCTCAATATTCCTATTTTTTTAGCATTTTTAATTCAATGCTAGCCTCCCAGTAGAAAAATCAGATGGCAAACAGATGACATGCAATAATGCAACAAATACATTAATGCGCCAAAATAAGACAGAAAGCCTCTTAGGATGAGAGTCCAGACAGCAGGTGCTTACCTGATGAAAGTAGGATGACAGCCTGTAGAAGAGCCACCTCAGAGTCATCCAAGTTAAAGGACGACAGCGACACACCAAGATCAAAGATGGCATCTGAGACTACACCCAAGCCTCCGTTCTTAAGCTGACCACGTGTGACTGCCATCTCACCGTTCAACGTGAGGGTCTCGCTCTCGGGATCATAGCGAACAGCAGCTCGCAGTGACATGATCTCCATGCAGCAACCTTTCAACAGGATGATCTGGTCTTCACAAGGCAGCTGATAAGAAGGAGGAAGAGATACATTTCGTAAGCCAAAGAATAGTCATGACATGCACAACTCTTTTCTATTTAAAACAGCTGATTTAAATACGACTCAAACCAGGGGGTAACAACAACTTTAAAACTTTCAATATTAAAATCACCAGTAAATTTTATGTCTACTCTGAAAACTAGCATAAATAAGCTGCTAGTTGTTTGCTAGATAACTAATAGTATATATCAAGTTAACTGACCTAATAACATGGTTAATGAGTTAGTGAAAGTGGACTGTCTCTTTTCTACAGCTTCTTATATTTATAATTTGGAGCAACTATATATATAATAATATTTGTATCTGAATATAAAATCAAGCTAATAAACTAGCTGCAGAAGACATTACTATCTTTCTTCGTTGAATTTTGGAGTTTTTACACATGTGAATTTCTTAGGATTTTCTTGAACTGTGTAGTTTGGCACTAATTATAACACTAATAACACATTAAGTGTTCAATTCTACCATATTCTAGTTAGTTAATGCTAATTATTGGCTAAGTTGAACATAAAAAAAATATTTTATTTTGTGATGTATTGTGATATGATAGTAAATACTAATTTCTTACATAAACGCATAACATTTAGATAAATTGGTACAACTTCAGATCCCTTAAATGTGGGTATAATAGAAATCTATTACGTGTCAGTGCTTGACAAAAGTATGTAATGTGACACTGTTTCTAAATGACCTCAAACATATCTTAATTTGTTTGTAGAGCAATTCCATGTTACTTATCAGCACACAGTTATGCCGTAGCTGATGTGTCTTTGACAAGCTAATATCTGCCAAGTATATTGTTTGCTTTACTGTAAATCTATTGTAATATCATTGCAGCTTCTAATAAACAAACAGGTGTCCGACCTCCACTGTGGCCAATCAAGGGAGCATCAAGACCTCTCTACATTTCATGTAACTTGTCAAATAAGCAGCTCCACTTACCTCACAAAACATAGGCAGTTTTTTGGCAAAGTCCACCACTCGGGTTATGGCAGGGGTGATAATTTTTGTAAACTGACTGAAGGCTTCTATATCCACTTTGTTTCCTTCAGGGGGATTGACCATGGATGCTTGACCAATTTCCTCAGGCTGAAACAACAAGGGATAAAGGTCAGTGTCTGAACAGTCTCAATGCTGAACAAAAATAAAACAGCAAGCTGAAACTTAACTTTTTTCAAAACTGTTTTTGATAATAGAGAATAGGTAAGATGAGAGGTGTAAAGCATGTGATGTAAATTTGTAAAAATGGAGATTCATTACTAAAGACATGTGGCATTCATACAATAAATGTGTAATGCGTGTGAATTACTATAAATTAATATATTTTGTATCATCAACATTGATATTGGTGATGTTACTCTGACAAATGTTTTTGTCTGCAGTGTCTTACCTTAGTTTCCTTCACCCCCGCTGCACTCTGGTCAGAAGTATAGAATAAATTACATGTTATTTCATTAAGAAGCATAGCTTCCTCGACCTGTTGGATAATCAACAGGAATCGTGAAGTTTCAATGAAGAACCCATGTCAAGCCAACTAAAAAGAAAACAAGTTAAACTGAGGACAGATGAAAGAGTGCAGATAGAAAACAGAAATCAAAGATGGGTTTCTATGGGAAGAGTCAGGCTCAGGACGGCGACCTCATAGGTCCTCAGAAACACTTGGACGGCCATCAATGAAACCAAAATTATTTTAATGGAAATAACGGACGACTGTACAGCCAGTATGGGAATTTTTTTTTATAACATTTCCGAAAGGCGTGAACACTACTTTACAGTACTGTTTGGCTAGATACCACCAGATAACGTGGTGAAAGCCATAAGTAGTGAAATAGATTCTGCTGTATTCCGTTAAATTGACTTTTTCAAATTAAACAAATGTCCTTTCTCGGTCCTCTCAAAAGTACGCCACAAAATTCCAAAACAAATGAGAACCTTAAACAAAACAAATTTACTCTTCTGTCACACCCATTAAAAAACCTGTCAGTTCAATTTCACGCGAGTGTCAAGTGTTCATTCTGATCGTGCCATAGAAACCCAAGATAAAGTCAACAGTTGAGACAGACTTTCAATCTTGACAGAGCGATTAGACTTTACAGAAAAGAATAACAAAATTAGTCAAAAAGTGAGGTGGGAAATCAAATGCTACAAACAGAAAGAGAGAAGAATGAAACAGCACGAAAAAAGCAAGTTATTAGTATTAGTCATTTAGGATCATTGCTTGGTAAGATATAAAAAAGACAAGAACATGTTCCAATATAAATTAGTGCTGCTGCCTTGAGGAACACACTTTTCTCCATCGTCCAGCTAATTCTCTCCACTCTACAAGGAGATACAAAAAACACATGAACATATTAACACAGGGAACAGTGGAAAAGTTGTGTCGGAGGCACAGGTGGAGGGCACAGAGGGAATGATATGGAAGGGGTCTGTGAGGGCTTGGGGGGAGGGTAGTGGATAAGGAAGGGTAATCAATACAATTAAAGGCTCTGGTCGGGAGGGAGGAGGAGGATATCTCACCAGGAACTTCCGCTTCTGCTTCCAGTGGTTGCCCTGGGCGTTTGTGGCCATATGGGCCTCGGTCACCATACGGATGAGTTCCCACTCCTCCTGTGTGGGCTCCAGTCGGTCCCACACCGTCTTCTGCAGCTCCTCCTTCCGACGACGCTCCCGGTTCTCTTCGATTAGCTTCCGCTTGGCCAGCCTCTTACTGTTGTCCAACACCACTGGGAGGGAAGGAGGGGGCAGGGGCAGAGGAAGAAGAAAAAGCAAGACAATGAGAGTGGACAAGAGGAAGGAGGAGGAGGAGGAGGGGAAGGAGGGAAAAGCATGAAATGATGCATGGTTATACAGTTGAAACTACAGGGCAATACTGCTGAATAACTGTTCAAACATGAAAAATGTTTGAACAATTTCAGTGATATGTGGTACTCTTGAAGCGTAATACTGTAAGTATATTATAAGTACATGAGAGTTACAATCAGTGAATGTTACAGTAGACTCATGGATGTATCTCTTTAGTTTGGGTTTAAATTGTTGCATTTTTGCCTCATAACCCTCATGCTCAGTGTTTGACAGAAACTATACAGGCTTGAGATTCAGAAACAGTCCTGACACATGTTGTAAACTTACAGTGATACTCCACCAGAGGTCTATATTTGGAGTGTCAAACGCTCACAGCACGCTTGAAAGGTAGCTGTAGATAACTGAAAGTTGCTTTACTAATTAAAAGTAACTGGTTGAGTTAATTAAATAAAAGATTCCAATGTCATTTCTAAATGTCTTCATTATGAAGTAACAAAATGTCCATAAAAATGAATAAAGTCAATTCCCAAAGCGCAATCATATCCACACTGTCCATTTGCACTAAGACTGCAATCAGTAACTACTTCCATTATTGCACTCTCCCAGCATTCCACAGTGTTTTTATTTTTTGAAAAAAATTGTGATGCAAACGTAAAAAGGCAGCATTTTGATCTGTGATCGCCAGGCAGATAACCCAATTAAACACATTCAAGGAATACACAAGCAAAACAAGAATCAGACACAAAAAATATCAAAGAAGCAGAAACAACCATATTGAAGCAGGCGAAACAGTAATATTGATGAAGCAAACACAAAAAACACAAAGTTGACACAACATTAATAAAGCAGACACGACTACAAAAATAAAGCCGACACACACATTGATGAAGCAGACACAACATAAATGAAGCAGACAAAACATAAAGTCATCGTGGCCTGTACGACTTACGGTCGGTCGCCATCCCCACTGCAATGCACTTCTTGAATCGACATTCCTGGCACTGGTTTCTGGTAACTTTATCGATGACGCATTTCCCCTCGTACTTACAAGCGTAGGTTGGGTTGAGATTCTTCTGGATCGTCCGCCTGAAGAAACCCTACAGAGGACATGGGCACATGCTCAGAAGAGCCTGAAATAAAAACACTGAATAGCTGCAGTGATCATTGATTTGCTTGTGTTACCTTGCAACCTTCGCAGGTAATGCACCGATAGTGATAGCCTGTGGCTTTGTCCCCGCACACTACACATAGTTCATCCTTGTCCAGGTAACTTGGAATGTACCCTGGAGAGAAGAAAGAAGATGGTACAACTGGGAAAAATGATAACTGGATTTGTAGCCTGAACTATTCTTCATGATCACGTTGATTTAAATCACCGTGATCGTTAAATATTAACAAAATAATTCACATGATTTTAGTTCATGTTGTTACATATTTCTTTTAACATACATATATATATATATATATATATATATATATACATATACATACATATACATACATATATATACATATATATACATATATATACATATAC
>CAEMYA010002140.1:207755-294084 GCA_903131615.1 Diplodus sargus | reverse complement strand
TATATATATATATATATATATATATATGTTGTTGTTTTTTTTGTTTTTTTTTATTCCGTCCATGTAGGGAAAAGTGAAATTTCCCGGCACAAACAAATGGGGATCAAAGGGAAGGCTAAGTAGCTATAAGTACACTGTATATACAGTATATTTACTGTTCCTTTGTGTCAAATTGTAACATGTGTGTGCAGACTGGTGACTAAATGCTGTGGCTTTGTGAAGTCTCACAGGGCTAATCAAATTTTGGGCTGACACCTAATATTTGATTATCTCCAACTTCAACAGATCATACAGTTGCTTCTCGTTAACTCACTGACTAAACACCTGGCCGATTTTGGGATTCAGATTAATGAGTTCAGTGCCTTAACCTCTGGCAGACTCCAGGACCAGAGGTCAACGAAATGATCAATAACTTTTGGGGATTTATTAACAAAGCAATGATTGATCTTGCATCAGCCTTCTGTTGCTTCACAACCAATCAATAAGAAACCCCCGCCTTAGTAAAACACTGAGCGTCAGATGCAACAAGTCCTGCACGTCACTGCATGACGCCTTAAGTCTTGGATTTACGCTTATCAGACTTAATACGAAAATCTCAGGCATCAATGATTCATTGGACAAGTCATCACTAATTACCAACAAGACAATGTTATCAGTCAATTCAAAACCATAAACATCAAGGTCCCTTCGTTAAGAAGATCTAAACAATCACAACGCAGACTCCATACCTTTCTTATGCGTCCCCTGCATCCACTGCAGGTGTGAAAAGTCAGGTTTGATCTCAGGGAAATATTCTGGCTGATGATGAAAATGACTAAGAGGGATCTCCATGCTGCAGAACTCACTCTTAAAAACAGGAGGGCCACCAGCATATGAACAAGAGTAGTGTTGGCTGGGTTGCCAAGCCTGCTCCATGCAGGGCGGATGGTGGAGCGGCTGGGGTTCATAGTGTCCGTACCCGTGTCCCTCACCTGGGTACATGCAGTGTTCCCCACCGCCCTGCGCTGTGTAGCCTCCTACCCCAGTATGAGGCATCTCATACATGTCAGGTATGCAGTAGTTCATCATGTAGAGCCTCGGAATAGTACCATAAAAAGTTCCAGGTCAAATCTGTGGCCTATAAAACTGTCTTACAAAAGACAAGCAGGTTCTTAAAAAAAAAAAACAGGCCTAAGAAAGAGCATCAAAACATTCGAAGGTGAGACTTTCCTGGTCTAAAAAAGTCTCTCAGAGGTTGACCCTACATGAACAGACATTCGTTTTATCACCAAGTCCACGGACCACAGACTACACCTAGCAAATGCCCCACCCGCCACCACCTGGCCGAATTGGGAAGCAGAGATTTATGACGACGTAGGACGCTAATCTTACACTCCACAAATCCTTGATGTGGCAGATACAGTGGCTATGTCACAGATTAACTTCTTGTCTGTAGCACCTATAGCAAATACCATCTTTAAGAATCTACCAAGTGGAAAACAACTCTAATGAAGACAAAGTTCCAAGAAAACGTTAAAAGCCTTCACGACAATTGTTCTCACATCATGTGTAAGACTGAGTAATTCTGTAAACCCTAATTCCTATCCTAACCCTACAACCTTTAACCTTTTGTGTATTAACTCCCTTGCTTATCCTGATGGTGTTTCAAATAGAATTTGCAACAAACTCAATAAGGTCACTGCCATATAATTATTCCTGCCAACTATTTAGTGAATGGTATGACACTAGGAAGATTTGGAGGTGGGTTTTGTGTTTTACACGCATAACCCTGACCTTTCACCATTCACCAAGATGGTAACATGTAATTAATGTATTTATTGAAGATTAGTTGAGCAGTACTTCAGTGAGGGAATTACTAATGATGAATAACACTTTTTTAAAAAGAACAATACCCAAATTAAAAAAGCAGCTTTTTTATAATACTGGGCAAATAAATCCAGAGAGTATACTATATTTTTAATTAGCTTTATTGTGTAAAATGAACATAATAACATGTATATAAATCTCAATTGCTAACACTACAATTAATTCAAAGACATTTATTTTTTGTTTATAAAACATGACATTCCAGTTTAATAACATGACAGTTTTCTTTCCTTCAAAAGACTAAAATAGTTAGACTGAAATATGTTCTGCCTACAACAGTAACATAAACAGTAACAACAGTAAATTATTTTTGCAAAATCAATATTGTTTCCCTACAGTAGAAGACATGCGAGCGACACGCTGAGTGACACGCTGAGCGACACGCTGAGCAACACATTGCGTGAGCTGGTTCAGATAATACACCTATTATCTTGGACACCGGCGGCTATACTCAGCCATATTGATTAGGCTTCCTGTTCAATAAAGATGGGATAAACCTTATGGCTGGATGTGTATCTGTTTGGATTCATTATGCCCTCCTCACAAACATCGCAAGGTTACTTATTTTCCATTTAAATGGAACAACCTGGTGTGGTGCTAGAAATGCTATTACTAAGAGCTAACCTTTAAAAATAAATGCACACACACACACACACACACACACACACACACACACACACACATTGGTTGACAATGAAACTAGCCTATTTATTTGGCTTGTTAAATGTCATTGAATTTATTCATTTACGTGGTTACTTTCACTTTTTACCCAACATGTATTTTTCTAATAATTATTTTAATTGTTATTTTAATCAGTTTAGAGACAAACCATAACGTACAATAGTATACTATTTTCATTACTGTAAAAATACACACTTTCAATTATTTATACAAAGCCCTGTTTAGCTTTGGTGCTCTTAAAGATGACTTGCTCAACACATTTATTAAAAAGGCTACAGTTTCAAAGGTAGTCCATACAGTTCCCTTTGAATTATCCACCGATTCAACTGGAATGAATCAGTCTCTGACTAAATTTAGAAAATACGTTGTGAAGAAGTCAGAAAAGAAAAGTTAAAGCAAAAAATATATATAATTAACGAGCCAACAAATTAGAGGCTTTTAAAAATTCTCTATTTCGAGGAGCAAGAGGAAAAAAAATATTATAGCAAACATCTATTAATTTGTCTCAAATCAATAGTCCTTTTTCTATTAAATCAGTTCATATTTATCAAAGAATTTGAGGCCAATTACAAAGTTATCAAAATAACTTTGATTGTTTTGCAGCTTCAGCAAGATAAACAAATTAAAACTGAACAGAGCTTTTTTTGTTTGCTGTAAAGCTTCTTTTAGAGACATTTTATGACATTTTATGTATAAGATTTGATCAGCAGACGCCTTTGATCTTCTTAAGATGACCAAATACTAGTAGACCAGACATCTTGCTGGTGAACAAATCAGAGAGGTAGGCCAGAAACATGTAGACATGTGAATGTGTGAACACATGGCACAGTCTGAGGAAAGATGCGTGCAGTTTTGGCTTTAAAATCCCTGCTGCTTGTACTTATCTGAACTCTCTGAATCGCAGCCAGTCTGCACGCTCACCTCACCTCTTTTAAAAAAAAGCATGATCAATACTGCTGGTCTACAGGATTATGGAAAAAAACAGATGATCAGGGTTCATATGGACTTTTGACCATGAAGTTGATATTGAACGATTGAATGTCAACATTTTTGTTTTCTGTTTATGTATTGGCATTTTAAATTAGGACGCATTAAATGACTTTCATATGGCATTGAGGGAACACTTTACCACTGTTGTATTAATCACTTTTATTTTATGTGTTCTGCTGTCTCTGTATTGAAGTGTTAGACTAATTGTTAGTCTGGAACTTTGTGTGGTACTGTTGCTGTTTTTGTGACTATGCCCTCTCTTGAGAATGTGTATCAAAGAGATCGCTTTTATAAATATTAGGCTCAATAAAAAAACAAAACACATATATGTGTAACAAACATATATACACTCATATGAAAACATTTTTTCTCACTGTTTTACTCACGGTTGCCCATTACATTGTTTTCCCTTTAAAACTATACATATAAAGAATATATTTATACATATTTACAAGATCAATTACAATTTCTGAAAGTCAGAAGGTATATATCAATAAATATATATATTGATATATCTTTTGATTTTTTTCTATTTTCTTAGAGTTAAAATTGATTTTGTAAACATTGTTTACCTCAGTGATCAACAATGGTTTCCTTCTCATTTAACAAATATTTCGTAGCCAACAAGTTCAACCTCTAGTAAATCGGATAAATGTGATTACATGGATACGTCTGACATCAAACAATAATATCAATATATAGTGCAAAATTACTTTTCATTTTTCAACATAATTTACAATATCAGGTGCAATATATCCAATATCATGTGCACTATAAAGTTCAATTACTTCTCAATCTAAGTCTAAATACTGCCTTTTCTATTTAATTCTAATTTAATTTAATTCTAGTTAACTTTTTCAATTAATTAATAAAGGTTATCTTAAGATAAATCAATATATAATCAAATATATATAATCAAATATATATTATCATATCCCAACTGTGAACACAATTACTCTATGTATGTCCATTTATTTTATATTTTACTGTGCTGTATTGTGGCATGCCCATAAATATGTGAGCATTAGATGCATTAAATATGTTATGACTGAAAATCCTTGTAGGGGCTCAAACATTTTAGCAAGTATATGTCCAGTTATCTAGTTTTGAAAATTGCTCTTTCTGTGAATATAAGCAAATGATATATGTTTGTTTCAGCTTGACCTTGCTACATTATTGTCTGCTTTGTCTCTGGCAATACTAGGACAGATGAATGACTAAATAAAAATCTGTATTTTTTTGTGGGCTGTGTATCTTTTATTGCCCATTTAGTTCATTTTCACTGTGGGTGCTGATAATCTTGTAATCCGAGAGTGATTATGTGTCCAGATATAATATGACACTTAAAGTGATTTAAACATACCGTCAAGTTGAAGTGACAAATATGATTTTGGAGCACTGGCTTTCTAATCTCATTAGTTGTGGAGCAACTTACTTTCCAAGCATTTACTTGCCTGATTTACATAATGTTAACATAACCAGCCATTTTTACATTTTATTACACAAGTGGTATTGTCAGATTTACTGCCATTGAGGCTCGTTCACATGTGCTGTCTGTAATGTGCTAATGCCAACACTTTTAACTGTAACAGCTTTATATGAAAATAACTACTTCTTCTTCTACCTGTGTAGAAATAAGGAATACTGTTTATAAAAGGCTATGATGAAAGTTTAAAAAACCTTAACAAAATAACCCAATCCCCATTGAGAGGACAGTCTAGCTCCTGTTGTGCATGACTGAACTATATTTCCAATCTCTATGGCAAGCACTGATGACATTTAATAACTGAAGCAAAATGAGAATTTACTCTTACTTTAAACAAAAAACAAAGCAGTATATGTATGCATAAATAACCCCAATTCAAGAATGGTATCATGGGTTACAGTTAAAGTTAAAATCAGTGGCTGAGGGTCATTACAACCCCAGTGCCTCAGTGCACACTATTATGATGGGCCCTAGTGTGCACTACTTACTAGTTATGAAGTAAACATATACATACCCACAAACAGTCATGTTTACTTCATTTTTGGGGACATTACATAGACCTACACCACATTTCCTGAACATAATCATAACCACTACTTGCCTAACCCTAACCTTTAACCCTTACCACAAAGCTAGCCTAAAATTAAAACAAGCCTTCATCTTTAAATATATCAATTTAAGTTATTGGGACTTGTGTCTTGTCCTGATATGGAAGGCAGGTCCCCAAAATGTGACTACTTATACAGATTTGTCTCCACAACTTAAGTTAGTATCTTTTTCTTGCAAGTCATGTATCTTTCCAAGGTGGCAACCTGAATCTCTCACAAGAGTCAACTGTCTGCCCAGCACCTTGTTGGTGAACCTTGCTCTCTTCACAGGTGAGCCCCCCCCCATCCCACAGGCCCCAGAGCAACCACACTTATAATTTGTTATAAAGGCCTGTTGATTATTGGCTCCTATTGATAATTTAATATTGAATCTTTAATGTGTCTGTCTGCAACTTAAACTCAATAATACTTTATAGTTTAATTTGGGCAGTTTTTAAATGCATTTTGAAATCTAACATTTTAAATGTCATTTAATGAAAAGTTGGTGACTTCAACAATTAACTTCTACAATTAACCTTACATAAACAGACACATTTAATTATTGTTTTCTCTATATACTGTACTCTAGAAAAGAGTATGGTTATATTTAATCTTTAAAGATATTCAGATATATGGAATTACAATTCCACAAGAGCTGAACTTCAGATTTCATGATAGCTGGAAGCAGCTGAAATATGTAAAAAAAGAAATTGTTAAATTTGTATCATGAAGTTAAAAAGAAATCAAAGGTTCTTCCACTATATGAGGCCAGATTAAATGTTTAGAGTGTAGTGAACTTGTATCGGCCTTTTTGTTATAGCTGTAATTAGCGAGTTACTGCAGACAACATACATGATTTATCAAAAGGGGATCACATAGTTGTGCTTTTCTTTTCTGACAGTTTCTCTGTAAGACAATCGTAACTCCGCAGTGTTGGTGTTATCAGAGTAACTGCTTGTCAATGCTTAGGTGACATGTGCCTCACAATGTTGCAAACAACTTTAAGCGCGATATTGTTATTCAACTAGACCTTTTCTTTGGCAAGTTCTCAAACTTAATCAGTGATTCATTAAAGACAGGTGCTATATGAAGGTCAACCAATTAAGCTGCTGCATGTTAACCAGTCAGTAAGTGCTGCCATTAAATGGAAGATGAAAATGTTTTGCTGTATGTAGCGCATCATAGTGATTAAAATGCCCACATGGTATTTGCAGTGGAATGCTGGGTGGCATGCTCTTGAGGCTGTCAGACTTTTTTATTAAATTAAAGTCAAAATGTGCAATGGGTGATAAAAATTTGAGTAAGGATAAAAGTAAGTATAAGAAACAGAAATCTAAAGGGAAAAAAACTCTAAGATAAATTAAAATATACCAGCATATATTAAATAAATATGATAAACACAAATTAGAGTAAGGTTAAAAATAAGTATGAGAAACTGAAATCTAAAGGGAAAAAACTCTAAGATAAATAAAAATATATCAGCATATATCAAATAAATATGATAAACACAAATAACATGGTTTAATTGGCTGGGCAATTTTTCAATGTATGTAAAATGAAACGTTCATTTGCAGTTAAATAATAACAAACATGTATGGATTTTTGACTTCTTCTGACTTCTGTTTTTAAAGATATAATCAAAAATGCTTAAATATAAAGTATTCAAAAAAAGATCTAACTGGCTCTTTATTTAAAATTAATGCTCAAATGAAATACTGAATTGTTTCACTTTTTTCTTTTAAACTTGCTGCAGTAATGACTTTATAATAGACATTACCACTAAACAAGCTGTTTAGTAGTGGTAAGTAAGTTCTGGATCAGTCTTTCAACCATAATTGAATTTCAAATCTCACAAATTAACACATTGAACAAACTGGAATGATCAATGTTTAATTCATATAATCTGGTTCAACAGGCTTACCATGAGATTACTGACTCCATTAATGTAATAAGTGTGAGTGTGTGACAAGTAGATGTAATCAACATGCAACAGCTGGTAAGAGGCAGGTCCTATAGGGCAAATCTGCTTGCAAAGAGGACTTGATACCAGTTTAACTTTTTGATGAGGTGATGTCCTGGTCATGGACTAATCTTGTTTGGAGTTTCTTAAAAGACTTGCGACAAACTGTTAAGCGTTCATCAGACAGAGTTTAACGGCTGTCAATACCGGAACAATCTGTTGTCTGAGTGGACCGCATTAACGCCAAAGGTTTTTCCATGTAAGATTTTATGTTTCTATCAGTTTTTTTTTTAAATCTATGTAAGCTTATTTTCATTGAACATTCTTAATTAAAATAAGTGTAGAATGTCTTTCTTAATCTTTTTGTTGCAGTTAGAGAAGAATACGCAGTATCTAAAATTTATTTCAAAAAAATTTGCAAGATGCAAATGGCTCTGTGATGAATGTTGTGAATTATTGCTCTAACACATGTATGAATTGCTTATGTTACTTTCCCCCTATCTATTCAAATGTAGAATCATTATCGTATTACTTTTAAATCAGAATAAAATACACATGCATTCACCATTTACAATAGGAAAATAATATATATATATATTTTTTTTATAAATTCCAGAACTAAAGAAGATATTTATACATGAAAAAGACTAATTACACCTTCATATGCATGTATCTATTACTCATAATAGAATAAAATTATACATTCGTATACTATACATATTGGTACATTTAGATTTAATGAAACTTAACAGAAAAAACATGTATTAAACAAGAGCCAACTGTAAAATCGTAACTGATTTTTATCATACTTTGTAAAATCAGTAAACATTTTATTGTTTGTTAAGAGTGAAATAACCATTAACTAAAGTTTAAAACCAAAACATGTATTAACAAAAAGTTATTAGAAAGTCTTCCTGATTTTGTTTTATATATAAATTCAGGTATTGAACAAGATTGCAAAAATATGCTTGTTTACAGCTAAGATCATGTTAACCTACACCTTAAGCTATTAATGGAGTTTGATTTAAGATTACTTAACATTTCTTCTAATGATTGTTTTGACAAAACATTCAAGCTTCATATAAAAAACCATCACATTTCATATTTTCAGAAGCACTTTTGTACATAAAAACACATTTCTACATTTTAGTCTTTTCAGTGTAATCCACAATACTTTCTAAACAATTGAAATATTTCTCTACTTACCGCAATTGTCTTTTTTTCAGTTGCATCTTTTTCTTTTTAACCTTGCTGTTATAGAAATGTGTTAAAATAGCATGTCCAGAGGAATATTTCACACTTCCTGTGTGAAATTATGCTGTGTAACAATACAGATTCCATCGATGTCTCATCTCCTGCAACTGACTAAAACAGCTGAGATAAACAACAAGGTCTTCCTAATTTAGATAATATTGGACTTTGTCCCTCATTTACACAACTCTTTCCCTGCCTCTGTACCTCTGTTGATGGCACCTCACCACAGTGGACCTGCAGCAGGCTTTTGCACAGATATATTCCCTCCCTGATTGATTACTTTAGGGCTCGGGGGTTCAAAGCCGGTCATGAACAATTTTTGGATGTGAGGACACTCTTTCAACCCGGGCCCTCAACTGACATGATGCCTTGAGCCAGATGTCCCTGGCTACTCTGTGTTACCTGAGGAGGGCATATTAGTGGGTGAACCTTTCTCCTTATAGTTCAGGGTAAGCTCAGGGGAACAACAGAAGGCTCCCATCATTAAAGGTTAAAGTTTGAGAGGATTATCAAGCACTTTGGGATAAAGTGCAGACATCTATTTAGATACTGCTCTAAATTTTAACTTCATTCATTTGAAATGCCATGACTGCTTCTGCTGGGACGCTTTGCCCTCCTGTTGGTAGAACTGCCAGGGTTCCTACACAGTCTTAAACATCGAATGCAAAGGCTTTATGAGGATCTTAACAGACCCAATTCCCTCAAAGTTAAGGACCCAGACACATAGTTTGAGCCACTGATCAATGTAAATTACTGAACTAGCAGGCTTTACAAGCTCACAGACATCAACACACAGGCTTGAATGTGTGAACACTTCTCAATTGTGCTGCTGAAGACTGTAGGAGACACATGCAGACAGCAGCAGAAGGCCTATTTACTAATGTAAAGTGCAAAAAATATTTAAAAACATATAATTTTCTATTCTTGCATAAAATGTCCCATGTCTATTTTCAAAAACATTCAGGGCCTTCCAAGGACTGTCTGGTGCTGTGGAAACTATCAACTTTATCCGGCACCGGCGCGAGCAGAACGCTTATCCAGTAGCTCCCTACATGACAAGTTGTTTTTAATACTTTAAATGTGCTTTTTTTTTTTTACTTTTAACTCAGTAGATTACACTAGCCGTGTATATCATTATATAGCCTATGGATACAATGACTTTTTACGGACAACATAGCGGTGGACATCTTGCTTATTCAAGGGAGAAGCTGCTTTCACTACAAACAATGGGACGTGCCGGCAATAACGTTGTTACTTTATTCAGTAACTAATAATGTAACGCGTTGTTTTTTTAAATTCAGTAACTCTGTTTCCGTTACCAAACGCTGCATTACTCCGTTCCTTTTGGTGAGGTTTTACAACGGCACACAGTTCCCATAACATTTTAGCGATCAATAAAGTTTGATTGAATTGAAAAACAAAGCACTTGTCGCCCTCTAGCGTCCCACAAGTAATCAAACATGCGCCATGAAGAGGACTGGACAGGTCAGGGCACAGCATGATGGCGAGCGAGAAGGGGAAGATAAGTTTCTCCTCACGGAGGTATTCACATTATTTTCAACTAGAGAGCAGAGGGAAAAACAACATTTCGGTAACTTGTAGACTTTGTCCCAGTTCAAAAATACTTTCTACGGCAAACAACAGCAATCTGCTGAAGCACCTGGAGAAGCGGCATGCTTCGACAAAGTTAGCAGCTAAGGTAGCTAACGCAGCATCCGAGACCGAGAGTCACAGCAGCGAGCACACACCCACTGCACCCAAGCAGCAGCGCTTGGAGTTCGAAAGACGGACCCATAGCCAGGCGTAACTTCATAAAACAATAGCACGGTATGTTTAATTGTTTATTTGGATCTCTTTTAGCAATATCAGGCTATTATTCCAAGAGTCCAATGGTACAATTTTACAGATAAAAACGTTTTACAGTAACTACAAAGTTACTTTCTCAGTAAGGCATTACTTTTTGTTTTTTTTCTTTCTTTTTGGTAACTGAGTTACTAACTGAGTTACTTTTTTACAAAGTAACTAATAACTGTAACTAGTTACTATTTTTCAGTAACTAGCACAACACTGCCCAGAACACCCCGGACGCTAATGTGGATCTACCTGGACTCACTACAGTGAGAGCGGACCGGGACTGTGGACGCAGCGGCAAAAGTAAAGGAGGGGGACTCGCACTGTTTATCAACAACAGATGGTGCAACCAGGGGCATGTTACGGCGAAGGAGATCGTGTGCAACAGAGACAGTGAGTTGCTGGCGGTAGGTCTCAGACCGTACTACATGCCTAGAGAGTTCTCCCACGCCATTGCTGTTGTTGTTTACATCTCTCCACGTGCGCACGCAGAGACCGCGTGTGACGTCATACACTCCACCATTGTGAGACTGCAAACACAACATCCAGACGCATTCGTCACCATCTCCGGAGATTTCAACCATGTAACACTGGACTCCACACTGCCAGACTTTCACCAGTTTGTAAGCTGACCCACCAGGAAGAACAGGACATTAGACCTCCTGTACGCCAACGTGAGGGAAGCTTACACTGCCACTCCTCTGCCCCCACTGGGAAAGTCTGACCATAACCTAGTACTGCTCACGCCACAGTACAAACCACAGATGCAGAGACAGTCCACAACCAAATGCTCCTTCAGGAAATAGTCCCCTGAGGCAGCGGAGGCTCTGAGGGACTGCTTTGAATGTACTGACCGGAGCGTCCTGCAGGAAGCACATGATGAGGACATGGAGGGGGTCACACACCCACACTACTGACTACCTGAACTTCAGTATGGACTTTGTGGTCCCCATCAGAACTGTACGCTGCTTTCCCAACAACAAGCCCTGGATCACCAGTACTGTCAAGGACATCCTGAACAGGAAGAAGAGGGCATTCAAGGATGGTGACAGAGATGAGCTGAAGTGTGTACAGGGAGAACTCAAGGTCCACCTGAGAGAGGCGAAGGAGGACTACAGAAGGAAGGTAGAACAGAGGCTGCAGCATAATAACATGAGGGAGGTCTGGGATGGCATGAAACCATCACAGGCTGCAAGAAGAAGGGCAACGTCACAGGAGAGGGGGATGCTAGAAGAGCAAAACAGCTAAACCTGTTTTTTAAGGTTAAGTTTGATATCCCATCTCCCACAACCAGCGACGGCCCACTTCACACCCCCACCATGTCCATCAATTCCACCACCTCAGACTGCAGACCACCCGAGCCCTCCACACCCATGGACAGTTCAAACCCCCTCCCCACCATCACCAAGGATCAGGTGAGCAGAGAGCTGAGGAGGCTTCGTCCAAGGAAAGCAGTGGACCTGGACAAAGTGTGTCCAAGGATGCTTAAAGCCTGTTCTGCTGATCTGGGGGAGCCACTCCAGCATGTCTTCAACCTGAGCCTGCAGCTGGGGAGGGTCCCAGTGCTCTGGAAGACCTCATGTCTCATCCTGGTTCCTAAGACAGAGCCGGGTGACTTCAGACCAGTAGCACTGACATCACACATTATGAAGACCTTTGAACGGCTGCTGCTCCATGTCCTAAGACCCAGGTCCACCACGCACAAGATCCACTGCAGTTTGGATACCAGGAGAAGGTGGGCGTGGAAGATGCCTTCTTCTATCTGCTCCAGGAGAGTGGTGAGCTGTGTTCTCTATTCAGTAGAAATCTGGCAAAGCTAGCAGATGTTTGATGCCTTGAACTATGTGCTGGGACCCTATTTGTACTGTTGCTGAAGTTTGGTGCTGTTCTGAGCATTATTTGTGGCTATGAGTGGCTTTTTTGATGGCAGTTTCTTGGTTGGAGGCAAAGACTGCAGTGTATTGTTATCGTGTGGTCTTTTCTGAGGTTGCTAAAACTACATAAGCTAGCGGTCAGAACACTTGATCTCTCGAGGGGGGGTTTTACTCGGTGTCACAGTGTGTTAGACCATGGATTAAATTTACACCGGAATATCCCTTTAAGTTCAAGTGCATCTCAAAGCCGGTCACTGTAGAATGTACTGTAATAAAACTGTAATAAAATAACTCTAATAATTCCCTTCCCTTCACTGATAACATGTTCTCACATGTTGATTAATGAGCACATTTTAAGAATGGACCGTGAAAAGTGCCATACAAATAAAGATCGATTGATTGATTGATTTATTGCTACTGTACTGTCGTTTGTTCGCCTTTCATGTCATACATGTCTCAGGTATTCACAGCATCAGGTCAGCTATAATAACTTGTTCGTTGGTAGCTCTGGATTTGTGAATGAAGTTGATGATGAATTATATGATAGCCTCCTATAGTTCCTCCTTATACGTTTGTTCAATTCATTTCTACTTAAATGGTCCTTTTATGATAGTCTCCTGCTTTTTTTGTTTGATGTATGATACATACGAAGTATGTCTTTATTTGGGTATTTTGTGAATATTTAAACATTTTTTTTATACTGTAATAAAATTTACATCACATGTATTTATTTATTGTAAATAGTTTTTAAATTAATATTGTTTCCTACCTTATCACATGTTCTACCTCATGCTACATATTCATTTTTGGGATCACTTTTCAATTTTTTTAAATTTTCTATGCTTGTGATAAGATGTTTCTGGTGTATACGGTATTTTTGTATATTAATTTATAATATCAATTAGTAAGTAAGACTCATTACACTAAGTAGTAAGTATAAGTTATGAAATATGTGAAATGTAATTGTAATTATTTTCTCTTCACATCTCACTTCATGTTATTACTTCAGTTCAATATTAAAACAATTACTGAGGAGTCGTAAATTAGTCAAGAGCTGATTGTTTAATTAGCTGCAAGCTCCTTATGCATATTTTCTTGATGTTTAATTTTTTGAAGATCTTGCAGAAGATTGCAGTAAAAAATAAACATCCAGCATATATCCTGTAAAATTACTTTGCAGTTTGTGAATTAAAAAGTTTTTAGTCATTGTAGATCATCCCCCTGGAATTTTACTCTGGTGATTGTCACAGACACTTGACGAGATGCTTTTGTTAACCACACTGACCCCATTAAGACGTCTGCAGACAAGCCGCTGCTGAGACAGAGTTGTATGAGTAATGAGTAAACACCATGGCAGAGATTTTTGGAGGCAAACATTATTGAATGAGATTTCTCCCGAGATGCACAGAATTCTTTTCTATTCCATAAACAACAGATCAAAGCTGACGAAAGCAGATGGAGTCCTAAAATTCAGGGAATGGTGGAGAAAAGTAGAAACCGCCACTGTCTAAAATTACATACAGTATCTCAATCTGAATTGGTGTAACTGAGCAAGTGTGGTGTTTAACTGAACAGCTGAGAGACAGATCGGCGATGATGTCATCTGGAGAAAAATGCCAGCTGCTCCATAGACACTGAACAAGCCAATAACAGTCAGCTTCCAAGATACAATGCCAATGGCACTATAACATTGAATTGAACTCAATGACAGTAGACCATTCACCTGATAACATCATCAATTAGTACTAACATACTTGTAAACTGCCAGGATGCTAACATACCATCTTACTCTAAGTTCTAATTCACTCAGCTGTTAAAGGCGGGTTTCACCATATTTTTCAAATTTTGAAGATACTGCAAAACTATAAATCATTAATATTTTCAGTGTTTTCCAATGAAGACTTTTCTACACTACTTTTATATAGAAGTTCTGTTAAAAACACTCCAAAAATAATAGTATCGTATTTTTTTACAACCTACAACAATTTTATCATAATATTTTTGCTGATCAATAAATGTGTGAACATCTTAATAGGCACCCACAACGTTCTTGTACTTTGGGTTCCTGGCATTTTTACATGTGTTGTTACACTGTTAATCTAACAAGGTGAGAAATTAGAGCTGAAAAACAGACACTACGCAAGTAGAGTGAGGACAGTTTAAAAAGTGCTACAGTGAATTCTACAGTAAATCATTTCAAAGATCATTAGCAGTGATGAGACATAATGAGTCAGCCACAATTCTGTCTGATTATCACTGTGAGCTGTGACACTAAAACTGAAGCTGAATAAGAATTAAACTAATAACTTCATAGACATGTCCATGTAAATTAATTTCACCTTTGCTTGTTGCATTACTGGTTTACAGTGATCCAAACAAAGGAAATTCACTAAAATCCTTTGCTGTGTTTTTCAAGAGCAGACTTGAAGTAATCTGACACAAACACATTTGGTATATTTATCAGAAAGAGAAAAGAGTTTGTGTGAGAGTGGTTTGTCTTTCTTCATTTGCATATCAAAAACACAATATTTGGAGACATGATAATAAAGATTCATTATGTCATTTACTTTACTAAGGTCACACAATTTGCAAACATTGGTATTGCAAAGTAACATCCACTTCTGAAAAACTGATGTAATGGCAGAAGGTAGGGATAAATGCAAATATAAGCCCCTATATGACTACAAAGCAATGCTTAAAAGGGAGAAAATAATTAGATATTTTTTAATAATCAAAAGAACAAAGGGCAGTGAGTTGTGGTTTGTGTTTATTAAACCTGAAGTATTAAATCACTACATGATACAAGTGCACTCTCCTTTGTTTTAGCTGTATATTGACAGAGAGCATTTGGCGGCACTAACCTCAGAATTAGTGAGATACATGTCCTTCATGGGACCTTATTTCAGATTAAATATATATATAGTATATACATATAATCAAGTGGTTACTGGTGAGAGACAAATTAAGTTGTGATCCTGTTTAAATTGTGCCATAAATTACACATATGATGTTTGACCATTTATAAGATAATTTTCAACGTTTCAAAGCAGTTTGTTGTAAGGACTGTAAAATACCACTCAGTTTTGTGTCAATTCGCTCAGTTAACTTGATTGGCTTGCTTTATTTATACACAGAAAGGCACAGAAATATAATTTTCATTCAGTCTTGCGAGCTAGCAATTACACAGGACTGACACTACAAAGTTTCAGTTATGGGTTTTGATGAGGATTAAAGAGGCTCTGTGTAACAATTTGTGGCAATTTGCATGTTTTAATCACTTTATTATTGGCCAAATGTGAGCTGATTGTAACACAACATGTAAAATTAGACCTTCCCCATCTATCTCGGTTGCCTTTCCTATACAAGCCTGTGGACAATCTGAGTGAGTTGTTTAATGCTACTGTGGCTTTTTTTGTGTAGATGTGTCAGATTTACCATGACAGTCAAAAGGATGTGACTTTATGCCTCATCTCAGTGCCTCTCTCTGCTCCACTAACAGAGAACAACAGTGGCTGACCTTGGTTCAGAAATGGAGTTTACTCACGTAAACTAAAGACCGCCTTCCAGCACAACACAGAAGTTCCACAGAGCCCGTATTTCTAGAGTTCAAAAAAATGGTCTTTTAACTGTCAAACAAAAAATGTATAATCCATAACACAATTTAAACAGAATCAAAAAGTGTATTTACGTCTCCCATTCACTACTATACATATTTTTCTGAAATTCCCATAGTGGTCAACCAGAAGGGGAGCAACTGTGCCTTTCTATTAGCCTTACTGACACCATCTTAACTGCTAGTGCTTGATGAATCTGGATTTGTCTAGTAGCTCTGTCCAAATGAAAACACACATATTTCAGATGACGAGAAGAACACTGAGTATTTAGCAGGAACAGCAGAGAGTCGAAGTCACGCCCTATCAGGTAGATCTCAGTATTTAAGATTTTTTTTAATTTTTTTTACAGCAGACAGTGGAGAGAGACAAATATGCCATGAATATGAACAAATATGATGTTTGTGAATTAGCAAAGGTAATTTTCCTGGTCAAGAAGTAAAATGACATTTAGTTTACCACTGTGTGTTAAACTGCTCAGTGGACAAAGGCAGTACTGTGTATTGACAACGGTGAAAATCAGAATACATTTTGCCATATTGCCACCTGCAGTTATGTAAAAGGGTAGCTTGCCAGTTCTGTGAACAAGCTAATTTACAGGAGCAGCTCTACAATGTTTAAAGGTTATGACTTTTGGTGACTGTTCAATGAGACAATGTCACTAAGTGTGTGTAGTCTTTATAAATACACATTTTCAGTCTTACTTTTCATTAGTTTTATGACAAACTATGACTTTTTCAACTTGAATAATTATCTTTTAAATTGACACACAAATTATATGTGTACTGTAATTCATGGCACACTTCAAGCAAAAAAGGAATTATTTGTCTCCATTCACTACCACGCAAAGAGTGAGGGAATCAGAAGGGGTGTAAGTTCTGCTCTCTACTAACTATTTGGATAAACAGACACAAAGATAAACAACACCCTCAGAAACTTAATTAACAGACATTGCAAACAGCCAACACTGTTAAACTCACTGTAGAAGACACTGGTTGGCATTGACTAATATTGCTATTATCACTGGAGTACTGTGCAACTACAATTAAATTCACTTCAAGTCAATGTGTTTGGTTTACTAATCTACATCAGGGGCCTAGACGGGAAGATGGGATGGACAGAGATGTAGAAAACGCTATCAAAGAAAAAGTCACTCAAAACATTTTCTCTAACCGTGTACCAGGCATGCCATTCTATAAACAAATACCTCTTACAACCCACTGAACTCACCAAATGAGAGCTGTATGTGTGTACTGCAATACAATTTAAACTGTACTGAGACAATTCAAAAACCTTCCATTTGTGCCAACAGGCATCACAGAGGAGAAGAACTGAGCCTAGTCTATTCGCAGCTGCCCGGGCCTCTATTAGAAGGTCACATGAAGCTGAAACAACACTGGCTAAAGTGCCCTTGAATGAACCAGTGATCAGTGCAGAGTACAAAACAGTTGCCAGGCATGATGGAGACTTTGACTGAGAGACTGTGGGTGCTGCATTTCATTTCAGATGTCTCTGTTAGGAGTAGAGTCTGACACTGGCCTTAGTGAGCTAAAGTTATACAAAGAGCCCTAAAGAGTTTTTAGTGAGGAAGAGGAAAGTCTCCTCTGCATGTTGACAGAGGCATTAGCGATTAAGCGACTTACAGATGTGTAATATGTGATTTTACTAAATATGTCACTACATATATTTTATTGATGATAATAACACAGCAACATTCTTCAATTAACTAAGTCTATTCAAATATAATTAGCCATATAAAAACATACATAAATTACTTGAAATTTATTTTTGGGCATTAATAGCATTAAATGTATGTATATTTAGCATGTATATGCATGTCTTTATATTGTTATACCATTTTTAGCTTAAATGTGCCATTCTTATTTCCTGTTATCAGGTCAGATTCCAATTTATGAGGGTTTAGATAAGTTATGAAATTAATACTATTTTTCATGGTTGAGTGCCGAGGATAAATTGAGCAGTCTTGTAGAGGAAAGAAGCTGCTCTGTAGTCTGGTTATTTACTTTATTTTGTCATGTCCATGTGGGCTGCCAGAATCAACAAAAATATCAATGTTTAGACAGCTTGTTCGCCATTTACCGGTATAAACAAAGTAAAATGCCTCCCAGGAACTTGGTTAAAGGTTTGGATGATGATTTATTTTTATCAGAAAGGCAAAGCCCAAAAAATATGAAAGAAGAAGAGAGAACATTTTGCTCCTTATATGTCCAACTCAATACTGATGGGATTTATCAGATCTAAACAGAATCACTCATGTCATTCAAGGCCTTTCACAACATTTAAAGCAAGGAGGTTAGAATCAGAAGCAGCTTCTCAAGTTTTAGTGAAAAAGCTCTACATTTCTCATGAGTGCTCCACAAGCTCACCCACATTGACAGAGAGGAGGAAAAGCATTGTTGAGAGGGAGAATAAATATTACCATTTTGCATGGCCTCATCTTTCCAGCGGGGGGAGCATTTTTCTGCTGGCTCTAAAATAGATGGGAGAGGCACTTTTAAAAAAGAGCTACTTGCTCAATGAAACAGGTGAGAGAGGCAGACTGACACTCTTCAGCTCAGATTCTAATAAAACAGCAGGTTAATATGAATCCGAAACATCAGAATCAGAAACATCACTTTGTCACAGTATGTTGTCGTCAGTCTGGTGTTACAGTGAGTGGTGGGGATCAGGTTTATTTCCTCAGGTATTTAAATTTGAGTCTGTTCATAATGCTGAGGTCGATAGCATGTGTGCCAGGTCAAGTCAGGTCACTGGGATTGGCCAATTCACCCTGCATACTACTGTATCTATGTTCAGTGACCGCAGACACACAGAGAGGCACGGAATGTCTGTACAATGTATGGAACAACCTGATGTCTAGACAGCAACATATCTTGTACAGGAGTCTGGAGGTTTGACACTGCCTTTGAGTGCTTTTTATGTGTGCAAGTGAAGTCTATTAGTGTACATTGAAAGAATGGTAATAAATGGTTGACGGTGTTGAAATTGAGGTCAGTTGGAGCGTGGTGGCTTTGACCAAGTTCAAACTAAGATGCTGTAACTTTAAAATAAAAAATAATTAACTAATAAAGCCTTTAATTTCTTGTCAGTGAAAAAAAATTCTCAACTACAACTCTGAGACTAGACTTGTGGATTACAGAAAGTAGTTAGATATATTTCGATTTTTCACTAAGGCTACTGCCTCTGAAAAAGACACAGATTTCTATCTTGATTTTTCGTTTCCTCATCACATCATGTGTTCACTGTTTTGTTTTTGGTCCTTTGGTGGTGATACTAACTCAACATGATGATGAACCTCTACACATGATCAGTGGTATGAACTATACACCATGTAAAGCTGGAGGTAAGATCTGCAAACCAGCACAGCTAAGGATGTTAGAGTTCACCGCAGGTAGGAGAGGTTCACACTGTACATGAGCCGATGCGCACACATCCTGTTTACGCATATTTAAGGTGTGTAGATTCCAGTGCAGATCATTTGGCAAAAAAATACCACTGTTTACAGTACTGTCTGCACATTACAAATCTTATAGTAGCATGCAACTGCTGACATGTTTGCAAGCTGCAGCCTTTACTCCATATTTGAAAGAAATCTAAAACACAGAAAATTTGCGTTCCAGCCAGTGGCCTGTAAATACACATCAAATGCATAGACAAGCAGTGGCAAAGTTTTATTTAACCTCAACAGTCTCTCCATTAAATCTGCTGGCCTGGCTCTACCCAGTTTTACTTGGCCTGGCAGCCCAGCGCAATAGGGATTTGCAATTCCACCAAAACTGGGCTAACCCAGACATTAGCCAAGGGCTTGCTGGTTCTGGTGCCAGTGTGACACTGGGCTAAAGTAAATACAGTAGTAACACAACATCCTAGAATGTTCAGCATAGCTTCAGAACACTTGTGCGCTTAAACCAGAGCTAATAGTGGTGCCTTGTGAATCACATATCCCTGGGTTTAGCTTAACCCTGGGTTAACGGTCTGAGAGGGAAAAGCAGCTAAATTATTGGGTAAAGATCATGCAGTGTGAAAAGCCCTTTTGTGGTTTACAGTCTAAGCTTTAGGTTGCACAGCTGCATCCTCTATAGGAGAGAACACGCCTCTAACAATCACAAAGTAATATGCCACTGATCACATGGAGAGGATACATTCTAAACTCAATTTAATTGTCAGATTTAATCCATTTAATTTCCCCGAAGTTTGAAATCTAAAAAATGTTCAGCGATCGTCTACTTGTCTATAATTCACAGGTGGCAATTGTTTTAGGCATTAAACGTGAAGTTCAGATTTGGTTAATACTGGATTAAATATTTAAAGTTCAGCACCTTTAAAGTACATTTGCACTATATTTGGAAACCTGGGAGTCTGAGGCTGTGAGTGTGTGGTGTACTCAGGCAAGACATCTTACCTGACATACTGGTGGGGTTCAGGGCCAAGACGTCATCCTCAGAGCCTCCTCAGACATCTGGGTACCTTTCTAGCTGAACACATAGCCAAGAAACCATCAGTCACTCACTGTGTTAGTTATATAAAAGCTGACAATCACAACATTTAAATCTAAAATCTTAAAATTATGTTTTTGTGATCACAGTTTTTCTGTCCCTGCTGTGCCATTTGAACAAGAAATTAAAACTGTGATTGAAAAGGAAAACGAGCCACTAATTAGAAATAAAGAGCCTCTTCAGCTTGATAAAACAAAGAGGTGATTGATGTTTCTGTCTGCATGTCAGCGGCCATTCAAGCATGCAGCTATTGCTGTGTTGTCAGTTTATCAAAGGAATCTTTGAACACAGACTGTTCAAATGTCATGGCCTTCCTGACATTTACCCTCCATGTAGAGTGACATCTAGTGGTCAAACATAGAAAACCATGTTTGTAAACAACTGCAGAATTTATATTTACGAGATTTGATTGTTATTTTTTCTCTATTACATACTCAGTGTTATATCAAAGGAACAAACATAATAAATAAATACATAAGATGTTTTCATAGCAGTGTATGATCATCTTCAGGCAGACAGTTAAGTTGAGACAGAGCAGAGTGAAAGTAAATGTCTTGCAGAGACACATGATCTGCTGCATCAAAAAAGTACACTGACAAATGCTTCACAAACGTATGCATTTAAAAACAGAGGAAACTATGCACCTGCACAGACACATTGAGTATACATAAACCAGGACTACTTGTGGCTCAGATCTTGCAAACAGTGGACTGCCTAGGTGCCATCATTCCACATGGTAGTGGGCTGGATGAACTTTAAAATACCTGTGTGGCCCAAAAAGCATTTTCCCAATAGAGCACCATCTTGAAAGAGACGTCAGTCTGTTGACAGGGCACCAATAATTGCAAACGAGGTTGATTATGACACTATTATGAATTTATGAAGTGTTATATTTGTAAACTTCCCTCAAGCTGAGCAATGTCATCAGGTGGACCTCATGGGCCATTATTTCAGAAAAAAATCCTACAGTAGTTAAGGGGGGGAGACAAATACATTTTTGATTTCATTTGAGTTCTGCCATAGTCATAAATATGATGTTCGCCAATTTAAAACATCACTTTACAAGTCAAGAAAATCAGTGAACTACATCATCTCATCGAACACACGTCACCAACACATGGCTGCCAACTCAGCACAGAGAAGGTGCTAGAAAGAAAAAATATCACAATGAATCTGACAACTGCAGTTATACGAAGGGAGAGTTTGGCATTTTTGTGAGGAAGCTAATATACTGAACATAACTAGGAAGTCTCAGCGGTTTGAATGGCAGCATGAGCGCATCTTTGCATCTTGTATCTAGTTCTTTTATAAATTGGTGGTATGGATATAGTGGATTCCACTCAACTTCTCTCAAGACCGGCCCAGGAAATGTCTGTCTCCGGTGGTTTTCGAGCTGCATTTTTGCTGGTAAACACTGACCCTATTCGGCTTCTCTCCCAATCTTCTGCTGCCCCTCTCGGGGTCACTCATCCTCCGGAGACACTGGTATCTTTGAGCTTGTGAAGTAGAGCAGACAGGCCGGCTGCTGCTGGGCTGCCCTGCTGTTTTTCAACAACTTAGTCTGTTAGCTCTACCTAACGAGCTCACAGAGACACTGCAGCTGCAAAACTGCAGCTTTAAACATCTACAGGAAAAAGAGTCTGAGCACTTAAATTCACCCTAATAAAATGCCATGGGGCCTAATTTATAAAACTTTGTGGAGAATTCAGGAAATGTGCTTACAGCAAAAAATATTCTGCTTTAAATAACCTGGCGTACAACAACATCAACTTTGAAATGTGCATGCAAGTACCTGCGCCCCATCCTGCCCTCTTCCCACCCACATTCAACCATAAATGGTCAATACAAAGTGCCTTATCAATGTCAATGCATGGAAATGAGCCACTAATAAATACAGTAAATAATGAGAACAACCAAGAGGAAGAAAATGATAAGTGAATCACAACTTATTTAATTGAAATATGTGATGGTGAAGCACAAAGCATGCATTATGATTAGGACTCACAAACGGATATGGAATGTAAAGATTGTGTGAGAGTTTTTAATGATTTTATTTCCATGCTTCCATGCACAATAATTTGTAGAATGCCGGAGGTTAAGATGTACCAGGTCACATTCCAAAGAAGGCAATGTGTGTGGCAGCCATCGTGCTGTCACTAGTGTGCTCCGTGTGCGAACCTGACAGTAGTGCTCACTACAGCGATTTTACACAAAACCACTACATGAAAACCAAAAACATACTTGGTAATATTGCGCAGTATTGATTCTTGCTATGCTATTTGATGTAATCTGGCATCTCTGGCACCACCTCACACATGTGTTACCAAATCCCCTTGCATCCAAAATGTACGTGCACATTTTTATAAATCTACATTTATGCTTAGAGAAGGGCATACGCACCTTTCAAGCCCTTTTTTGTGTGTAGGTCTTTATAAATGAGGCCCCTTGATTTTGGGGTCAAGTGTACTCAGATCTCCTTTGTTGTGAATTGGCACTATACAAATAAAATTGATTGACTGATACTTATCACAGTCATTTGACTGATGTACTCACAAATATTTGTTGATTCAGTGTACCTAAACATCAGGCTGCACTTTCTGAAAAACAAAACAAAAAAACCCCACACCTTTTTCGGGGGATCTCTGACTGGGAACCCGATGACACACTGGTATATTCCCAAGGAAACTGCTTGCTGGTGTAATAAACCAAGCAAGAAAATTCTGAATTTTCCCATAATCTTACATAAAATCTTATTTATAAAAAAAACAAAAAACAAGTAGGTTTCAGGCACTTCTGCATTAGTGTTGTTCAAGGTAAAAGTGAGCCATTAAATACCATCCATTAAATCCAACTGGACAGATGAATTGTCTTAGAATGATAAAATGGTTAACTTAACATGCAATAGATTATTAGATTAAAGCAAAAAGGAAGAGCAGGGTGGAGCGGACAACAAACAAACACTTTGTCATTCCAGGCAGTCATTCCCGACAGACCTCTCAAGATAGACAAAAAGGAAGAAGAAAAAAACAAGTTTTTCCTTGACTGATGCAGTAACGTACAGAATCATTTTTGGAGTTGCATGTACGTAATAAGATTGGTAGCAAAGTTCTTACGACTGCACATTAAACAAAGATAGATCCCACAGTGTTGTACTCCTCCATCAATATACCATGCCTATTCTCAGAGCTGTTTCAGTCTTTTTGGGGCCCCTATTTTGTCAAACTACAATGGATAGATTCCTAACCCTTTTAGCTCATCCACAAAGATGCAACAATCATTTTAACATTTTAAGAGGCTAGAGGCGTGAAAACCTCTCTCAAATTAAAATCAAACATCTTAAGTTGACCAACTCAAGCACGTTCAACTGATAGAAAATGATAATACACGGTAAACAATGGGGATCCTCTATAGGTCAATAAATGAAACTGATGCAGCGTTCCTCAAAAATGTTTATTTTAAATTGTACAAGATTTTTTAAAACTTAAACATCCTGGTCTGGTGGTGCTGAAAGCGGCCATGCTACTTCCTGGTGCACGGCTCCAAAATATTTCAGAATTACTTCTGCAAAGACGAAACTCCTCAGGTTGCCAAGCAAAATAGATCTGAAGCAAATATTCATACTATATAAATGAGTTATGTTACACTACTGTGGAAATTCATGATCTGATTTTATATTAAACATTGCAATATACAGTACAGTGTCTCTTTAAGCATGCACCCAGTATCCAAGTTGTCACTTTTAAGCAGTTTGACACATTGTTCTTGTAAAAGTTATAAAACAAAGATAAATGACTGATGAGCACTACGTGATACTAAGGGAATATTTTTGTGTATATTTCACAGGGTATTACAAAGTGGACTACTTGTGCCTAACTGATGATATGGTCTTAACCTATATTCTGTCGGCAGAACTATTGGTCATATATACTATAGTTTACTTTAAATTGACTTTGTGTTATTATGATTCTTTTTAAATAAAACAAAGTAATACATCAAAAACATAACTAAACTGTAGGAACATAGGCAAATGTGTTCAAATGATATTGTCACAATAAATATTCTAATATATGTGGTAAAGAAAGACGCAAATAACTCAGTAAAGTTAAAAATGTGGCATTAAAGCTCTCCCTCCACCCCACATCATGAAAAAAAACCTTACCTTTATCCTCTGAGCATTTTTCTTCATCTAGTTTCTTCTTCTTTCTTTCTTCTGAACCAGATGAATAGGTTTGTATTGAAGCCATATCGTGAATGACCGGTACCGGTGGCTCATCGCACCTGGCCTGGCCTCCCCTCGCTTAGTAGTAGTACTGTTCATCATAGCAACGCGGCGCGGCGCTCACTTGGAACCTCAGCGGACGTGCTACCAATCAAAGTGCCAGGTACTTTTCACACCTTTTCCGCTGGGTCACTCCTCAGATATTGAGGACGGACTTGCAACTTGAAGGGGCCCCCTAGTGGTGGTGGCCCTATGCACCCGCATAGTCCGCATACAGCAAGAAACGGCTCTGCCTATTCTGAAATATTCCAGTCCATTTACACAAGTCTTACAGTTTAAATAATAGAAATGAGAGGCTTTTTGGGCTAGCGCCAAGGCCTTTCCTTCAGTGCTGCAGCTGCCATTATAATCCAGACTGTCTGCATGTTTCATCATGCTGAATCTGGTTAGAATAGGCACAAGAACCATTGGATAACCAAAACTGGAGAAGTCTTCTATTCAGACTATGAGACTGTCAAGATGATTTCTCACTACAGCATTTGAATTATTTTAATGTCAGTTTACCAGCATTTTAACACTTGAATGCAGTGCACAAACACAAATATTCAATCAAACCTTTTTGGACAAGATATGCAAATCATGGCTGACTGATTGAGACTTTACCTGCCTTAACCACGGTACACACGTGTAATGATTACACCGCTAATTAAGTCTCTGATAAATCAATCTTTAGAACAATCAACCACTAGAACTTCCATTTTGTAACTTAGCTTACGTGTTGATTCTAAAACAGGAAACACAAAATAGTATTACAGCTTTTATAATTCGTTCTGCATTGAAAGAACAGCTGGCTTAAAAAGCATTACAGGAAACTCTGCTTCGGTTTGCTGCTTTTTACCCTAGAGAGCATTTAATATTGAGACAACAGCTGGGGAAGGCAGAAAGCTGGTTCGTCCATAGTATATATAACAGGTTTCAAAAGCTCCAGTGAGGACACAGACAGATAGATGCCCGAAGATCTTCTGGCACGAACAGACATGAAGATGGAAAACATACAGAGAATGGGCTGTAATGTACATGCATAGATAAATGGTTGCAGGTCACAGTAGGATGCTGAACTCAAGGAGACACAACAGACAGTGAGGAAAGTGAACTCCTCAGTGGGAAATGTCATCAGTAATCTCCTAGATACATATACAGTGGCTGAACAGAGAGACTATTGACTGAGCAAGCATAGCGGAAAAAAAGGAATGGCTCAAAGTCACTCTGGATGTTGAGGGAATGCGAATATCTCCAGCTTGCTGGCTTCGCAAATTGGGTTCCAATTCTCTTATAAACACTATTTAGGGGAGGGCCTGTTGGTTCCCAAAACATTTTTAAGTCAAAAGGGTTCTTCAGTTCTGAACTGAAGCACTAAAGAAGCCTCTTGGGTGAGGGGTGAAACACATCCAGTTGCCTATGATACAGCACTTAGAATTACCATGATCTGCAACTGTCCAATACAGTCCAATACAAAACTTAATTCCGAGTAATATTCAACCAGCTTCAGCCTCAGCTGCCATTGCTCCATGTAAGCTTTGTAAAATTAACAATACTTTTTTGTTGGAACAAAAAAGTCACTGTTGCCAATTGAAAAATGAACTGATGTAAACTGTTGAATGTGTCGTCAGGTTTCTGTAGAGTGTAATCATTGGCTGCTATACGCGCTGTAGAAAACTGTTACAGTAAGTTCTTATTCTTATTCTTCCAAAAATGCTGCTTGGGAGTTTAAAGTTGACTTCACGCATGTTATTTTACATTTCATGATATAACTATATATTTTGAAGATATAACAGCCTTGATTTAACTAGGGAATCTGAGTGTCCAACCTGTGCCTCACCTGGCAGAGATGAAAATGTATGCCACGTTTTACTTCCTGAACCTTAAATGTCTTCTCAGACGTCAAAGATTTACCAGCATTTTGTTCACGTTATTTTGGTGTTTTTTTTGACTGTACAAGTATATTACTAGACCTAAAATACGTAATCTATATACATACCAATGTACTGTACAAGTATCTAAAAAGATTTAAAAAAAAAAAAACATCTAGGGAAACAGAACCTGTAAACCAAATTTTACCCAACAACATTCACACCTGGAACAGGTGCTCACCAAGAGGCATTTCAGGACAGCCTGATTCCATCAGATTGGAGGTCCACAGATGGCAATTTATTTTGGAAGAGGGAAAGTCATCCAGCTGAGAGCTTTTTGTGGCTCTCTAATTGCCATTTCTGCACATTAGTGTCCCAAATAAACAAAAGTGACAATAATGGACTTCCACCGCAGGCATAAATTAGCCACAGTGGCAGGGAGCAGAGCTGCTCCAGTCCACCCCATCCCTTTTCATCGAGCTCTAGCCTTTTGCTACTTTCCAGCTCATTCCATCTGAATTTTTTATAGCTTAAAAACAGACAAACTAGGTTGGAATCTGTGTAGCCTTGGCTGGACATCTGAATAACTTCACTGTTTGAATCCTGACTGTGTCTTTGCAGGGAATATTTTGTGCCAACTTCTGTAATTTTAGTTTGGTTTAGTGTTATTTTACTTTTTAATTTTTTCAAGTTTCATACCCTGAAAGGTACCCAGCCTGCATGGCCCACAAGACACTGCAAACATAACAAAACGCAATAACATGATAATATAGTGAGAGCAAAAGAACAAAAGTTACACTGTCAAACACTGTCGGATATTATAACTGAGGCTGTACAGCTGATCTGAACTAAGACAACCTAATGTATACTTGATACCTGTCCTTCATAATCCCTATGTATTGGGGGCTGGTGTAATGCAAGGCATGGTGACACCACATCCCAACCATTTGTGTGATTATACTGAGAACAGAGGAAGCTATACCGAGGTGAATCGCACAGAAAACTCTAATTTCTCCTCCTTTCAAGTACACACAAACAGAATCAGTCAAATTTATCAAAGCCCTCTAGGATTTCCTTCCTGTTTTTGAAAACACAGGAGCACTGCTTCAGGCATGGTGTTGCAGCGTGTCTCACATTTCTCTGCTTGTACTGTATGTGCACATATTGATTTCTGCTCTTGACTTTCCTGGAACAGCCAGCAGCCAAAATGGAGCCCTAAAAGAATCCACACATTTCCTTGATGGGAAAGTGCTGAGCAATTTTAAAACTACAGTCTGGTGTTTACTCTGGGAATATGAAAGTTAAATGTCATGGTATGTATGAATGGGTTTATGTGTACATGTATGTACATGAGCTAACATGCTGCAGCCTTGAAGCTTGCTTTGCTTCATCAATCAGATACAGCTGCCTTTCTTTGTACAGCTACCTAGCTCACATTAGCACTGGTGCTAGCATTGTCAGCTGTGTGAGTTACGCTACACCACAGTATGCACACAAACAAAACATTTAATAAATATTCGGTATACAATATGAAATGACTCTATCTAAACCTGGCATCAATGCTTGATTTTATCAGATTTTATGAGTTTACGAGCCATATTTTTACACACAAACTTATGGTTCATTTATTTTCAAGCAAGTTATCTCAGTTGTCAGTGTAACATCACTTACTGTAGGCTATAATAACTGCCACGCCCCACTGATGGCGCCTCTCCCATTAGTCATGAACCATCCTTCACTAGAAATTGGCATTGGCAGCTGTACTAATGTTTTATAATGCTTCAGCACCTCTAATATGACTACGATTATGTTTTATCAGCTGGATTTCCAACAACAGCAGCGGCTCTGTGGAGTAACATTCTTTTTTATACTCTCTGGTAACATTTTTGAGCATGACATGCAGCAGGACAGGCAGCCATATAATACTTTAGGGACACTGATTTGGCTAATGATCAAATCTCAGTGTGCGCCTCCTCATAAACAGGTGGCATTCAACAGGCTGAGATGAGGGATTTACAACAACGTTTGTTCAGTGAAGGGAGCTGGAGGATTTACATTTCAAACAGGAACACTCGAGCAATAAGCCTCACAGAAAGCGAGATTTAGAATAAGAATGTGTATGAAGCCCAGTATCTTTTTACATACGCATTTGCACAGGATTCACTGTCTTTGCAGAGAACCCTTAATGACGAATTCAAAATATGACAGATGAGGACTATGAGTAAGTGTAATGTAGTTACAAGGAAAACATACATAAGATGGACCAATAAATAATCAATGTCAATTGAGGAAAATTAGATCTGAAAACAGCCATTGCATTTTTAAAGTGGAGCGGACTCATTTCCATGTGTAAACACAAAATAGAAGGTTCAAGGAACCTTTCAGTGCCTTAAAGAGTGGTTTCTGGGACTTGTAGCTTGGTGTTCTTAGAGTGGAAACATGGCTTTTTTAACTGTGACACCATTGCTTCCCTTAAAGGAGTCATCACCCGGAAATCGCAATTTCTCTTGTTAAAACATGCATATTGGTGTTGGACCTCAGTTAAAACTTGCCTGAAAAGCTGGAGTTTGAAAGTGGCTCAGTTTTTTCGCTTTGGCTCTTTTTCCGAACAGGAATAGCGCACAAGGGTGTGCATTCCTAAAGCACGAGATATCGACTCTGCTCCTGTGGTGACGTTACCACAGGAGGCTACTTGCATAAGCTAGCATTAGCATCGGCTCACAGCCGTCCTCAGCCAGACTTTCTGAGTGAGCACGCCGAATCTGCTTATTTCTCTGTCATTTTCACACCATACATCGTGACCACCAGCATTAAAACTCAGGTCTTACATGTAAAACACGAGTGTGAAAAGTAAGAAGGAGAAAAAAAGAATTTACCATTCAGAGACATCCTGCTGTAAACATGTCTCTTCAACCGTCTCTGCCTCTTCGCTCTCCCGTTCGGGTTCCGACTCCGGCTCGTACATAAATGCCTGAATTCCGTAAGGTTCGTCAGTTAGTGTGTGCGTCATGACAGGGAGCTGTTTATGTTTTGGAGTCTGTGTGCATGCAGGCCAGCCCCTCATTCCGGCTCTGTCCTTCCTGCGGCCAATCAACGCGCCTTATTACATATTAAAACCATGCATATCCGGACCAGTCAAAACCTCGCGCATAATCTCGCATGAGAAAGTCGCGGTATGAAAAAGTGTCAGAACAAGCTATATCTTTGATTTAAAAACAAAACAAAAAACAATTCTAATAAGTTTTAAGAATTGATCCAAAGCGATCCAAGGGGGACTGGATCCGTAAAAAACCAGGTGATGACTCCTTTAACTTAATTATGTACTTGTTTTAACCCAAACTATGATCTTTTACCAAATGTTAGTTGTTTTCTTTTACCCCTAAACCTAACCAGGCAGATTTGCTACATTATAAAACAGTGATCTGCAGTGTTGGAGGGCAGATAAATGATGTTTTTGTCTGCCCAAAAGAGACATCAGATCAGAACACTTTTAAAATAAGTTACAAATGACGTGTTTTGTTGTTATTTTAGAGGAAGTGTGTGGAATAATACCAGCTTGCTTTCTCTGTTCTGAATAATCATGAAAGTATGAAAAGAAATGAATATCATCATATCTATCTATCTATCTATCTATCTATCTATCTATCTATAGAAATATAGATCTCTCTCTCTCTCTCTCTCTCTCTCTCTCTATCTATCTATATATATATATTTAGCAAAACAAAACAAAACAAAACAAAAAATAAGGCAGCATCAGTGTGAATTACTGCTATAAAGAAATCCTACCTGATTTAAAAGTTTTAAATTACAATGGTTTACTGTATATTGGAAAACAGATGGACTGATCTAAATCACAGGCAGGCTTTTTAATAACAGGGAAATGTATTACTGAAACAACAGACTTAATTGGTTCAGATGTGTTTTGTTTTGTGTAGGATTTCAAGCACAATTGACAACTAATATGTTTTGCTTTCATTTTACTTGGCTGATGATCAGAGTAAATATGGAAGCCAGGGACGTGTGAGAAAAGCCAAAAGCAAATGTACTAAGTAGGTCACATAAATGGTGCTGTCTCAAGAAATCAGACTGGCTCAGGTTGGCATGAACTGTCCTTGGCATTGATGCTGTAAAACACTTCCACTTAGGGGACTCAAGGGGTCACCAAAGCTATCAGGTTTCAGACTGTACTGGCAGCTTTAGATTTACACATGGCTGTCACACTCAGATTTCAGCCACAACTGGAATCAAATCAAACCTTTTCGATTTGCGGTCACAAAGTTAAACCCTATAACCATATTCACTTTCGTGTTTTTTACATCTTAAAACTGCAAACACTTGAGAGACTGCTTGGAAGTCCGGTTCACTCATAGGTTTGCATTGACTTGTGGGTGTGTTTTTATGCCTCTGGTTGGAGGCGTAGCAGGTCTCTGTAGTCAGTGGGTGAGTACTTCCCCTTCTACAGGGGGACTCATAATTTCTCCACCACAACAACAGCTACCACATCCTGCAAGGCAAGAGCTACGAGAACACTATGTACTGTACATTCCATAAGAAAGAGAAGAAATGTTAACTTGCCAGCACACCCTGATCTTATGTATTAACTCACCCTCTCTTCACACCATGTGAAAAGCATTATGTATCTTAATGCTATGTCTTGAATATCACAGATGGAAACATACACATGTACAAGACACTAATCTTATACTGCAATGCCTATTGATAAATGTATGAGATTGTGTATTGCTTACAAGTATGTTAAAACATCCCAGTGGTATACATATTACCATACTGTCGTTCATTTCTACATGTTATATTACAATTTTAATTCTACTAATATGATTTTTGGAAAGGTGTCACACCCCTAGACACAGTTTACAATGAAAAGTTTCCAGTGTCCCTGCAGGAACTTTGTGAAATCTGAGAAAATGAAGAGCTCTATTTTTTAAAGCTGCACTTATCGATACTTTTTAAATAAAAAACTGGTGAAATGACTACATGTGATATGAAAAATGTTGCTTATAATGTGTTGGATGAAGAATCTCTCTCTCTCTCTCTCTCTCTCTCTCTCAGCGTCTTAAGAGATTTAAAAAGACACCACAGCAATATGCATATGTCTCAACATTAAATTGAAAATGGAGGCAATCGCTACACACAGATCAGCCTAAACTCTCGCCAAAAAGCAACCGAGGCTTTATTTATAACGTGAGTTGTCCAAATACTTTCTTTTTAGTAAACTCTGTGTACACAAACAATGTCCTCAATGCTCGTGTTCATGTGTAGAGACCCTGGTGATACTACGAGCAAACTTTCATGTTGTGTCGAGCTTTCTTAGTGTTTTAAAAATAGCGATTTTGATGCTAGCATAAAAGTGCCCGTAGCACTCCCATTGAAAATAAGCTTGCCCAAAAACGAAACTACGGTAAATCTTAAAAGTGCCTCTTTTGTCGTAATTATGCTTTTACAAGAAGGTTTGACTCATATACAATCACAAATAAAGCCTTGGTTGCTTTTTGGCGAGAGTTTCACTTTAAAACCACTGACAGGTGATGTGAATAACATTGATCATCTTGTTACAATGCAATGTTCTGCTGAGACACCATGGGTCCTGGCATTCATGTGGAAGCTACTTGACCGACCCATCCAAACACAGTTGTGTACCAAGTGCACCCCCTCATGACCACAGCACTCCCTGATTGCAGTGGCCCACCCGGCAGGACCACGCGCCCAGACACATTCAAAAACTGCTCAGGAACGGCTTGAAGAACAGAAAACAGAGCGCAAACTGCTGACCTATCCTCCAAATTCCCCAGACCCCAGTCCAATCGAGCATCTGTGGGATGTGCCAATCTATGGAGGCCCCATACCCCAACATTACAGGACCTAAATGATCCACTTCAAATGATGCCAGAGAGCTCAGGACACCCCCAGAGGTCTTATGACCATGCCTTAACAGGTCTCAGCTGTTTTTGGCTGCACAAAAGGAACCTGCACAATATTAAGTGGGTGTTTTTATTGTCAAAGCCATCATGGTTTCTTTTAAATTGCTGTAAGGCTGTATGTGCACTGGTAACACACTCTATTTCCTTAGAGCCTAAACATTACTAAAACCTTGCTTGCACAAGAATATTCCTGTGACATGACTTAAGTTTAATTTAGCAGATATGTTTGTCAAAAGATATCTCAAGAGAATTTCCAGGGATTTTTTTTTTTACCTGACTGTTTAACAACACTATTAGAATAACAGATTCTATGGGTTTTAAGAACTAGTGCATTGCCCGTAGGAAATATGTGTTCCTATAGAAAAGTGGGAGGTTAAGAAGCATTTTCACTGATGGCCAAATGAGGCTGTGTTTGAAGGTGGGACGTCAGAGATATTAAGGTTTGTTATGAAATCCGATATTCCAGGGTATAATTGGTCGTTTTTGACTATTTTTGATTATGCCATTATATTTCACCTTAAAAACTGTTTACTTGGTGTGATTATTTTCAGCACAACCTCACATGTGTGACTGTACAGTTATTTTTTCATTTTGACATATTGTATTAACACAATGGACCTAAAATCACAAAAAAAACCATAAAATCCGAGTAGAAAAAGTTAGATTTTTTTACTGTGAAAACCACAAATATGTTTAACAAACCATTTTTTATTACTTATAATGCAAATACAAATTGTTGTTTGCTAAATATGTGCATACATTTAAAAAAATACAAAGTTATATGTAAGTATTTACATTTAAATGCAGGCAATGCTCAGGTCTGCCTGAGCTCCTTCCAGCTGAATGAAGAGCTGCACTGCCTGCTCCACATTCAGCTTCTACTCATTGTTTTGACTCATTCAACAAAAAAACCGACTCCACTACACACTAAACACACGACACCAAACACTACATAACACACTAACTATACACACCAAACACGCTAAATATCACAAATCTCTCAACTCTCAATATCGCTGTCTGTACACCGACCATCGTTGCCTGTCACTCATCCTCTGACGTCCCTCCCACAACTTCCTGTTCCTCCACAACCAAACTTGCTGCTGGGACACTTTCGTGACAAAAGCCCGTTTTTACCGTTTCTTCTGCACCACACACAAAGCAAACGTGACGGCAATGTTCGCGAAAAAGCGTGGGGGACATTATTTACCCTAAGTCCGGTTTTGAATGTGCCGGTGCGTCCGGTCCGTCGACTCGGGAGGTGGGCCGTGTAGGTTGGCTAGCGGCTAGCTGCTAGCTACACTCGAACATCCACAGATTCCGATTCCACTTTGTTGTCCGCGCGTCTCCGCATCTCCTCAAACCCGAACAGACTCGGTCTGGACTCATTTAGTCTCATTAATCCACAACAGTCAGTTTAGATCATGCACAAAACAGAACAGGACCGAACCGCCGGCAAAATCCCGGTCCAGCTCGCGCCGCTGCAAGTATAAATCCGCTCTCCTCAGACCCGAACAGACTCGGTCCGGTCTCGTTTAGTCTCATTAATCCACATCAGTCAGTTTAGATGCACAGAACAGAATGGGACTGAACCGCCGGCTAACTACCGGTCCAGCTCGCGCCGCAGGTATACATCCGCTTGTTTCTTAAGGTATGTCCTGAGCTTGAGCTCTGCAGTAATTGGCTCTGGTGCGCACGTCACTGTGGTGGCTCCGGTGGACAATGCTCCCGAATTTGTAAAGCATTTATGAAATAATTTATTCAGGGTATCATTGCAGTCCAAACAAATGCGAAGTTGCACACCCCTGAACCAAACGGCAGCCATGTTGAAACTCTCAGGTCATTCTGATCCTGATCCGCAGAGATATTTGAGGCACACACACACACACACACACACACACACACACACACACACACACACACACACACACACACACACACACACACACAGATTCCTTGCTTTTATAGAGAGATAACTTTGAGTGTGGCTGTAACCTAGTCATGATAAAATGGCCTAAACCATTTTCAGCCATTAACCTTTAGTCTTCACATGACATTAAATTATCTGCTATAATAAGAAAGGCAGGTTCTTAACAAATACAATTTATCATCACATCTTTAAATGAAGGCAGAGCCATAATTATTCTAAGCTTAATATGGACAAACACTTGCCACAACACAGACAGTGAATACAAAAATAGCATTGTGAAATAACATTGCAATAGCATTGTGAGTCTACTCTCAGAAGCATGGGGTAAGGCAGGATACAGGAAATAGGCCCTTAATGGGGTACATGCTGTTCTTTCCCTCATTGCTAGCATCCAAAGAACAGATTAACTGATTATTGCTTACAAGTTCTTGATAATGAGCAATGACAATGAGCCAGGCTGTTTTCGTCTTTATACTGTAGTCAGTACAATACCAGTTCATCTGAGGTGAATTCAAGGATGCCCTAAATCATTGTTTGTCTATGCAGATGTTCTGCCACCATAGTGTATAACATATGGATAACGTCCTTCAGCTGAGTCTTGGCTGAGCATGTCTATTGTGCCTGTTATTAGTTTAACTCATTTCTTCACATGTCAGTGCTACCCTGTAAAACATTTGCCAACATGAATGAGAGCAAAAGATCTTTGAGAGTAGAACAACAACACAACAAGCCACAATTGGGGAGAGGTTTGTTGCATGAAACAAGTCAACATTCTTTCAGTCTGACATAAAGTTAATGAAACACACATTTGTATCAAGATCCTCCACCTTTAAACCAGGCTGAAGAGCATGCTTCTGACTGTAGTGCATTGTTCAGACATTACAAGGGAGCATCCTGCACACAGTGACTCTCAGATTCAAAGAGACAGAGAATATGAATGACTGTGTAGCCCCATAAATTTAACATAAAGGTATATTGATTTGAAGTGTTGTGATTTTGTATGTATTAGCATATGAACCTCCACAAGGTCGGGCATAGTGCTCACCTATGGGTCTAAAAATCAGCGGTAGAAATGAGGAAGAAGCAGGAAGTGGAAAAAACAAGATGAGCATAAGCGCGAGTGCAGCTTTTTGTGAAAAGCATGCAATGAATGTTAATATATTGATTAAGTTTTAAGTCATTTTTGTTCGCGAAGAGGTCAAAGTTGTCCAGGATGATGTTGTGTCGCCAGGATTAAGGAGGACAACTAACTAAGGGTGTCACGATTTCAATTTTAAATCGAAAACGACCGAAATTAAGTCACAATCTTGAACTTCGAATTAAAAATGGAATCGTCGATGCTGCCACGCCCCAATGTCTCGTCCGATCGGCTTGCCAAGCGGAAAAAAACACACGTGTTGCGAGTCAACCTCCTCTAACTTAGATACTAGCTAAGCCAGTAGCTATTAGCTACAGCCAGTCAAACAATAGCATGGTGTTACACCATTCCTGCTCGGCTCCCGGACCGTGGTCGGGAAGCACAGGGGAGATGATTTCCTCCAGGGATGAAGTTTATGATTACCTTCGGGGTGAAACCCCCTTTCACGTGTTAAGCTGGTCGGGAAATAATATCAGGGAGCTTTGCTGTATCTAGCCGTCGCCTTTATTCACAGCCAAACTGCAGACTATATTGTACACTGTATTGCTGTTGCTACTCCTGCTACTCCTTTCGCTTCTCCTTCCTCTCTCATTCATTTGCTGTCCACACGTACGCACCTTCCCTCACTCTCGCTCGCCCACTCACACCTTACCCACTCACACCTTATGCAAACACACCTGATGCACCACCCTATCACTGAAAGGGGCTACGCCACACTTACAACAATGGCAACTGCAGATGCAGGAGACCCATAGACAGAACTTGAACCCCCTCCTCTTTCACTGAAGTCGCTGATGTGGAAGTATTTTGGATTTCCAGTGAGTTATGTTGACAACATTCACGTTGTCGACAAAAAAGGCATAGTTTAAAAGCTCTGCAGAAACTAGATGGCAGGTTATTTTGTTGAAGTTTCCAATTGACTGAAGATACGTTATTGTTACATTATGTTGTTAATAAATGTTTTAAATTTGACAAAGGTCAGATATAATGTTGCATAAAAGTCTAGTCTAAAAATGGCATAGCAATCTGTGCTTAAAAAAAAAGAAAATTAAAAATCGAGAATCGAATCTAACCGTGACCTTCGACATAGGTCTATTTATAGAAACAAATGTGAGAAGTAGGAACCCCCAGGATAGACTGGGTATTGACATAATCTGGGATACTTTTAAGGCATATCTAAGAGGAGTTATGATGATATGCGTCAAAGAAGAAAGCGGATTTTGATAAAGAATTGGGAAAAGCGAGAGAAGAGATAAAACTACTCCAGAAAGTACACAAGACCCAAACAAATGATAGAATTTATAAAGAATTACAGGAAGCTAAACTAAAACTGGGTAATCTGTTAATTAAAAAAGCGGAGGACTTTAAGAACAACTCTAACAAAGTAAATTACATTGCTGCAAATAAATCAGGCAGACACCTGACTTCCTTAATAAAGAAAGTTTTAAAAAGGCAACCCATAGTCCTAAGAGATGTAATGTCAAACAGAGCCAACACGAATAACCAGGCCATAAATGATGAATTTAGATCATTCTATGTAAAATTATATACATCATACACATACATACACAAAAGACAAGGACTCTCTCCCTTTCTTGAAGTCTATTAACCTTAAACGCCTTTCTCCTGAACAAATTGAAGATATCAGCAAGGACATAACCATCTTAAAAATACTATCAGCTATAAAGAACTTTTCCCTCAAAAAGCTCCGGGAATGGACAGTTTTCCTATTGAATTTTATTCCACTTTGCAAAAATTGATTCCTTCTTCACGGAAGTGGTTAAATCAGGGCAACAAAACAAGAATCTTCCCGAAACAATGTATCAAGCGACTATATCTGTTATACCAAAACCAGGTAAGACCTGCGAATCACCTTCTGATTATAGGCCAATAAGTTTAATAAACTGTGATAAGAAGATCATAACTAAAATTCTGAATAATAGACTGGTACAGATTTTAGCAAGCCTAATTCATTAAGACCAAGCTGGTTTTATGCAGCATAGGGATCTAAGAACTAATACCAGAACCCTGTGTAAGGCGCTTAAAGCATATGCATTCACAAACGGAATTCAATCAAAACCTTTCTCATTAACTAGAGGTACTGCCCAAGGCTGTCCTCTCTCACCATCATTGTTTGCATTGGCAATTGAACTCTTGGCTCAAAAAATTAGAGAGAGGTAAAGAGTGGTAAAAAACAGTTTAAACTAAGCTTATTTGCGGATGATCTATTACTTAATTTAAGCAATGCAATCACCTCAGTTCCTCATGTAATGAAAATAATCACAATATTTTCAGAGATCTCAGGTTATAAAATGAATATCGCAAAAACGGAGCTGTTGGCCATAGGCCCTTGTAAAAAGGACTTGGAGAAGTGTACACAATTTCAGAAACAGAATAAAAAAAATTAAATACCTTGGAATTTATATTAGTGATGACAAGATGTACAAAGATATTGTACAGTTGTACAGTTGTACAAAGATAATTTTCTTCCACTTGTGAAAGAATTTGAAAAAAGATGTTAGGGAGTGACAAGACTTGAAAGATTAATTTAATAGGAAGAATAAACCTCTTTAAGATGATGTGGCTACCAAAATTCTTATTTAAATTCCAAACTATTCCTATAACCAGGGGTGCACATAACTAGTACGCAGGTACGCATGCGCGACAAAAATCAGGAATGTGTAACGCCACTTGAGTTACTACCCGCCTTTGCGTACTTGACCGATGTCATCTAACCTTACACATGTTGCTCGTCAACTACTGTCATGTCGAAAAAGCAACAGACAATAAGCAGCTTCTTTGGGGTTTCGCCACCTACAAAGAAACGTCAACTGGAGCCAGAGCTGAATGAAAAGACTTTTTTCGGAAAAGTGGCTCCAAGCTAACAATGAGCGCAGTGAAATGTGGTGCAAGATTTGCTGCTCACATCCACATCTAGTAGACAAAACAGGTGCGTTTTATAAAGGTTCAAAGAATTTCAACCATCCTTTATTTGACAAACATGAAAAGAGCAAGGAGCACACAAATGTGGCACAAGCCATTGCTAATAAACAAGCTAGCCAAAAAGAAATGTCCAGTGGCCCACTTACAAGATGGCGAGACAAGCTGAATGAAGAACAGCGGCAAGCTCTGTTTAATATTTTTCTCCTCGCCTTCCATAAAGCTAAACACGCACGTCTCATGTCTTCCTATTCTGAGGATGTTCCTTTACTGAAGCGGCTAGGAGTAAATGTCGGAGGTGCTTATCATTCACGTGAAGGGGGCACAGCCCAATTTCCCGATTCGAATCGATTCCGATTATTGAAGTCTTGATTTGATATTTTACTTCTCTTTTGAGTAACACCTTACAGCACCTTCAATATTGTATAGTGGAACTGTAATATCCAAATTATTATTTTCTACTTTGTTTAAATGTAGTCTTTCACTGTTAAAAGAAAGTCACCAAGCTCAGCAGCCGGACTCATGTTAGAAGCATTGTTGGTGACGAGAACCAGGTCGTGTTTCTCTATGCCCCACTCGTCTGCCATTGCTTTGAGAAACTCACACATATTTGCGCTTGTGTGGCTATCATCCATAGCTCTCGTCTGAAGTACGTAGGACATGAGCTTCCATTAACTGCTGAAATATGAGCTGTAATGGTTATGTATGAGACTGTAGCTCTGGATGTCCAGGTATCGCACGTTATTGCTACCCTGTGAGCAGAGTTGAGGGACTCTTGCACTGAAAGCTTTGTCTCCTTGTAAAGACTTGGAATCGATTTTAGCGTGAAAAAGATCCAGGATGGAATAACATATCTTGGCTCCAGACTGTGGACCATGTAGCAGAAGCCAGTAAGAGGAGGACTCCAGTTTGTATTACAGTTTAAAAAAAAAAAAATCGATTTTAATCGATTTTTGGAAATTTAATAATCGACTCATAATCGTTAATATTATAATCGCGATTAATCAATCATCGATTTTTTTCACCACCCCCAATAGATAGCAGCTACAACAGAAAAATGTCTGTTACACATTGATACATCAGTATTAACAATCTAACTATGTTTCATATATTACTTTATCAGTCAGATCCACTTTTAGTAGAATGAGTAGTTTTACTCATACTTCGACTACAATAAAATACTGAATAATACTTATGGACATTTATAGAATGCAGCACATCTTTTTGTAAATATTTTAATTAATTAGTAACTGAGTGTTATTACATTGTTGTATTATTACTTTGCTTAGCCATATTTATTCCCCAACTGTATTTTTGAGACTCTCACATGTGAATAAACATGTGTATAATCTATACAAAAACCACCCACCTGTAATAAAAATTATAGCTAGTTGTTTAGAAAACTCCGCAAAGGGCATCAGGGCATCATCTAAGTCTAAATGTCAGCCTTCTTAACAGTCATCAGCGGAAATTTCATTGTGGGCAATGTCAGCCTGCATCATGAATCAACGCTGACCAGTGGCAGTAAACAATAGTCATAACCTTGACCAATATGCATCTTATTCGAGGTGGCATTTAAATAAGAGTCCATCTTGATCCACCGACCATTATGCCTGGAGCCTTCTCGTACTTAATTTATGAAGCTGCATCACACTGTGCAACGTGATTCAGGCTCATCATCATGGCAACTGGTATCAGAAAAAGGACAGCAGATGGTGTTTTCATTAAAGAATTCAAGCTAATAGAAGAATCAACCGCATGACTTTGTGTTGGAGTCTCCAGTGCACTTATCATATTACATTAAGTTCTCTAGCTGCCGAGAAAAAACACATAGGCCAATGTCATAAAGGGTGGCTGATACACAGGGGCTAGATATGCTATAGCATTTCTGTTGCACTGTACACAGTTGTGAGCATGATCCCTCACTGGAGACTGAGAGCTGAGCAGGTCTAAATAATGCACTGGGAGTATGACAGCCAATAATCCATGCACAGCTATAACAACCAGCAGAGAGAACACAGTCATGACAAACTGCTGACAGCTGCAGCTAATAATCGCCTGCAGACCCATACACCATGTTTGCTATGTAAGTTTTCTTTATCAATGTAGCACCAACATATTTTCTCATTTTATGTGTGCAAATGGAAGCCTTTGTGTTGTCATTCTGACATCACCTCTGAGCTACACAACCAGTCTGTTAGTTTTCATTTTATTAAACTGTCACATATAGTTCTCTGCTTGCAATATATTGTACACAGTGCTGGGTTTGTGGAGTTGCCTTTACAGTGGTTGGTTGGTTGGTTCTCCTTAATTAACTAGCATTAGTGAGGTTTTGATTTATCGGCTGTTGGTTAAAGAAGCCGACAGCTAGTTTGAGGTGCAGAAGAGTTTATTCACAGCAGATTAAGCCTATAGGGGAAGTGGAAGCACTTTGTGCTTTTAATAGCCAATGTTCTGCTCTTTTGCACTCATTTGACTGTCAAACTGTTAGTGAGGAAGAGAAGAAATTGTCCAATAACATCTTGGAACATACCTTTGATTCAAACTGGTCTGGTGTGATGGCCTAATACCAACTGAAATAACAATCAACCATCTTACTTTTGGTAAGTCAGGCCAGCCATCAACCCAAAGCATCGCTAATTGATTAGTTAGGAACCAATATGGAAGAAAAATCCTTTAAGTGCTGGCACCTGTTCACACTGCTACCATCTGGCAGACGCTACAGGAGCATGAAAGCCAGAACAACCAGACGTTTTTATCCACAGGCCATCAGGCTGCTGAATGACTCTGTCTCATGACAACTCCGTATACACAACTATTCAGCACTGGGAACTACATTTGCACTATATTCAATACTGTGGACTATATTTGCACTATGTACATATTCTTCTCTTCTCCTCTTTCCGCTTAATCCGTGAGGGTCGCGGGATGTTGCCGCTTTTTTCCCCTTAAGGGGTTGCGGGGCTTACTGGGGCCAAATCCAGTTTACTCATTGGGCGTAGGCCAGGGTTCACCCTGGACGAGTCGCCAGCTCATTGCAGGACCCTTGCTGCCACACATGGTGCCAACTGCACATCAGGAGCTTTGGGGTCTTCAATATCCGATGCATATATTCAATATTCTTATATCTCAATGTCTTTCAGTGCCTTCTGCTGCATGCAAACTTTGCACATGCTAACATGCTTGCCATTTATCTATTTTCTTTTCAGTATATTTTATTTTTTTGTGCTTTATATTTCTGTGTGAATGGACACTTGCAAATTAAGAATTTCATTTCCTGGTGCCAACTTTGTGTGTATGACAATGAAAAATCTTGAATCTTGAATCTTGAACCAGAAACTAATTGCCATTGTTTTAAGAGTGCCGTAGCCCCTTTCAGGAATAGGGTGGTGCGTGACGTGTGTGCGTAAGGTGTGAGTGGGCAAGTGAGAGTGAAGGAGCGTTTTTTAACATTGTTACTTTTACTTATTTTTACCTATTCAGTGCACTATGTACAGCACTCTGATCAGTGTGAACTGTTATAAATGTGCTTTTATAAATAAATTTTGCTTACTTACTTACTATGCAGACAGTGAATGAATATAACATACAGGGCTTGACGCTAAGCTTTTTTCCAAGTAGCACACAACATTTTTTAGTAGCACAATGAATATTCAGCAATTTTGGTAAAAATGTCATTTTTTTGGGTTAAACAGCAGCAACTTAAACACGTTTTCCCACTGAGGGTTGTACTTATAAAGCTTCACAGCTACAGTGCCCCGGCTGCCTCCTGCATCACCCTCTCCCTTTCTCTCCAACGGTCCCTCGTCTACCACCTAGTTTAACGGCCCGTCCTCTTCTTCCTCCTCTTCTTCTTCTATGTTGCTCTCGTTTCTGTCTTCCTTCTTATTATCCTCTCTTGTTTTCTGAAAATAATGCGTTAGGGGGTTCGTTTTCACGACGCCGACACTCTTTCGCTTCTCCATTTTGTGTTTTGATTTTAGTTTTCGCGCTGCAGTCTTCACCGTGTGTGCGCGCGTGGTCATGTGGCTGTTATGGAAGCACTGCATTGGCTGGATCTGATTACGTGGCTACAATGCTGCGCTTGCATTGGAGGAGATGATTCAGGTTGCCAAAAAAAATAAAAAAATACTGCTCAGTGCTCACGCAAACAGCAAAACGGTGCATGTACTACACTACTGTTTCTGTCTGAGTCGCACTGATGCGACTTAATGTAATTTTCTACTAGCACTGGAAATAATCAACTCTCAAATGCGAGCAAAACAGTCACACTGTCGAGCCCTGACATAACAACAACAGTACAACAAAAAACAGGGGACAATTTAGTGCAAATGAAAATAAATAAGTAAGAGGATGCAATTACATGGTACCAGCTCGGCACAGAATTCAGACTCCGCAGTCCTCGCCATACAGGAAGTCAACCACGCCGGGTTAGGCAGGGTTGAGCTTCCAGGGTGAGAATAGTGCAATATAAATGAACACATATGGAATTATGTAGTCAACAAAAAAGTGTGAAATAACTAAATATGTTTCATGTTTTAGATTCCTCAAAGTAGCCACCCTTTGCTTTGTTGACAGCGCTGCAAACCCTTGGCCTTCTCTCAATGAGCTTCACGATGTAGTCACCTGAAATGGCTTCACTTCACAGGTGTGCCTTGTCAGGATTCATTTGTGGAATTTCTTGCCTTCTTAATGGGGTTCGGACCATCAGCTGTGTTGTGCAGAAGTCAGGTTGGTACACAGCTGACAGCCCTATTTGACAACTGTTAGAATTCGTATTATGGCAAGAACCCATCAGCTAAGTAAACGACAGTCCATCATTACTTTAAGAACTGAAGGTCAGTCAGTGCAGAAAATTGCAAAAACTTTGAATGTGTCCAGAAGTGCAGACGCAAAAACCATCAAGTGCTACGACGAAACTTGCTCACAAGAGGACCGCCCCAGGAAAGGAATACCAAGAGTCACCTCTGCTGCTGAGGATAAGTTAATCCCAGTCACCAGCCTCAGAAATCGCAAGTTAATAGCACCTCAGATTGAGCCCACATGAATGCCACACAGAGTTCTAGTAGCAGACACATCTCTACATCAACTGCTGAGAGGAGATCTCGATCTCGAATCAGGCCTTTATGGTCAAATAGCTGCTAAAAAAAACACTGCTAAGGAAAAGCAACAAGCAGAGGAGATTTGTTTGGGCCAAGACACACAAGGAATGGACATTAGACCAGTGGAAATCTGTGCTTTGGTCTGATGAGTCCAAATTTGAGATCTTTGGTTCCACCTGCTGTGTCTTTGTGCGACGCAGAAAAGGTGAACGGATGGTCTCTACATGCATGGTTCCCGCTGTGAAGCATGGAGGAGGAGGTGTGATGGTGTGGGGGTGCTTTGCTGGTGACACAGTTGGGGATTTATTCAAAATTGAAGGCACACTGAACCAGCAGGGCTACCACAGCATCCTGCAGCAACATGCCATCCTATCTGGTTTGCATTTAGTTGGACCATCATTTATTTTCAATGACCCCAAACACACCTCCAGGCTGTGTAAGGGCTATTTGACCAAGAAGGAGAGTGATGGAGTGCTGCGCCAGATGACCTGGCCTCCACAGTCACCTGACCTAAACCCAATCGAGATGGTTTGGGATGAGATGGACCGCAGAGTGAAGGCAAAAGGGCCAGCAAGTGCTCAGCATCTCTGGGAACTCCTTCAAGACTGCTGGAAAACCATTTCAGGTGAATACCTCATGAAGCTCATCAAGAGAATGCCAAGAGTGTGTAAAGCAGTAATCAAAGCAAAGGCTGGCTATTTTGAAGAATCTAAAATATAAAACATGTTTTGAGTTATTTCACACTTTTTTGTTTACAACATAATTCCATATGTGTTCATTCATAGTTTTGATGCCTTCAGTGAGAATCTACACTGAGAAGGTGTGTCCAAACTTTTGACTGGTAGTTTGTATATATATATATATATATATATATATATATATATATATATATATCTATATATATATATAGATATATATATAGATATATATATATTAGGGCTGTCAGTTTAACGCATTAATTAGATTAATAACACTGCAAATTAGCGCGTTATAAAAATTGCCGCAATTAATTCTGAGATTCTGAGTGGCAATTCGATGCGGGAGCATTTTAAATTTGGCCCATTGAATGACCCGTAGGCGACTTGGCAGTGGCACGTCACTTCCCACCTGCGTCGCTAGTAGGGCTGCAACGATACACGTATCGAAGCTGAAATTGCGACACTCAGATCCACGAACCTGTCTAGCGCTGTGAGAAAGCAAAATCGCAACACAACTTCCAGTCCACATCAGCCCCATGAGCTGTAAGTAACACTACATTAACACCGCAGCTGTCTTTCGCCAATTCTCCGCTGTTGTTTGTTCACACAGAGCGAAACATCGCTGTACAGACAAACCGCTGCGGCTCCTAAAGAGACGTGATGGTGACGTCATGATGATGATTATGGGGGCGGGACTAGATAAGCTTTGGCTTCTCCCGCTTTTCCCTTTCGGCCATGTGCATTGTATTATTTGAACAATGATGAAATGTGATGATGATGAATTGACATGCCCGAAATAAACAACATAAATAAATGACGTGTGTGTTTTCAAGGGGTTTCCCCGGTGTCTCCCCTCCCTGTCAATCAAAACCGACGGAGACTGTCTTCCGGGGTAAAGTTCACTGAAGTCTCGGTCCGGAGGGCTGACCGTCGCGGAAATTTTTTTTCATCAGAAAGACTCGGCGAGGTAAAGTGTTTTTGCTGGTGACAGACACATGGCAGAAATGTGACGAGGAGTCTGTAGGACGGGCGGGAGGAAGGACGCTTCTCCACGTACAGCTGTGGTATTTCTAACTTGTTGCCAAAGACAGTTACAGTTACTACGTTACCTTAGTTTGGTTCTGTAACATTGTTTTGTGGGACATTTCTCTGTATTAAGTTGAGTGAGTGACCTGTGCTGTTAACAGACCATCAGATAGACTCGCCCTCCACAATACTGCACCTCTGATACTATCAGACAAGTATCATATACATAAGTTATTGAAATGTTACATAAATAAAATGTTTAATTTAGAAAGAAAAAAAATCGAGGTTTGTATTGAACCGTGGATCTAAAATCGTGATACAAACCGAATCGTGAGTTTGGTGTATCGTTACAGCCCTAGTCGCTAGTCAAAGCAGGGTGACAACAGACATGAAGGTGACTCAGGGGAGCGAGGCGAGCACATCTTTGCTCGGGCCTTTGAACAGCAAGTTCTTCTCTTCTTAGTGTATTCAATCGATTAGTCATGCAATACAATTTCGTAATGTCCTAGAATTCGAATTCTTCATTTGGGTACCTTTAGCAGATATGAGATTAAAATGCGATTAATTAGATTAATTAATTACAATTCCTGAAATTAATTAGATTAATTTTTTTAATCGCCTGACAGCCCTAATATATATATACACACTCTTATGATTAACATTATGCCCCCTCCCCCTTAACTCAGGCTATACTAACTTAACATAAACTGAAACGAACAAACAGTCAAAACTGACACAAAAAACAGACTGAGCACATAGGGAAACATAGATAATGGCTGATCAGACCTTTTCTGAATGAAAGGGGTAACACAAAGACAAACACAAACAAAACTACACATACAATCAAACAGGGCAGTTAGATTTTCAGCATAAATATTATAGCAATTAACAAAAACTAAAACACCAACAGATAAAGGCATTAAGGTTCTCTACCTTTTGTTTGGGCCCACTGCTGATTGTCAGAAATTTCTGATGACTACATGTCATTACATGACATAAAAAGAGAAAAAATTCAACCCAGCTGCAACAATCCTCACTGCATCTCACTATGGATTCAAATGTAATTTTTGTCGGGGTCATATTTCCTCACTTTTTTGCAGGGTTGTCTACAACTGATTTTTTTCAATCAACACATTTAGATAGAGCGCTACATATTGTTTAAACAGGGCCCCGTGTATGTGAACTAATAATAACACTATCATCACTGATGCTCTGTAGACTGTGGCAGTGATGTTCTGAGCAGTTTAATGAGCCACTGTAGAGCCTTTTTGTCCTTGGCTAAATAAAAATGTATATGAATCATATGTTGCCAGACAACTATTTGGTAGTTGCAGTTCTAAAATCTGAATGAGATCTGCATGAAAACAAAATCTATTATGTCAGTTAAATTGAGTATCTATGATGTGCTTATATGCGCAACATTGTTTATAAACCATATTGTCCAGCCAAATTGCAATTGCAAATTTTTGAGTTTTTGAGTGTTAAAATAGTATTAAAAATAGTGTTTAAATGCATTAAAAATAACTAGCTTTGTAAAATACCAATATTTTGATTTGCCACTTCCTTCAATTAACAGCTCATCTTTTGCACATGTCCCTCCGGCAGCAGCACACCTTTTTAAATTAGGCCCAAAACATGGAAATCAGTGAGTCTTTTTGCATTTCTGGTTCCCTACTCTCATAGTCTGAGTTTTTTTTTAATGGGTTTCTGTTAAATGGCTGAAAAAGCTCTGTGGTTAACACAAGTTTAAGAGATTCTCATTTTTTGTTCTACCACAAAAAATACATCAGTTAATACCAAATTCGAATTAAATGGCGATCTAAGCAAGTGGCTTAACAAAACTATAGAGATCGTCAGGGACATTAAATATCATCACACTCAACACAAAGGCTAATTTACTCACTAATCCGTCTTTATAAGCAACTGCAGCAGTACAAACTATTTTTACTCTCACTTTATAACTTGTAGATTAATAAATTTATAGTAATTTACTATAGGTGATGACATTAAAGCCATAAGTTTGTTAATAGCCTTCCATTAGCTTTTAACATCTGGGGATTGTATTTAGTATCTTAAACAATCATGAAATTGTTGCTCGTCTTGATTAACAAAACGTCACCAGGTATCATAAAAAATGTATATGCTACAGAATTTATTCCCTTCTATAATTCAAAATCCAATAGAAAAAATCCATAGGATTAGGAAACCTTCAAGAATATCCTTCTGCCCTTGATGCTAAAATAAACTACAAAGAAAGCTTTATCTCGTCATGGGACGGCTGTGACTGAGGGGTAGAGCCAGCGCCTTAGTATGAGAAGGTCGCTTGTTTAATTCCCCCGGTCTGCATGTCAAAGTGACGAGCAAGTTACTGTACCTCAAGATGCTCCTGATGTGCTGGTCAGCACCTTGCATAGCAGCCACCGCCATCTTTGGACAAAAGTCTTTGCGCAATGTACATGTCATTATTTATCTGTTTACTGATATGTAGTGTTAATGTAATGGAAATAATGTCAACACACGCAATTATAACCATAAAGCGTTAATTGTATTAAAAAAAAAAATAAGGTGACTGGAGACATTAAAAACAGCTGTGTGGCAGAAGGCATGGCCATCACAGCTTGAGACATTTATTCTTTGTGTATTGTGCATGTGTGTGCGTCTATGTGCCTTGGCTACAGCAGGGAAGTCTACTGGAGAAAAACACAGTGTATTGGCATTCTGCAGGCTGCAGGACTCTGGCTGTGTGGAATTGCGTAACATTAAGGTCTTACTGGGGGAAGTGTTGAAGTCTGACTCCAGGCAGCATTGAGGAACCGCTGAGCTCCCCAAGAGAAACACCTACAAAAACACACACACAAATGCAGACATAGCCTGGTAAAACTAATGACTAAATCACAGTCTAGCTATGAACACTAACAGCTATGTAGGTGAAGAAACAATCTCAAACATGTTGCCATGGCATCCCATCACAGTGCGACATTAAAAACACAGGTGATCCAGGTATCTTAATTTTCACTTTTAAGTAAAAATAAATATGTCACAGTGAAGCGCCAACATCACTTTGAACTCCTTCTGTTCTGTGTGGCAGGATGTAGTCAGAACACTACATCCGTCTGAGATGACCTACATGCACCATTCAACAAAGCAACTCCCACAGCTGCTAACCTCTGGTGGTAACCACAAATACTTCCACTCATGCTGCAGTAAGGCCAGAGAAATACCATAAATTAATTTTCCCCCTTTTAGACCAGTGGCCCCCAAATGAGTCAATACATCTTTTTATGTGTATCAGAGCCCGAAGCGAAGAACAATGTTTTGGGAGGAAAACTGCATACATAAAACAACAGTGACAAAACAACCTCAGTTTGGTGAGATCTCCGGGGAAGAAGAACAATACAATGACAGATTGAATATGACGAGCGTGAGAAAAGATAGCATTTGTTTGTGTCATTAATTCAGTGGCAGAACAGGGCTGGTCAACTCTCTCCAACAGACGGTAATCACTTGTAATCAGACTTAATGGGCACTCTAATGGGACTGCTTTTCCTCCTTCCATGTCGCACTCTTTAACACACTTGTAAACACACAAACAAGTCTGCACATGCATGTCTGTGTGCATGTTTGCATGCCATGAATGGGGAAATGTAATGTCTCACTTCCATCTGAAAGGGAAGTATTCATTTAATAACACTTTCTATCCATAACAGTACTAAATGATCAGGTCCTATTCGGACGTAATGGTAATTTTCATTTTTGCTTGGTTCATCCTCTCTTCAGGCCTCATTTGCATGCATTCATTTATCTGAAGAGAATGGTTACTCCACTGAGTCTCTGCTCTGTTGCCTCCTGCTCTCCATCAACACTTCTACAATGTGACAAAAATTATTACATTACTTGTTAATCTTGGCCTTCATAAGTTATGATAGCATTCTACAAACCTGAACTATGGTAAAATGATGCAACAAAGTAGTGGTTCCTCAATTTATCATTCTGAAGTAAATACTGATTGGACAGTCTAATGGTTGTGCAAAAATGATGTATATAGGTTCCCTATAAGCCTATAAGCTTACACTCTACTATTCAGTCTGCCACTGGACTGAGCAAGATTTTTCACATACACATTGGGGACTGTGGTTTTTGAAAGCACCGCTTTATGAAGGGGGGAAAAAAAACATGGAGGAGAGGAAGGCAAATCTCCAACTTTAGCTGATTTCGGCCAACTAATCAAGTCTCCACAATTTAAAAAAAGAACAATGTACTGTAATGATTTTATTGTGAATTCAGCCTCAAATGCAATGTATTATTATAAAGTCAAATGACAGTGAAACTTCTTATCACTCTTACTTTGGTAAATCGATTCATCTAGTCAGCACACAAGGTATATGACAATAACAATGTAGTTGCAATATATTCAATAACATCTATGCGAACCTTCTATTCAAACTTGATCAGTCATGGTTTCACCATTCCCTCACTCCAAATGCAGCTGTTTCAAAATATTTTCAAACAACAAGTGTTATCTGGTCAAAATATGTGTATACATATTATGGTGAAGAGAGACACAAGGAGAGTGATGAAAAAGAAAAAATGTTTGTGTCTGAGAGAGGACACAGAGTTGGCAAAAAACACCCACTAACACACACTGTTACTCAGTTTCCATGGTGATTTGAGTTATATTTGACAATGTGACGCACATTTCAGCATTCACTTTCGCTGTTAGAGTTCTTCATCCTTTCCAGCACAAGGAGCTAAAAGTATGAATGGTTCATATGAAGCAAAAGTGAGAAAAATTACATTTGGGCCTGAGAGTGAATGGAAGACATCCAGTGTCGAGAGTCTGGCCAGTAATGTAATGCAAGCATTTATGAAAAGAACATAGAGGGCAAGAGTTTCTCCTGCATTTTTCTCCAGGGGTGTGTTGAGTGGTCTGTGGGAAACTTAATGAATGCAAGGCTTTCTTGTGTCTCTGATCCCAACTCAAGACTCCCTACTTCCCAACTGTGTTTTTAGCCGACAATGATGGCACTATTAACTAAAGGAATTAGTACTCAGTCTGGAGGCCGCTTTAGCGACTTTCAACATGTACTGCATATAGAAACTGAATGTGAAAAAATACATCTGGACAGTCATACAAGTGCTGATATGACATTATATGAAATATAAACATTCCTGCAAGCAACAAAGTAGCCCTGTTACTCAACTGTGTTTCATGTAAAAATGGATCTGAAAAGAAAAAAACTGACAGCGTGCTTGTCATTAATTGCTAAATATCATGTAACTCTTCCTTCTGCCACAATATTAAGATTATCCCAATCCATAGTGCTGGATTTCTTCAATTCAAGGTTTGTCTTTTGTTTGGTGATTCTCAACGAGAAAAACACTGAAAAGATCCTCGATTGTAGTGACACAAAATTCATCTTTTTATCCTCTTTTGCTTTTCAAGGCCAGTGCCTTGGTGAAAGACAGTGTTCCTGTGTTTTGGTGTGGGAGGAGAATGAAGCACTGAAGGAAACCATGTGAATATGGAGAGAAGCAGCATTCAGTTAGGTTTAAACCAGATAACCTTTTAGCTATAAGGAAACAGTGCAAAGCACTTAGGGCATAATGATTATTCCACAGTAACTCTATCAATCTTGCTTGAAAAAAGCTGTGCAACTGTGTATTTGGTAAAGAAGAGCTCTGAAACTATAAGATGAAAATGAAACTACACACTAGGGATGTGCACAGTTAGTAGATTAGTCGATTAAACGTTGCTACCCTTGCAAATCAACAAGAGCAATACTAGTTGGTTAAATTTATCATTATTTTATAAATGTACACATTGTCAAATAACATTAAATTGCATAACTTTCACTGAAATGGCTAGCCTCAGTATTTTCAAACTGTGGTAAGAGTACCACTTGTGGTATGCAAGGTCCTTCTAGTGGTTCATTTAAAAACATACAGTTCACAACATAAAACTGAAATTTAGTGAAAAATAAGTTTTGTCTGTAAATTTTTACTTTCAGCCCGCTCCGTAGCCATATTTGTGAGCACATATGTTATCCAAGACAAGTTGCAAGCTAAACTCAGGCTGTGGTAGCAAGATGGACTGAACACGAGTGCTAGTGGCAAAACAGTAATCTAAATAGAGTTGGCTAACGCTACTGTATTTTAATGTCAATCATAATGGTGGTACTTGGAGAGTCTAATATTTTCTGAGGTGGTAAATGGTCAAACACTTCAATTACAGCAGCCTGGTCAGTGGCCCTAAAGCTGTATTTACCCCTCTAGCATCACTTCTTGAAGCCCTACTAAAAAGAGTGAGAAGAGTCATAGTCGTCGGAGGATACTTGGGGTACCCTTTCTCCGATACTAGGATTGCATTTTGTTTCGTGACAGAGTCAAGAGTGATTTGGTTTTAAGTTATGTTACATAATTAAGTTCATGGACGTAAATAACGTAACTTGCGTAAAATAGCGTAAGTGACAAAAGTATGTCACTCATGTAACGTAAGTTATGAGATTGAACGTAATCAAAAATAATCATGTTCAATCTTCAACGTTCATATCCAAAGTTTGATCTTGTCCTTCACCAAACCAATTCCTCATGAAATGTTGCTTCATGAAAAAAAAATCTTTTGGTGATGTTAACAGCGCTGGATAACTGTTGTGTCTAAGATGTTACACAGCCTCCTATTATGTAATAATAATAATGATCATAATATACAGTGCAAAGTGCCACATGTTTTTGTGGCACTTTAAATATGATATGTTTGTTGAAAAATGCGCCCACTGCAAAATTCCATTGAACTGCCACAGTACTTTCTCATTAGAACATCCCTATTGAACACATATGAAGGACTCTGTGGTCTACATCTTGATGCATTAACCAGCACTGAAGTACCATTTAATGGATGCCATGGCTTGTGATGTAGGCACAGAGCCAGGGATTTTCCAAGTGGGGTAACCCCAATAATTAAAAATGGCTAATGTATTCATGTTGAATTATTGTGTTAATTACTTAATGTGAATCTTGTGCAAAAACACAGCACAGACTTCAAAGGTAAAGAACAAATGTGTTAATTGTGTGAATGAATAATGTCACTACTGTGCAACAGAGGAACAGTGCCACACTGAGTGTTCATGTGGACAGAACATGATCTCATTTGTCACATATCATTTTTTTTTCTATGTACCTATGACATATTGTTAGCATCAATACTCAAAATAAGACTGTGTTGGCAATACAGACACTTGGTGGTACTGATTGGTCTTCGTCCAGTTTTACATGTGATAGCAGCTGTGTGGTTAAAGGTGTTTCTTGCATGATGATGTGTTTCAGTTTTACCCAAACTGCGAAAAGAATGTTTCCTGTAGTTCCTAATCTTTTCATCGTATTATTGCTGTAACTTCCATTACTCCCTTCCGATGTTTAAAACTGATCTGCTGGGGAAAAGTGCTAAACCTCCATCTCTATATCTTATGTTTTGTTAACAGTCATTCGATATCCTCAAGTACCAAGGCTACACGTATTGTGACTGCTTTCAATGTGAAGCAACAGGAAGTGTTTAGTCTCTGTCAACATTAACCTTAAAGCAGAGAATTTAATTACTGCTTCAATTGCACAAAGGGGACTGGAAGAAAATAGGTCAAAGTAAGAACATAAATGCAGAAGTGAAACTACACGCCAAAGGTGGCACTGACCTTTGAATTTTTGCATTGGACGAAAATTCACTTAAGCGCACAACAAAGCTGAAAGCCAGCCACGCTGGAGGCTGAAAGACCTTGTGAACCCAACCTGAATATGATCCTCATTAAAATGAATGCCTCCTCTTGAAACTATGTTCGTATTCAACTAGTTTGGGCAGTTTTTCTCATTTGGTCAACTATCACATGGGTTACCATGAAACACGGTGACATTCATGGTCCCCAGAGGTTGAATCCTACTGACTTTAACAGTTTTTAATCAGCTGGTCAAAGTTTTTACCTAACCAGTGATGGCTATCCAATCACCAGTGATTAGATATCTAATCTAATCTAATCTAATCTAATCTAATCTAATATCTATAATATATGGCATTCAGTTTGTCTATTCCAGTGGATTTTGATCATGAAGTTTGGTACACACATCCATGTCCCCCTTGAAAAGAATAGTAAAAACGTTGAATTTGTTATTTATGGCCAAATACCTGCCAAACTATTGACATGTACATCCTTTCTGTGTACTCTCTGTTTAATGATAAATGTTAAACTAAGATAGTTGTGAACATCAACACGTTAGCACTGATGTTGTCAACCTGTTAGAATGCTACAGCCATCACTATGGATCGAACAACTTTTATTGCTACAACCTGCCCTACTCTCCCTCTGATTAGCTTAGCCTAAAACACTGTGATATTGATAGGACGCATTCAAATCCAAAAGGATGCAGTCAACTCACTATCCGTGTGTCCAGGGGACGCACGATATTTTATCCCTGATAATGCTACATTATGAAGAACAAATCCATAATGAAATAATTCTAAAAGAAAACTCGCTATAAAGACAGGTCACTGCCTCCAACCACCTGTGCACTATGTGCATATCTCAAACATCCCTGACATACAGATTTCAACAATCAAAGCTACATACTTATGGTGAATAAACTAACTGGGCCATGTCAAGAATAATCCACTGTGAACAATTCTGGTTTCTGTTGTGATGACGATGGATGATGCTTTGCTTTTGAAACTGTTTGATTATACACAATTTTGTTTATTTGGATTTGTGTATCAGGATGATGTGATAGAGCTGTACCCACTTCAGGGGCTATAGCTTTGTCAATCAATGTATGTGAAAAGAAAATAAGTTCATATTATATACCTTCATACAGTCTAAGCCAAAGGTTCTTAACCTGAGCAACTTCATTTCAAGAGTTCCAAAAAACCAACCTGATTTTTCTTGGGGGCACGATTCAAAAAGGTTGACAACCACTAATCTACACAATGCTGTCTGACAGTTTACTTGCATTGGATGAATTCACATTACGTTTAGTATTGCTACAATATTAACTAGTGACAACCAAAGCGTGATAAAGACATGTAAAGTTCCAGAAAAGACAATCATTACTGAGGATAAGAAACAGATAACCCACATTGTTTTAGAAGGGATGATCTGAGTGACAAAATAAAGTGGACATCAGACTGAACAACAAGCAGATTAGAGTTGAGTCACAAGTCCACCTTCCAAATCCAGAGTGTTAACGCATTCTTGTGTACAACTTGAGCAAGGCAGAAAAGGTTATGGTCAACATAAAATTTGCTGTTCTCAACTTGCCAAGTTTGGGTGTAACAGTGTAAGTTTGCAACAAGGACTGTGGTGACTGAACTTTAAATGTATTGGCCCTGGATGATGAACCAGATGATACATCTGCTTACACATCATGCTATTTATTTAAGTGCTCACAAGTTTTCAAAATAAGCAAAAGAGGGGGTACTGCCTAAATACCACAGGCAAAAAAATGTGTTTGAAATCTGTGTAAAAGACCATAAAAAAACAAGCAAACAAACAAAAAATACTAAACAAAAACAAAACATGCGGATCACAGTCACACAAGCAGCACCTACTGAGAAGAGTGTACCATTCAACAACTGAAGTAGTTCAAAAACTAGACTTAAAACAATTGACTGTTAAAGCCTTTTAGAAAAAAATAATGAAAAATAAAAAACAATATGACTTATTTTTGTGTCTGAAGGACTATCTGACAAGAAAATGGGTGCCAGAGGCATTTGATATGATGTTATAGGAAGTGGAGAAGATACAACTATGTACAGGCTATGAGGCAGGAGTCAGTTTTGACAAAAAGAAGAAAGTGATAAAGAATCTTTTTAGAGCATTTTAAAAAACACACAAGACAGAGGACTGTGATGACAACTCTTGAGAGAGCTGATACCTTCAAGTGAGCAGAGCTAAATGAAACAATAACACAGGTAGAGACAACCAACATGATAAGTCTGAGTCAAGAACCACTCACATCTGTCAGCACATGATCACAGCTGGAACCACATTGAACCACAATTAAATTCTAAGTTCACCCTTAGCCTAACTATTTATTTTTATTTATTTTTCCAAAACTTTCAGACCAGAAAACAACTTCTATGGAAAATGGAGTATGCTGGAAACTAAATCTTGGAAACCTCCCTTTTAAATACAGGATTGACATGCATCTATGTACTAATGAAGATTGAATGATTTGTTGAAAGCCCCCCAAAACACTTTTAATTGAACTAAGTTCTAATAATTTTGTCAAAATTAGAACTTGTTTCAGGGTTTGCATATCATTTGTGTTCATAATTGATCCCAATTGATGGTCTACATCATAAGACTCCATTCCCTGATGAAAGCCATATAATATGGTTGAAAGTTGGTCTAAAGCAAGTCAGTCTAAGATTCCACTGGATGCGTTCCGTTACGGCTCTCGTAGGGTTTTGCTCCATCATTCGTCATCTGGCAACCCCCGACCGGCTGCATTTTGCGTCCGGAATGGCGCAGCACTGCCAGACAGCTAGAGTTGAGACTGAGGAGGAGCGATAATTACATTATAATGTGTGACTACAGTTATAGGTATTTGTCATGAACACAACAAAATGACGTGTACCCAACCAAAGGATTAGAAGAAGTGCTTGCATCTGCCCCTTTTTTGAGATTTTTGTGCTGGCATCAACACGGAGTGTTTTATTATGAAAATGAATTGGATGTTATGTTGTTGTATGTGTGTGACTTCCTGTTTGCTCGGAGCTGAATTGGTCCATCGTGCTCCGGCACCCAGCAGAAATAAAAGTCCTGCGTACATGCTCCACAGGTTCCAGACAGTCAGGGCTTGGACGGAGCAGATACGCTACACAGAGGAGCCCATGGAATTAAACACACAGACTAGTGTGAAACCTATCAGCTCCACTAGAGTTGCAGGGCCGGGCTGGACCAGACACGTATCTGGTGGAATCTTGCCATAAGATTTATGCAATTCCAACTCAAAGTCCCCTTACTAGCTTTCAGAACTTATGTGCTTTCTTTGGATTTTAGTCATTTAGATAAAGCGAGACACTACTCTGAGATAAGACCTTTTAATAAAATGTAACTACTAAAACTATAATTTCTATATCATGTGATACAATGTTGTTACAAAGAAAATGGATTAAAGAGAATTTCAAAAGAACAGGGAGTACTAATTTTACATACATTTTAACACATTTTTATAGTCAATTATGCTTGTTTTGGCCAGGACTAAGGGATTATAGTGTGTGTCAATAAATTGCAATCCAGGTACATCATAAAAAAACTGAACAGCAGTTGTACAATGGCCCAGTATTTGGTAACACTTGATAATAACATTAATAAATAGGGAATGTATAGTCAATAAATGCTCTATAAACCACAATTAAACATTGCTAAATAAATGTTTAATAAAGCATTTTATTCTTTATCAATGCTAAAATGACTATTAACTAAAGCTGATTTTTGATTAACTATAAATGTGAAATGTTACAAACATATAATTTTTTATAGTAATCAAAACAATCAAGCCTTTGCAAAATTTTTTAATGATTTAACGGATTCAGCAGAAAAGAAAAGGGGAAAACAAGTAAATTCTCTCTAAATCAACAGAGAATATAATTATTAGTTGCAGATAAGCAGTGTATTCTCACATTTGGTTTTTGATTACCCAACTATTTGTTTTAGCAGAGAATAGATTATTGCCAAAATGTATGATATGATCAGGATAAATGTGTGGAAAGATTACACCCTCAGAGCAAATTAGCTGTGCATGTTTTTTTTTCTATTGTAGAATGCAGTAGGAGATGGAGTTAAATTGTGTGTGGAAAATAATGTCCAGCATTGTGATGCTGCAGATAAAGAAAGATATCTAAATTCATACAACTCTCTCCCCGCTAACATAACTATCTTACACAATACACATGCACAGAGGCAGACAGGCACACAGACACACACCTCCCTTTCTGCCTGACAGTTGCTGCTTTCGCCTGTACGAGTGAGTGTGGGTCACATCAGGACAACGTGCTGGCTCCCAGACTCAGTTTGCAGCGATACCAAGTTTTTTTCCCCCTTTTTTTCGGCTTCATGGACACTATTTCAGGGTGAAAAAAAACCCTTTTCAAATTGATGACAGCAGTGGGCACAGAGGGAAACCATTGAAAGGAGTATATAAAGCAACATCATAGCGTCTGCCTGTCCTCCCCCCCTTCTCTCCGGACATCAAAAGTGTGCGCACATCCTGAGCCGACAGAGCTCCAGATCGCTGCGGTGCATGCTGGGTAAGAGAGGACAACTCAGGACACATGCAGAGGGACTTTAAGGATACTGCAGTAAGCTGTTTACAATAAAAAAGAGGGAAATGATGCAGAGAAGGTAGGGAGGGAGGGCAAGTGAGGGGAGGGAAAGAAGACCAAATACTGGCAAGATCAGCAGAAGATGGAGGAATTCAACAAAAATTTAATTCTGACAAACGAAAATGTTTGACACAGCTTCTCTGTTTTTGCTGTCTATGTCATTAAGTCTGCATCAGTGCACCAATAGGAAAACGCCGCTCTGCAGCAACATACGGCTGAGTCTGAAGGATTTAAGACGAATGATGTAATTTGGTTCTTTCATATCAGTGTTGTTTTTAAATCTTTATAAAGGCACAAGTCGTCTTGTTCATTCAGACACAAAGCCCTTCTGTAGTTTTTTTGTTTCTGATGATGATCGAGTAAAGAATAAAAAATAACTTAGTCTGAAGCCAAGCAAATCTTCACAAAAGGCACATTTGGGATTTTTGCTTGAACTATAGCTTAAATGATAAAAAGATTATATAGATTGTTTTATTTGTACTCAAATATATATGTTTATATGTTGGTTATATACCTGAACACTGTGCTCTAATAAACAAGACTGTAAATATGTTAATATGAGTTATGTTTCATCTGTAGTTCATGGACAGACCAAACATAGTCAGACTAAATTGTAATATACAGAGAGAGCAGTCACTGAAATATGACATAAGCAAGCAGAGCATACATTCTGTGTATTCCATGAAATGATCAGGCACTAAAGCATGCAGCACAATAGTCTTTAAAACACAGCACACAGGACAATGAAACAGAAATAATTACCGTATTATGTGCATACATTATACATTAAAACACATCAAAATATGTTTTATTTTTTTTCATATTTCATGTATTACATTTTTTTTACTTCAAGACAATTTTGTATTAATTTATCTGGCGATTTTCTCTACTCACTCTTTGTCATTAAAGCCCCTGTACACTTTTCATTTAGTGTTGATTTTGGCGGCCCCGGTGGACGAAAGCAGTGGTGTTTTGCCGGAATGAAGACTGCATTTCCCATGAGCCCTAGTGCCCACTGTCGTGAAGACGTTTGTCTGGCCGGCACGCTTGTTGTTGTTTTTACGAGTGTAGTATCTAGAGCTAATCTAGTGGTAACGTTAGCCAGCTCTGTTGTAACAACATAAATTCATGTATTGCTGTAAACTACGTCCCGCATTACATTTAATAAATTAAATAAAATGTACATACCTGTCTAGGAGGAATCGAGCAAATTCTGGATCCGACTTGAATCTCCTCAAGCCCCGCAACTCTCTCCATCTCTCTAAGGAATCGTTAATGTTTATCCGTGTTTTAGCCCTAGCTCGATCAGATTCCCTCTTGACCTTTTGTTGGTCTTCCGTTCAAATTATTTTTCTCTTCTTTGTCTCATTATCAGCCATGACAAAAGTTTTAGCTCGGTTAGCACTGGCTAGCTTAGCAACAAAACAGCTATGCCGTATCTTCCCATATATATCTATGGTCCTAAGTGTCGTCAGTTCCGGTCTGACTGCCGTAAATCGTTTCGTCAGTGGTCCGACCCGACCAATGCCTTTCAGAGGTATAGAATTAGACTACTTAGAAACAGCGTATCTTCACACTGATGGGCTCATTTGCTGTTGTAGGTAACAGAGACACATCAGCAGAACCAGAGACTTTTGCATATCCAGCTAAAAGCTACGTACAGGGGCTTTAAATTGTATTGGTGTACTTATATACAACAAGTAAAGAATATACATGTTTTATATTATATATCTGTAAAGAAGCAAAATATGGAACATATTGGTAACATTTCATAATAACCATCATTAACACATCATCGTTCACTTTCACAAACAATGAATTTTTTTTAAAGCCATTCATTGTAATGCTCAGTTTCACCTTTACAATAAACAATAGCTGAATAAACTGTTTACAAAATATTTAATTTGTTTGATAACAGTGGAATAACTATTAACTGGAGTTTAATTAACTATAAACTTACCATTTATTAATGATGATTTACATGATATGTTGTGTTACCTTGTATTGTTGATTATCTTTTCAACCTTGTGGCCATGGTATAACGTCTGACTATTAACCACACCAGCATACACGGTTTGAGAAAGAATGTTAACTGTTGGACAGGAAACAACACTGGCTGGAGTGTGCCTTTTCCACTCAGCATGCTCGGTAGTGTTTAGTCATCTGCCTTGTCTGTATTATTTTCCTGCTTAAAAATGTGTAGAAAGATTTGCATTTAATTATTTTTTTTATTCTGTCATGAAATAGACTATATACATCGTCGCCATACATAACCTGCTGAATTTGTTAAATTTATATGTATTTTAGTATTGACTTGATGATTCCTTCTTTATTGATAATTTGCTAATGTAGTGGTTAATAATTCATTCATGAACTTGGATGCTTGGGACACAATACACAGTAACACTTTATAAACTTTATGTGTTATCTCAAGGTAAGTATCGACACGTCATTAAACTTAATTGCAAGTAAAGTGGACAAAGTGTGGGAGTCTCTTCCCTGTAATTACTAAATTAAATCCACTTTATAATGTCAATCCAAATAGTGTTTATAGATGAGGTACTCAATATTCATATTTATTTTATATAATCATTTACAAGTATTATAAACATCAATGGGAACCTTACAATAAACAATTGCTTGTTTAACTATAGATTTACCATTTACGAATGATGGTTATTATAAAATGTTACCAACATATCTGCAGGACATTCACTGACAATACATTTGTTTCCTTCAATATCCACTTATGGTAAGGAAAGCATGATTCATATTTTTATTCTAATGCTTAGAGAACTCAGTTCACCTGGTTAAGAAGCAACACTCATCCAAACCTTTGACTGGAAAAAAGCATTTTCATTGACCATAATGCAACATTAATGCAACACCATTCATGCAACAATTAGATTTTCTCCAAAAGATATTTTGCCAGACAATTTTAGTAGAATTTGGGAACAGCAGGGGGTATGCTGTTGGGTATGAACTGAAAATAATAAAGTGTTTCGAAAATGTGCAAAAACACATGCATACACAGTGAGAGCAACACACACATAAAGCACCCCCCCAAGCATAAATCACACTGTGTCAGTTGTCTACCGTTACAATAAAAGACTGAAGGCTAATATGCTGGTTAAAAATCAACTGCATATTCGATTCAGATATGCAATATGCAATAACATGTTGCTACATCTTTCTGTCTGTCACACCGTTACCCTTGCAGCATCATTAACATTGACCTTGCCTGTACTGCCATCTATACCTCCCCGAGACTCTAGCTGGCATTTAACTGTTCAGCAATGCTGCAACATCATAGTACTGACATACAAGCGTCTGCTGGATGACTCTGTATAAAAATCCTGACCCCAGCATGACCTCTGTGTGTGTACATCTTTGATGGGTGTCAGTGTGTGAATTAGTTTCACCACAAGGGCTTAGAGTGTATGCTCACAGCGGAGAGGGAACGCTACAGGGAATACATGTGCACGTAGCCTATGTCAGCAGTGATCAGCCACTGCTGCTTCCTGCCAGATGTGACAACGAGGCTGCCAGCGGCCAGATGGAGGCCAGGTTGGGGTGGGGGGTGGGGGGTTGGGAGAGTCCCCCTGCAGGAAGGCTCATCATAGTCATTGTAGCACTGTTACATCAACTCTGAGACCTTAATATCATTTCTGCAAACCACTGAGGCCACACTTCAGCAGACAGGTGGCTTCTATCTTACACCATTCGATGTGGATTGTAGACAAAATAATAATATTTTATATTAATAATACTTATTTGCCTAAAATGATCTGTGTTCCTCTTGTAGATTTTTGAACTGTTGTTGCTGAGAAGCAAAGGCAATTTTAACACGTCTATTAAAATTCAAATACATTGAGGTGCAAAAATTCTGCTTTCTTAAGGTTGCCAGTGTTTTGCTGCTAAAAACACTTTTAATTAGGGATGCCTCGTATATATCGGGCTGATGGGAAAGAAGAAGAAGAAGAAAAAGTAGAAGAAGAAGAAGAAGAAGAAGAAGAAGTGCAGCAGGCTGTCATACTCAACTGACATTAAACTGCTACTGTGCAGAGTCACATTGTGCAGACAAAAGAGCCTAACATGTCATTGCTGGAGTAGATGTTTTTCTTTACAGTTTCAGAGGAACAGAACACGTTTTCAATTTGCAACACCTGTTCAACAAGAGTTCTGAGAGGAGGACAAATATCTCTGAGATTTAACACAATATATCAGTCTTATCAATAGGATATTTTGCGATTAATGCATTTACATTGAACAGATTATGAAACCATTAGAGGAATAGATTTCAGCCAGATTGAAGTTTCCTCACTGTGTATGTTTTATGATTGTAAGTATGAAAGTGATACAATACATGAACAAAAAGCTTTAAAAAATGTGCCGACTTAATAGTGAAGGAGATCCATCTGTGCAACAAATAATCATGTGGTGATTTTTGCTGCCAAGCAAATATTTGTGCACCCCAACCGCCCACAGACACCGGAGTCATAATTGTTCCAGGTGTGATAAAGACTCTCTGTGGTTATGTGAAAATGTGTTAATGCATTTGTGAAATCAAATTTTCACAGCTCGACTCTCAGAAAGCCTGTAAGTTCACTTTTAAGCCCAATGATGGAATTTACATCTATTTTTTTTGGAGCAAGGACACACAAAATGTTAATGTGTGGAGCTACTGTTTGTCTCACAAGGTTAGCTTCTAACTGCGAGATTCAGCTAAACTGAAAATGAGGCCAGTGGTTTGGTTTGTTCCTAGTGCAGCACCTATTTCTAACAGACTGGCAGGTCATATTTGATATGACAGACTGCATTCAAACCAGGCTAACGTTTTTTTTGAAGGTCCCAGTAATGAAATCAGTTGTACGCAGTGTCTTCCAAACACGTCTGAAGTGTTTAGGTACCTGCTCCAAATGGTCAAACTGGAGGTTGGATTGAAAAGCCTATTGTCCCAGAGAGAGGCCAGACACGATAATCAGTAGAAAGGGGAATAACTGTGCATACCGTCGGTCAGTCTCTCTTTGAGGACGTTCGTGGCACAGTTTTGTGAAGAATGAAAAAAAAAAAGCAGCCTGTGCTCATCAGAAAAAATACCATATAGGTCAACTGTGAAAGCAGCTTATTATGACCCATATTTAGGTTTTCTTGATTGCAGGGTGCCCTCTAGCGGTGGTAGTAATTATTACGGCAGCAAAGGGGGAAGTAAGGTGACGAATGGGGTGGATGAATGGGTCAAACAAATGACCTTTACACAGGAGACTGCAGTCCGTACCCTAAGTGAAACCAAAAGTCAATCGTGAGTTATTTTAACTCACTAAAGTAGTTAACTTGTGTCTAAATATTACATAATGTAACTTAAGTTTCCAGTGTAACGTATATGTTACATACGTTTTCACAAATAAAATACTTGTGTTTTTTTAACAATGCAGTTTTAGTGCCTAAACCTTACTAAAGTAGGTTGAGTGTCTAGACCTAACAAATACTTTCATTGCTTAAAACCAAACATTTGTACACATCTGATTAGCACTTTGTTTGAGGCACTCTGATGCCTTCAAGAAGGCTAGCTCTGTAAATTGTTTTCTTGTATCCTGTGAGTTCTGGGTTGTTTCATGCTCTCACTCCATTATCCAAATGAACTCAGAGCTATAGAGATTAAATCATGCTTACTGACTGATTACTTATCAAGTAGAACCTTTTGGTGATGTCATCCTACATCACAAGCTCATCAGGACCCTCGTGGGGGAATCAAATTCTGGAGGCTGACAGCTCACCGCACTTTATTGCCCATGTGTTCATTTGTGTTATCTGGTACAACACAGCACACACACAATTTAAACTGCTCGTGACAACATGATGTATCAGAAAAAATCCCTGCACAGTCTTGATGATGCGCATTTGTGTTCTCCAAAGTTACAAAAAATGTACATGAGTATTTACATTTTTTACACAGAACACTGTTTTTGTGAAAAGACTTCCTTCACTACCAGCTGATGGATTTATCAGCAGTTTAGCTTTAAAATCTTGCTAAAATAACATATCCAATAGATTAGTCCACTTGCTTCCACAGAACAAACAAACAACCCCACTCTAGCAGCAGACAAAGACCCTGTTTTTTAAGTGGTCTCAGTCCAGTTGTTTGGTTAACAACAGAGACTGACTGACATGTTTCACAGCAGCCAAAGGAACTACACTAATTAGGCAAACACACCAGGATTATTTTTAGTCTTTTAATTTGAATTTAAACTAGTTTGATCATATTTTAGAGAAGGCTCAGTTCACAACCAAACATCACACCAGATGGATAACTATGTGAATGTGAAACTGTCCCATTAACAGGCAGACCTGGTAAAAAATAAACCTGGACAGGACTCAAGATGTGGTCAACTCAAATAGAGAGAGATCAGCAGAAAAGTAGTTTCTGAATATATACTGAATGTACTTGGACCCAGCTCAGGCCCCAGCTTAGGTCTTGGTTATGAGGACTGGATCTTCAATGAAGACCTCTAGCTGCCATGAATCATTGGAAAGCTGGTAGTCCACAATCAAAATACAAAAGAATGAACAAAAAATACAAGAAAGTGCAGTAGCAAACCAGCAGCAACAGCAGTTGAACACTGCACACACAGACCAGTATTAAGCCGACCACACGATTACTCAGTTATGATAGAATAACCTCAAGAGACCAGTACATAAGGCATAACAATATTTTATCATAACTATAGCTAATATAGTCCTGATTTTATGTACAGATAGCTCTGGTGGTACAGATAGACTGACTGCACACCTACAACTGTTTTCCTAAGTCACATATGAAGATGCATTTCAACAGCTTATCCCAGACAAGACCTTGAGGGAGGCATTATCTATTATTCAGAACAGTATGTAAACACAATCCCTGAAAGCACAATGTGCATTATGCACTATGTGAGCAATAGCACAATGAATTATGGTAACAACGTAGCACAGGCCTGAAAATGACACTGGAAAGCAATCCTGTAATTTAGCACAATTACATGGCCGCTTGTGTGCAGTCTGTGACTTTGAATGAACAAACTGCTCAATGGGTAGCATTGCACAGGGAGGGATTTGCAGTCTGAACTCAAGAAGAACAACAAGGATTTCAAGAACTGATCTTTGCGCCCAAACTGCTCACCTTTCCTTACACCCTGCAGGCCTACATTTAAGGGACTGTAAATACTGAACTTGACCTGTAAGAACTAATTTCATCTATTCATCCAAGCTTTTGTTGTTATTTTAGGAGTTGCTGAGTTGAATGCCTCATCGTGTTGCTCAAAGCTGAGCTTATTCATAGAGGGAAGAACACAGTAAAAGCTCGTCTTTGTTAGAAACTCTTCCATGTAGTTTAAGAACAGATGTTTTGCTCATTAGTCTTTGTAGTACAAGTTTCAAGGTCTCACCTTAAAGATAATATATAGCAAAGGAAGTGAGCAGTATACTCAAGTTCTAAATTCAGAAATCCATAAACCAGTTAAATTTGGGTCTGGCTTTTCCTCCAAATGGTTTTGCAGCACTGCCTAGCTCTCTACAGTAAACACTAAGTTTTCCCAGACAGGCAGGCAGGGCTGTGGAGGGAAGGAAAGGATGGAGGCATGATTGGTGCCAGGCTGCCATTACCATGGCAAGGCATTGGATGTACAAGATGTTTCTTGGCAGACGTGCAGGAAGTAGTTGCTGCAACATTCCAAGCAGTAAAATCAGACAGACATACAGGAAAACAAAGAAAGGATGGGGGAAAAAAACACGTTTAATAAAAATGAGAAACTCATGTGGAGAGGATTTTGCTGAAAAACAGAACTAGAGCTTCTTGAATGTAACTGATTAAACGATGTTGTTGTGACTTGATCCAACTCTATGTGTCCTCCTAATAAGACAGCTCTGATAGTTACAGGGTTTGCAAAAGAGTGTCAAAGCCTGTCTAACTGCAAATAGGTCAGTAATGAGTACCCAAGGATTTTCTCCAAAACTCCTCTGATTGGTCGGTTTCCATGTCTCTGGGGCAGAAACCTGGTTACCACACTGGCGCAACTCTTGCTGGGTAGGAACCCTGCCAGGTTTTACGACACACACACACACACACACACACACACACACACACACACACACACACACACACACACACACACACACACACAGTGAAAATCCTAACATTACACAACATGTGGAAACTCAGTGGATGGCCAAAATGGCCCACATACATTCAAACAGTAAGACCTCCAGCATCATAACATTCCCAGCATACATACAAGCAAAACACCAGGCTCATCTCCACCCAACAGCTGGGGCCACAAGCCCTGGAAGACTGATTTCTCCTACACTGTACAGCACACACAGCTCTCCCCAACAGCTGAATAGGGAACAGGCACGGCTCTAAAGCTGCCCATTGACAGCAACAACACACTGCTGTTCTCTTGTGAAAATCAAATTAACAAAGGTCTCATGTTATGCTCATTTTCAGGTTTATGTTTCTATTTTGGGCATCTCCTAGACATTGCTTGTATGCTTTATGTTCAAACATAGTATTCTTTCCAAGCTGTCCATTGCTACAGCACCTCTATTCATCCTCTGTCTGAACACACTTTTTAGTGTCTCTTTTGAAAAGCACTGAACATGCACTTGCAACTGTGTCTACAGCAGCACTTCGGGGCTGAGGCCTAACTTTACAGCTGTGACATCACAACCTTACAGAAGTCCCAGTGGTTTGTTTAAAGGACCAGTTGGACAAAATATATTTAATACAGTGTACAGTGTATTGTGTATTCACTGTCCAATTACCTTGCCTGCTTACGTTTGCTTGCTGGTTAGCTTAACTTTGGGTTACTGTTAGCTTGCCAGATGACAGTTAGCAAGACATATATGTGAGAATGCTTGGGGTGAGCTAGCAAAATAACGTTTTCTGAAGTAACATTTCAATTACTTAAGTAAATTATTTAAACACTTCCTCTGCCACTGAAGAAAATTAGGTAGTTAAAGGCAGGGACACCGCCAGGGATTTTGGGCCCTTGAAAAAAAATCTAGTTGGGCCCTTGTATAGGTTGCCCATGTCTCAAAGGGCCCCCTGTCAGTGCCGGGCCCTTGGAATCGTCCTAACCTTTCCCCCCCTGGCGGCGCCCCTGGTTAAAGGTGTGAGAGTACCACCTTCCAGCAAATTATGCAGAGGATGCTTTCCTGATATAATTCATCAGTTTTTTTCTGTCTTGGCTGTTGTCCTCTATAAATTACCTTAAGGTGTTTGTAAGGAGTGTAGAGAGAGCAACAAAACAAGTAAAATAAGATCAGTCATTTCAGTAATTAGATATAAGATTTGCTTATAAGAGCAAATTTGACTGAAAAGCACTGATTTGGTGCTTTGCATGTCAAAAGATGACTAGGTTAAAACGGCATCTGTTTCAACAGTCTTTAATGGGCTGATTTCAATGTGAAACAGATTCTAAATACATGTTAAATTATAGCTGGATGTAAACAAGGAACCCAGACATCTGTACGTCTTTTGGTCTGTCTGTCACTGGAACAGCGCTTTCTTGAAAAAAAGGGGCAGATCTTGAGCAAAGTAGAAAGAAAAAAGTCTCAGTTGGTCAAACAGACGCTGCAAACATCTTACTTACTCCACTCTGGAATCAAGTCAGGCAAATACAAGCTTAGTCTGGCAACTTCCAGTCAGGTGCATGTGCTGTGTAAATATGGCGTCGTATTGGAATGTTGAATGCTGGTTTATTCACCCTCATTCCAACACTATGCAAATGAGCTTTGGATGCTGACCAAATAATGGATTTGCAAAAACACAAGGTTTCTCTGCAGAGGAGATAGCTTCACGCGTCATTTCAGAGTGAGTGAGTCAATGCAGGCCTATGGAAGGATCTACTGAGCATTACTCAATCATGTTTTCTGTTGGAAATTTGCCTTAAAATCTTGCAGGGACAATGACAATTTTTTATTTTTTTTTCATTTCAAAATAATATTAGAGTTACTTATCTATTACACAAATCACTTTTAGTATACCTTACTAAAGCCCTTGAAGATAAAAAAGTAGCTCAGCGGGTAGAGCAGGTCAAGTAGTGATCGAAAGGTTGCTGGTTCGAATCCTGGCTCCCCTGGGGCGGAGCTGAGCTGCATGTCAAAGTGTCCTTTAGTAAGATACTGAACCCCAAATTGTTCCTGAAGTGCAGTGGGCTCCTTGCGTGGCGGCCTCTGCCATCAGCAAGGCCCTGTGATGAGCTGACGACTCGTCCAGGGTGTACCCTGCCTTTGCCCAGAGAGATAATAATAATGCATTTTATTTGAAGGTGCCTTTCAAAGCACTCAAGGACACCGCACAATTTAGTGCAAATAATAAGTAAGAGGATGCAATTACATAGTGCCGTCTCGGCACAGAATTCAGACTCTGCAGTCCTCACCATACAGGAAGTCAACCGGGCCGGGTTAGGCAGGGCTGAGCTTCCGGGGTGAGAATAGTGCAATAGATAAGAATAGGGAAGAGTGTGTGCAGGATTCAGATTCCGCAGTCCTCACCATACAGGAAGTCAACCGGGCTGGGTTAGGCAGGGCTGAGCTTCCGGGGTGAGAATAGTGCAATAGAGTGGAATAGAGAATGGGAAAGAGTGTGTGCAGGGTTCAGACTCTGCAGTCCTCACCATACAGGAAGTCAATCGGGCCGGGTTAGGCAGGGTTGAGCTTCCAGAGTGAGAATAGTGCCATAGAGTGGAATGGAGAATAGGCAGGAGTGTGATTATATGATTAGGCTGATACAGAGTAAGCCAAGCGGAATAAGTGTGTTTTCAGGCGAGATTTAAAAGTGGAGACAGTGTCAGTGTCAAGTACGAATGTCTAGTGGGAGAGAGTTCCAGAGGCTGGGGGCAGATCGGCTGAAAGCTCTTGACCCCATGGTGGTTAGGTTGGCAGATGGGGTAAAGAGCTGGATGGTCGAAGAGGATTGGAGGGTGCGGGAGGGTGTGTGGGAATGGATCAGTTCAGCGAGATATGATGGGGCCAGGTTATGAAGGATCTTGAAAGTGAGGAGTAGAATCTTGAAATCGATGCAGGATTTGATAGGGAGCCAATGGAGTTGCTGCAGGGCTGGAGTGATGTGTTCAGCAAATGGAGTTCTGGTGATGATAAGCGCAGCTGCGTTCTGGACCAGTTGGAGTTTGTGGAGTGATTTCTGAGGAAGACCATGGAGGAGAGAATTACAGTAGTCCAGACGAGATGTAACCAGGGTGTTTACGAGAATAGCAGTGCAGGCTGGTGTGAGTGAGGGACGGAGGTGTTTGATGTTGCGTAGATGGAAGTATGCAGACCGGGTAACATTATTGATGTGGGCTTCAAAGGTTAAGGTGCCGTCCAGGATTACACCCAGGCTCCTTACCTGGGGTGATGGTAAGACAGTGGAATTGTCGATGGACACGGAGAAGGGGTTGCGCTTTGCAAGGGTGGATCTGGTGCCAACGAGGAGGACCTCGGTTTTGTCACTGTTCAGTTTAAGGAAGTTGAGTGAGAACCATGATTTAATCTGATTAATATGGAATGCCTGAGAATGTGTCCAAGGGGCAGAAGGTAAATAGTGAACAGGAGGGGGCTAAGGACAGAGCCCTGGGGAACACCGCTGGAGACTGGAGAGGAGGAAGATGTTAGGTTCTTGAGTTGGACAAATTGTGTGCAGCCAGTGAGATAGGATTTCAGCCAAGCCAGAGGGATGTCAGTGATTCCTATGGAGGCCAGTCTGTCCAGGAAGATGTCATGTGAGACAGTGTTGAAGGCTGCGCTGAGGTCGAGGAGAACCAGGATGGAGAGTAAGCCAGAGTCAGATCCCATCAAAAGGTCATTTGTGATTTTCACGAGGGCTGTCTCAGTGCTATGATGGGCACGAAAGCCAGACTGAAATTGTTCAAAGACATTGTAGTGAGATAGATGGTTGTTTAGTTGAGCTGCAACAGTTCTTTTGAGTATTTTTGAGATAAATGGCAAGTTAAATGGGACGGAAGTTGTTCAAATCATTTGGGTCTGCACCAGGTTTCTTGATAGTTGGAGTAATTGCAGCAGTCGTGATGATGGAACAACACCAGAAGTCAGTGAGGAATGAATGATATCAGTTATGAGAGAGGACAAGGCTGGCATGCAGCTTTTTACCAGGTAGGTGGGCAGGGGGTCTAACTGACAGGTAGATGATTTGGATTTGAAGATGAGTCTGGTTATTTCGGAGACAGTTGGCAGTTTGAAACTGGCAAGTGCAGAGCTGATGGAGAATGTGGGCAGAAAGTGCAGAGAGGGTGTAGAGTTATTTGAAGCAGTCAGTGTCTGGTGGATGTTTTCAATTTTGGCATTGAAGAAGGTCATGAAGTTGTCACACTGTGTAGCTGTGAGTAGGTGAGGAGGGAGGGCATCCGGTGGTTTCAGGATATTGTTGATGGTTGAGAATAGGGCTCTAGTGTTCCCGTCCGCTGTCCTGATTAAGGTTGAGTAGTGTGTGGTTTTGGCTAGAGAAATAACTGGGATAGGCTCCAGTAACCCCCGCGACCCCTTGAAAAAGGGGGATAAAGCGGTTACATCCCTGCGACCCTCACGGACAAGCGGTTGATAATGAGATGAGATGATGAGATGAGAAAAAACATTTAACCGTAATTTATAAGGTTGTATCTGACCTTTATTCAATAAGATACAAAAAGGTGACTGGAAATGAGTAAAGGTCAGGAATATAGAATATGTAGGCTAAGGACAAGACTGGTTTCAGAAGCATTCTGGTTTCCATTTGTAGTCTTTTTGTAGTGGGCATGGTTGCATGTCAGAGTGAAAAGCAAAAGATGCAGAACGCACTGGGCAAAATAGAATCTCAGAACCCATTGGCTATCATCTCAGACCAATTAGTCCTTTTTTTTGCTATATTAAAATGTATCTGCATTCGTGTGCAGATGTATGTTTTTAGAAAATAGCTGTCTCTCAAGACTAACTCCATTCTCGAGTTTTATGTTGCCAATCGGAATGTAAACATACATAGATTTCTGCTGGCTATACCAGAAGCTCTGAAACACTGGCTGCTGCCTGCAGAGACTAGACTGTCTCATACAAAAGCCAATGGATTCTAAGACTGGGGACTTTGCAGTTACATGGACAGTGGACACTGCATCTATTAACAGACAAAATACATGTTTGCAATGCATCACCTATGCAGAGTACAGTGCATTTATTAACTGCTGCAGAAGAATTTATTAACTGCTGGTGAAGCTTCACTGTGTACAAATTAAATTGTAATTTGCCAAAATACAGATTGTTATGCACAGTTCGGAAGCATAATATATATCAACAGGTACCAAACAAATTGTATACATATTTTAACTACAGGATCATGGATACACATTGATTTTACTGATTTATTTTATTGTGTAATGTTAAAACACCCATAAGGTTGCTCTGCCGTGTCCCCACCAAATGCATTATTTCCACCTGAGTGTGTAACATTTAACAAGAACTAAAGTAACCAAGTCTTTCAAGAAAGATTAAAAAAAAAATAAAAACAAATGCTACGCCTGTTTTCATTTTGACCACGCTGGAACCACAAGACCTACTGTACTTAATGTGTATGAAGTGGTTCTGCACAATTGTTTAAATTACTATTAGCAAATAATTACAATTCATGTCAATTTGATTGCAAAATTATTTGTTCTCTTCTAGTTCTATTTGCAGGCAGTTACAGTAGCCTATCACTATGAAAGTAAAGTGCACATCACACAAATTGCTTCTGATTATCAATTCCAAATATAAAGTTTGCAAAGTAAAATTTACACTCTTCTAAGGGAGAATATGGAATAAGGAGAGTCATGAGAGCATGTTTTTATTGCTCAGGAAAGCCATACAGTCGACTCCAAAACTATTAGAACAGCAAGGACAAATTCATTTATTTTTTGCTGTACACTGAAATCATTTAGGTTTGACACTAAAAGACAAATATGAGACAAGAAATCTGTATGTCAGCTTTCATTTCCAGGTATTTACATCTAGATCTGTTATAAAACTTACAAGATAGGCCCTTTTGTTTGAACCCACCCATTTTTCAAGTGAGCAAAATTATTTGAACACATGACTGACGTGTTTTTTGCTGCCCAGGTGTCTCCTATCACATTCATTATTCAAACAATAAATAATGTTAAATGTCTTCTCTCAGGTTCAGCTTTGGGTTTTGCCTTTACCGACTGCATTTATAGTTAATAAGGTGTAACCAACAAGAAGACCAGAGAGCTGTTGTAGGGAGAAAATTAAGAAATTTGAAGCTGAGAGAAGATGGAAAATCAATCAGAGCTATTGCACAAACATTAGCCATCGCCAGTACAACCATTTTGAATGTCCTGAATAAGAAAGAAACCACCGGTGTACTCAGCAGTAGATGTTGAAATGGTATACAAAGGAAAACATCAGCAGTTGACGACATACCACTGTGAGAGCTGCAAAGAAAAACCCTAAAACAACTGTCACTCACATCACCAACAACCTCCAGAGGGCAGGAGTGAAGGTATCCACCGTTTGCAGAAGACTTCGGGAACAAAAGTACAGAGGCCACACCAGAAGATGCAAACGACTCATTAGCAATAAGAATAGGAAGGCCATATTGGATTTTCCAAAGACTACAGAGACAAGGCAAATAAGTTCTGGGACAACATTTTATGGACTGGTGAGACAAAGACTAACCTTTAACAAAGTGATGGAAAGGCTAATGTGTGGAGAAAGAAAGGATCTGTTTATGATCCCAAACCCACAAGCTCATCTGTGAAACAAGTTTGAGGTAATATCATGGCTGGGGCTTGCATGGCTTGCCAATTTAAAGAGCGATGCAACCAAACTGATGAGGAGATCCTTAATCATGCAGCAAAACAACGACCCAAAATACACTGCCAAAACAACTAAAGAGTTCATCAGGGGAAAATTTGAAGGTTTTAGACTTGCCAAGTCAATCTCCACACCTAAACACTACTGAGTTTGCATTTTAACTGCTAAAGAGGAGACTGAAAGCAGAAACTCCCTGAAACAAGTAATAGCTGAGAGAGGCTGCAAAGAAAAATGCGAAGGTTTGGTGATGTCAGTGGGTCGCAGTCTTGATGCAGTTATTTTTTTATTATTGCAACTAAATATAAAGTACTATTCACTGTAATCTATTTCAAGTCTTCCTGTTCCTTTACTTCATCTCACTGATGAGATCTCACCATAAATGTGGTGTTCCGTTACAAATTACGCTATCTTCTAAGTTTTGTAACAGATCTAGATGTAAAAACCCAGAAATGAAAGCTGAAATGCTGATCTCTGGTCTTATATTTATCTTTTGATGTCAAATGTTTTCAGGGTAAAGCCAAAATAAAGCAATTGGCCTCACTGTTCCAATAGTTTTGAAGGGATTGTATACAAGAGATTGATTGCTTTGGTTGAACAGAAATAGGAAAAAGGCATTTATAGTTAATAATTTAAAACTAAAAGCAGGTTCAGCTCATAGTGTCAGCTGAGGACAACACCGAACAGAGAAGCCCTCCAGCATCGCTGAGCAGCTCTGCTGATTGAAAGCAGATATTTACTTGGCAAGCACTCAATATATTTTCTTTTTTATCTCTATGAGCAAATGCCAGAAATAAAAGCAAAGACAAAAAAGTCGAGGAGAAAAACATCACTTCTGTCAATGTACAGTATGAAAACTGAGGTAGAGCCATCGGATGCTGAGTGATTTGGACCTCATGCAGATTGCCCACTGCTTCACTCTGGAAAATGGTGGAAACTACACACAGTTCTTCTTACAAGACTCTGCACATGATGCAGATCAGCAGAAGAAGGAGACAATAGACCAAAACTAGGAAAGAAGAAAATAATCCAAAATTCTCTTTGTTCACAGTAGGCACTGGCCTTAGTTAGCTGCAGTATTTGTTTCTGGAGATGGATATGAACAGCCTTAAAACCAAAGCTACATACCAGAGAGAAGGGATTTGTTTGATTCTTTTCATCCCAGTAAAAACAGGTGCAGTATTAAAGGTGCCCTGTGCAGCTTTGTTTGAACACAAACACATCTTTCATATTTAACATTTAGCAGGATACAAATACATTGTGTGTATCCCTAAAGTGAAACTCTCGCCAAAAAGCAACCAAGGCTTTATTTGTGACTGAATATCAGTCAAACCTTTGTGTAAAAGCATAATTACGACGAAAGAGGCACTTTTACTGCAGTTTCGTTTTTGGGCAAGCTAATTTTCAATGGAGTGCAGGAGCACTACGAGCAAAGTTTCATGTTGTGTCGAGCCTTCTTAATGTTTTAAAAATAGTGATTTTGATGCTAGCATAAAAGTGCCCCTGCACTCCACTGAAAATTAACTTGCCCGAAAATGAAACTACAGTAAATCTGAAAAATGCCTCTTTCGTCATAATTATGCTTTTACACAAAGGTTTGACTCATATTCAATCACAAATAAAGCCTCGGTTGCTTTTTGGTAAGAGTTTCACTTTTATGCCTCATGAATATGTTGCATTCATCTCCTGTCTCACAAAAAAAAATCCTATATGAATGTTTGACCTTAATTTTTCTCTCTCCATTTCATGGCCAACTTTAAGAGCGTATTAACACAGGATTTAGTATAGGACTGGATACCAGACTCCAACATGTCAATCAATCAGTCAATCTTCATTTGTATAGCACTTTTCATACAGAAAGTAGCACAAAGTGCCTCACAGAGATTAAAAACAACAACAGAGATTAAAAACAAAGAAAATCAAGAAAAGAAAATCAAAAGAACCCAACCCTCCCACCCCCAGGCGGACCAGAGACAACTCCCAGTCTGCCAGGCCCCCATGAGGAAACACTGGAGCTAAAAACTGACAGACTAAAACAGTAAAATAAGGCGAAAAGCATAGAGGCTAAAAAAATGAGGGACTAAAACAGTAAAAAAGGATAAAGGATACAAATGCTAGGACTAGCACTGCATAAAAGGAATTAAAAAGAATTTAAAAATCAATTAAAAGCCTGCTTAAAAAGGTGGCTCTTGAGCCTCTTGGTCTGCGGGGGCTGATAGGGTAAAAGCAGGTCAGATAAGTAAGAAGGACCAAGACCGTTAAGACACTTAAAAACTAGTAAAAGAACCGTAAAATAAATCCTGAAACGCACAGTGAGCCAATAGAGCGATTTTAAAACCGGTGTAATGTGCTCCCGCCCTCTGGTCCTTGTCAGCACTCGTGCGGCTGAGTTTTGTAGAAATTGTTGATTCAAAATACTCTTTTTGGGAAGGCCAGAGAGCAGGGCATTACAATAGTCTAAACGACAAGAGATAAAAGCATGCATTAGCACCTCCGTGCTGGCCTGAGAGAGAAACGGGCGGACTCTGGCTATATTCTTAAGATGCTAAAGACCTATCCTGTTATATTTTTGATGTGTGGAATAAAACTGAACTCAGAGTCAAAAATTACACCCAGATTTTTTACAGATTGTGATGGTTTAAAACCTTTTAACTTTGGTAAAAGTTTCTCTTTCTGGCCTTCAGGATCAATGACTAAAACCTCTGTTTTGTCCTGGTTGAGCTGTGGGAGATTTGCTGCCATCCATGCCTTGATGTCTAAAATTCAGTTAAAAAGGGCATCAATAGGCTCTGTGTCATCCATTCACTTCATAACAAAATGCTTATTAATTGCATGAGCCAAAATGTTTCCTGCTTCCTGGGTTACTTGGATGTTGTGTGGCCCTCTGCACATGCATATTAGTGTTGTCTAGGCTCTGGGGAAATGTGAAAATATAAAGGCTGTTCGTAAGCTGCAGTCAGAAGTCAGAAGTAGTTAAGCAGGCAGGCAAAAATTACTATTTTTTTTAATGTTTACTAATTAAGTATGTGAGCAGACAAATTAGTTAATATAATTAAATAAAAAAAGAATGAGTCTGATCTACCATTATTCTTTTAATTGATATTTAGAACTTTGACTTCAAATACTAGCACTACTTAGCTTAACACTACAAAACAAGAAGAGCACAGGTTCTTTATTGTCATGCCTTACATATCTACACATATATAGCTGCTTTTGTATACCTCTATCTGAAATAAAATACCCATTGTTTCAAATTAATTTCAATGGTAAATCTGTGACTGTTTTTGGTTGTAGCTGCGGGACTGGAAGTAATTCAAATACACTGCCAAGCTCTACAAAAAATGCTCTACAGCACAACTACTGGTCAGAAAACTCACACTGTGATTTGGCATAGTTGCTCCTTGACTGTGGGAACATATCAGAAACTAGGGCTGGGCAGTATGGTCTCAAATCAACATCACCATATATTGAGCAACTCACCTCGATAACGATAAATGAACGATAAGTAACCCCTCCCCCCGCACCCAAAAAAAAAGGAAAAAATATCCTGTGTATTTACAGAAATGCCACTTTAAAGGACTGTAAAACTACATTGTAGTTAAGATTTATATTATTTATTTAGTAGTTAAGAAAAACTGAAAAGCACACGATTGAACAGCTGAAAAGCACAGATTACCTGAAATGACAACAACTGAACAAGTTTAAAAGTATAAAATATACAGTCCCTTATAAACAAATTCTAAGCTTCTCGCTTCTTTTATGTCTTCAAATTGAATCACGTGGTTGTACTGCAGGTGGTGGAAGAGGTTGTATGTAAATAAATAAACATTTTGAGGACTTCAGAATCAGAATCTAAGACATGAGACAACATAGTGGAGAAGTTGACATTGCTGCTTAATAATATGATAACCTCTTTTTTTTAACCATTATTTTCTTTATCACTATATATTTTTGATAGACACAGAATCTGTTTCAGAAGTCAGTGGGACGTGACATGGAAGCCATTGAGAAAAAAAAATCAAGATTTCTGCATATTAATATTCATATAAAATAGAGGAAGCACTAAAGTACAATAAACATAGCTGTGTCTCATTCGTCCAGTTTACTAATACAATCTGCTGCTGGAGTCACTGGGCCCCATGACATGGAAGATATTGAAAGAACTGCAATTATTTTGTATTCATATATTTATGCTAAGTAATTTGATGACAGTCCCTAAATCAGTGCCATGTTCTGGGAGGTGAGCTGACCGTCCTCCTGCTGCTCACACTGGGTGAACCTCAGTAAAGTCACGGCTGGACCCGAGTAGAGCTTAGAATCAAGCCCGACCCGAGCCCGTGCACGTTGTGTCCGAGCCCGGCCCGACACACTGAATGTAATTATTAGGGGTGGGCAGATCGATCCAAATATCGATAGTATCGATACCAAGGTGAGTATTGGTATCGGATCGATACCAGCATGATGAGATCAATATTTTTGTTGTAGTTTCTCTTCTATAAGTTCAGCAAATCACTTTATTTCTTCACAGAGTTTGTGTGATCGCAGTGTCTCTCTCAGTCCTTATGTGCAGTGCTCCTCTCCACCTCTCTCACTCCGCTCACTCAGGTTCACTCTGAAGTATGAATATGGCAGAATATAATAACCCTTTTGTGCATCTGTTGGAGGAACATTAGTATTCCTATTTAGGCTACATGCAGATAGGTTACAGATTTAATTATGTTAAATATTATTTTCTTATTTGGCTAAAATCTTTGTCCTGTGTTTTAATATTATTATCATAATCATGATCAGCTAATTAAAGGCAAAAGTACAAAATCATTCAATGATCAGGAATTTTTAAAGTAAAAAGTATCAGTATTGGTATCGGCAACACTGGCCCTGTAATTACTTGGTATTGGATCGATACCAAAATTTGCAGTATCGCCCACCCCTAGTAATTATGAGCCCGCGACCGATTTGAACCCGACAACTGTTTAATACGTGGGCTGTTATAACTGACGTTCTCGACTACAATTGCAAGTTGTTTGAACTACAGAAATCTTAATGAGTAATGCAACACGTGCCGCACTTAATGCACTCGACAAAGCCGACACGTTATTATCACGGCCCACGACTTGTTTAAAATGGGTCCACACCTCCGACTTTCCTCCACACTTGCTCAAAGTTAATTCTACTGTTTTAATTTTTTTTCTTTACATCGTCAAGCTCCATGTTGCACTTAAGCTACACAATCAGTGATGCCGGTGACGTGTTACTAGTTTTGTCATTTTCCTTAGTAAAAAAATATATTTTTGCTTTCTTCTTGCGTCTCGGGGAGTGACGTCACGTACGCGAGAAGTCACGTTCTCCAGCATGAGGTCACTCACATGTCAGACCACGCAGAGACACAAATGCAAACAACAATGGAGGGAGGAGAGAGATGCGCGTTTTCTAGCTCGAAATACAGTCATTATTTTGAGTGAATAACAAACAAAACACAAATGTTTGATCAATGGACCGGCCGGCTGAAGACAGTGGCCTGTTGCAGCCTTTGAACGCAGCATCATTACACAAACTGTCCCTACTCACAGCGAGAGTGGGTTCACTTGATTACTAACCTGGCATACCTGGTGTTGGATCAGCGGGCGGAGTTTGCCATCAAATTAATGTAAAATAAGCACATCAGTATGCCGGGTATATTAATTTAGTTGACCTAACATGTCCCCCTGTTCCTCGTGGATGTTACGCCTATGACACCGAATATACCGACATGGTCAAAATGACGTCGGTTATCCTCGTAAAATTCGCTATCGGTAAATTTTCGGTTTATCGCCCAGGCCTATCAGAAACACAGCAGAGCTTTTTACTGAGCTATACCCACTTGTTCACCTGACAACAAATGTGAGTGTGTGTGTGTGTTCTGAAATGTGCAACAAAAAGTCAAGCACAACACTGAGGTCACAGTTTGATCCACATCTGGCAACAACATCTGCGCAACTCCTGAGCTTTCAACCTCTGGCAAAATACAGAAATAGAAAAGATACACAGTGTTCCCTTGATCTGAGTCTGTGTTACCAACTTTTAGCAAGGCCTTTAGCCAGAATTCATCGAGGTCAAAAGAAAACTCCAACACAAAACATAAATGGGAAAAGAAACAGATTTGATAACAGATAACAAAAAACTTAAGAGATGGACAGACTGATACATGTCCTATTGGCACTGTAAGCAGGTTTAAGCTGGAACGTGCACCATATGGCTGCATGCATGTGGAATGAAATGCTCCAGTCCCTGATGTAATAAGGGATAAGGGTAAAGAAAAGGTTACTTTGTAAAATCCCATAATCCAGTCAGGGCAGCAACAGGCTTTGCTGTGCTGCAGCAAACAGCCACATTACAGTAACTGGATGACTAATGTGGAGACATGTACTTTCCCATCTCCTAGAAAGTGAAACCTGTCTTTGACATATTTACAGAGAAAGAAAGTAAACCACGCAAAAAGCAAAACAATTGCTTTTATCCAACATCGAATGGTAATGTAGCAACAAATACTAATGTAATTTATAGAAGACTCTAGAGACAAGAGGAATAAAAAAAATGTGTGACTATTTTATGTGGCTAAAAGTTCCAAATAATCTTCTAGTGATTCCCTTTTGAGTTTTGTGATCAAAAGTCACTATAACTCAGAACTAATTATTCAAGAAAATGAATGTAAACCGAAAAACTAAAAAGTCAGTTCCACACACAACATGTTTGTTTAATAACAAAGTATCAGTATGGTAAAGGCATGAAAATGAAGGTTAGTGCAGGGGACCACCTACTACATACATATTACAAAATTATGTAATAACATGCAGGGCAGCCCATAATGTCAAACATGTGGCAGCAGTTGGTAACACGGCTAATGTTAGGCATTTACTGTCATCTTTAATCCATAGAAGAGGACAAATGTTGACAAGTAGGACCAGTATGCTAGTAGCATAACAACATATGTTTGGCAAAACATCACTGCTGGGGTTTCCAACATGTCACACACATGGACCATGGAGTGGCACTCCCACACAAGCCTAAGGCAAAACACTGCACCACCGAATTTGGTCTAAATGTACCCTTAGAGTGGTTGATCGATAAGTTATAAAACAATCCATTGCTTCTCACAAGAATGTCCATACATTTGGGAAAATAATATAACAAATAAAAACAGCCAAAATGTTAGGTGCTACCCAGTTACTCTTAGGTTAGCTTGTTCATATGATTGCACCAGCCACTATCAACGATGTTTACTAATGTTTAAAAAAAAAATCATATTTGCTAGTATGCTGGATTTGTTTTCATGTGTATTTTCAAACACATCAAGATTTTTGGAAAAACATTTTCATGGCAACCCATCCAATAATTGTGGAATATTTGAGTTTAGACTGACAGTGTGTACTGTAGGGTTGTCACGATACTAAAATGTTCAACTCGATACCGATACTCAGGAAAATATTCGATACTCGATACCATTTTCGATACCACAAGGATTAAAAAAAGACTCAAAAATTTAAAAGAAATATTTCTATTAACAAGAAAAATGCAAAAATAACCTCTGTTACAACATGTAACAATTAACAGAACCACACGTTAAATATTTATAATAAAAAACAGTTGTGCAAAAAGAAACTGCAACTATGATACAAGTTTCAGGTCAGATGTAGTGCAAAAAATAATCGGTATCAATACTTTTGAAAATGAGTATCGTATTCGATACAACATTTTAGCATCGATACTTTTTTGAGTTTCGATACTTTTGACAACCCTAGTGTACTGCCATCTCTGCAGCCATGTAAGTACTAAGTAAGTAAATGCAACTAACTAAATATGCATCTACACTTATTATTGTATTTTTTACTAGTTAATTACACATGTAATAAAGTTTCCTATTATAAATTAATAATGAATTAACATTTACTTGGGTTTAAATAAAGAAAATGCAGTGAGCAAAAAATTCCAAATAACCTTCTAGTAAATCTGGCTCGTAGTCTGATACAGTTTATTGCAGTAGGGTTTTAAATAAAATGCCTTTTTTGCATTTGTCTACAAAAATAGAAGTACAAGCCTGTCGCAGGTCCTTAACAACAAACCCCTTCTCTTGCAGTCACAGTTGCTGCCTTTAACCATTTCACATCCTAGCAACTCTACAGTTTTTTTTTAATCAGAGATGCAACAACTTGATTCAGAATTGCTGGTTCTGTGGCACAATGCACAGTTTGCAATGCTGAGCATTTGCAAGATTTTTGAAGATGGTGCCAGATCATACGCAGCCCCAAATTAAAACCATGAAACCAAAACTTAAATAGACACATGTTGAAATCAATGAGTTCTAATGTGCTATTAGACAGCTTCCTCTCCCTCTCTGCCCACGGCTTACTTTAAAGGGAACCACAACAAACACTTCTTTCCCCCTCTGCATACTTAGTTTGATTGTAATGACGTAGCCTCTGGGATCGCAGCATTTGGAAAATAGTTTCACAATATGTCTCTCTGCCTTATTCATCCTCTACTTCCTTCATTCCCTCGGCCTCTTCTCTATCTACTCCTTTCCCTTTCAAGCAGCACGCATATTTTGGCAGACGCCGTGCTTTCTTCCCCCCCAAGTACTGTATCCACATTCTTTTTGCTGCGTAGCTTTTGTTTTTTGACACAGCCCTTGGCATCAACAGAAAGACCGGGGGTAGGGGGATTATTTCGCTAAATGTATATCTGTAACTTTTCCAATTGACTTTGTCTCAAAGCAAATTATATCAGAACTGAGACACATCTAACTGAAATGAAGAAGGACGGGTCCCCAATCTGACTTTTCCTGTCACATATTGATACAGACTTTTGGTTTTCTAATATGAGTGCAACAAAAAAGCAAAATCCATTCAAGATCCATGGACCACATACTGGAGAATATGTGCAACACAACAGGATCACGATGAATACAGACTACAAGTTACTTTATTTCCTCTTCCTATAAGAAGATTACCATAATAAATAAATAAATAAATAAATACATAAATCATACATGATTTACAGATACTAGAGCAGTTTGGCCACCATTCACAAAACGATGGTATGAAAGCTAAATTGAAACTTAATGAGTGCTGCCATATATGGAACAGCCTTAATGGAACAATTCACCCAAAAATAAAAATTCAATCATTACCAAATCACCCATATGCTGATGGAAAGTCAGGTGAAGTTTTACTGTCCACAAAATACTTCTACAGCATCACAGCAAAACCGCTTTGCAACATTCTCCTACTAAACAACTTAAGTATATAGGAAGCCCCGTGATCCCAAAGATGATGTTTATAGCCTCAACGCACAGTCAAGCTTGTGTCCCCACTTCAGACGTGGTGACTGCTAATGCGACTGTGGCTCAGGGGTAGAGCCAGCATCTTATTATCGGAAGGTTGCTGGTTCAGTTCCCTTGATCTGCGTGTTGAAGTGTCCTTGGGCAAGAGACTGAACCCCGAACTGCTCCTGATGTGCTGGTCTGCACCTTGCATGGTGGCCACTGCCATCAGTGTAATGTATGTATGAGCTACTGTAAGTTGCTTTGGACAAAAGCGTTTGCTTAATGCCCTTAAATAATGCTTTTAGCTTAGCAATAGCATCTTTTCTTTGTGCACTGCTTGAATTGCCATACTGCTATGTGTCATATTCTATTTTAAGAAAATCAGCATGGTATCAAAAAGAACATTTAGATTCCCACAGGCTCGGCTGGACAGACTTCAGAACGCTTCTCTTCCTGAGTAAGTCAAACGGTTAATTGATCGCACTGCAGCCTCTTATTTGTGATGTCTGATGTAAGATCTCACTGTAGGAGATTGGTTGTTCTATTTGTTTTGTTGTTTGATTGAATATAGTATTTTTGACGTTTATGTGGAACAGTGTACATCTTAGGATGCAAGACAAATTTGCACTGAAATCTGAACACTGAAAGTACAATCAAAGTAAATCCAAAAGGAGAACGAGACCTCTCTTAAAGGATAATTTCGGTCGATTTCAACATGCAGCTTTATTGCTCAAGCTACCCTGGACTTGTCCATGCTGAACACGAACATTTTTGGTCCAACCCTTACAGGGCTCCTTGAATGAGGAGTTAGCATTGACAGCTAACCCATGGGGGCAGAACTTTACACTGTGTTTTAAGCGTCTTAACATGCTCCAAATCTCACCGAAAAGTTATGCAACATCAGCAGACACCTTACAACACAGCACTGTAGCGTGTATGACTCAAAATGAATAAAAAAGTAGTTTAAACAGTGTGTTTGTGCAAGCAGCTACATACTGGTTTGTTTACAGCCCTGTCTTCCAGTAGTCCAAACTAGTCGATCAGTCGAGATTGCGCTTACTCCCTCACTGGCAGAGAATTGAGAATTTTGCAGACAGAAACTGTATTCAAGCATTTTCATTTTTCTGTTCATACATGACCATGCTACAGCCTGTCAAGAGCCATGAGCCTTACAATAGCCTGTTATGAGTCTATTCGCTCTGCACTGTGAGCTAGATTTTCTGCGCATGATCGTAGCCTACTGCACCTACTGCAATCACTTCAAAGCGCTGCTTTGATCATCACTGACTGACGAGGTTCTCCTCTCTGCAAGAACCATGGGCATGCGCAGACAAGCTAGCTTTCAGTGCAGAGCGAATAGGCTCATGACCTAACATCCCAATGTTCTTACATGGTCAGTAATGTATGAACAGAAAAACGAAAATGCCGTTAAACCAGTATGTGGCTTCTTGTAAGGTGTCTGCTGATGTTGCATAATTTTAGGGGTGATATTTGGAGCATGTTAAGATGCTTAAACCACAGTGTAAAGGTCTGCCCCCATGGGTTAGCTGTCAATGCTAACTCTCCGTTCAAGGAGCCCTGTAAGGGTTGGACCAAAAATGTTTGCGTCTTCAGTACTGGCAAGTCAAGGGTAGCTTGAGCAATAAAGCTGCATGTTGAAATCGACCGAAATTATCCTTTAAGTTTGTTCTGATACTAAATAAGGCAGAAGGAAAGCTGATAGTGGTTGTTCTTGTGCATCTTGTCTCCTAATCAGATTATTCCAATAAACATCAGGCTTGAATTGGCTCCATTATGAAGCCTCAAGCAAATGTTGTCCAACGTACAGATAGCCCACCTCGATATCAGGGTTAGACCACTGAAGTTTAAACACAACTGGATCACAGTTTAGAAAAATCCAGTGTAATGACCTAGACTTGTGACATGTTTTGTAATAAACATTCATTATCCAGTCTGAAGAGTGAAATTTTTCTTCTTCAGTTAGTTAACAACATTAGTTAATGTCATCAGTTCACAACAGCTGAATTTGCTGTTGTCCAACAAAAGCAAAACATTTCTGCCAGCATTTTTGTTGTGCAAACTTCTGAAAATAAGGCAGTCAGCTCAGTTATTAGATTAAGATATGATTCGGGAATTGGGACCAATCAACGTCCTATGTGGAACTACTGGCAGCTTTGGACATGGTTAAGGTGTAACAACCAGAAAGAGAAGCAACTGTCAATAATGGTTTCTCCTCAAAGGGTTAGTGTTAATGCTGCTAAGCAGACTGATAGCTGACGGCTTTTCTTAGTGGAAAAGATGTTCTCTTACTGTTGATCTGATTAGTTGAAGTGATGATTGATGGTGATAAATGTCAATGATTTGTTCAATGACCTACCAAATATATTCTGAGTGCTTTTCCAAACAGTTTCCAAGGATGACATCTCAGATGGTTCAGTGTAACAAACCATCTGGCATATCAGGTTAGAAACAAGCTAGACCACTTTGCAATTTTGAAGTTTATTTGGTTGTGACAACAAACAGTACTGCTATTTGAATTTAAATTGATGTCGTAATTGGTTTCTGTTTCTAAATGTTTAAAAGCTGATCCAGTTATCTGTCAAGTCATTTCAGTAAATGCCTATTGATGAGGACCCGAACCAAAGCAAATAACCATGTGAGTCTGACAAGACCAGAGTTAGTGTGGTGAAATGTGTGTAAGGCTAAGAATGAGGGCCTGTGGTAACGAAATAGCCATAGGGTGCAAAAATCAGATGCAAAACCTTTCCAAAAAAGGTAAGACACAAGCAAGATGGAAAAACAAACAGACTTTGGTGAAATAGCTGGACAGTAGAGCCTTCCAGAACAAGCAGCATATTGCTGACATGAGTAGTTCTCCATCTCCAGCAAAACCTTTATCCACATCTGGAAAAGCTTTGACATTTCTAAGATTAAAACTTCTATCCTCATGAAGGAGGGGATTTACATGTTAACATTATATTTAAAGCTGTAGTCTGTAACGATTTTTTTGTTGTATTTACTAAAATTGTTACTATGATCTCACTGACCACGTCAAAGAGAAGAAATAAGAAGACTGACCAAGAAAAGCAGTGCAAACATAAAGAATTGGCCTGAGCCAGAGAGAAAACAAATATACTTATCGGAGCATCATTTCAGAAGTGGAGGGAGCTGCAGGATTTGTAAGGACTCAAGAGCGACGCAGAGTTTTTGTGCTGGACAAGTAAGGACCACTGCTTGATATATGTTTCATTCTATGTTTTAATCACAAGGCTATGGTGGCGGTGGTTACAGTAATACTCGCAATAGTGCATATGGCCGTACGATGCTGCAGTTGAGCAACGTAGCTTGTTGCTAAATCTAGCTTCTTAGCTTGTATGATAACTCCAGTGTTTAGCATTGTCTTTAAGGCTACTGGTTAGCAAAAGCGACTTTCAAGTGACCGGGCAGTTGTAACTTTAGTCTGCGTTCAGTACGCTCTGAAGTGGTTGAAATGGTTTAGAGCAGGGATGCACACAGGTCACCATGCACAAACGCGCTAGCTACTGCAAAATAAAAGCGAGCTAAGTGACCTGGTTAGCGGCTTCAATTGATATCAACAAAACTTTTTTCAAAATGCATTTGTCTGTTTAGTCAAACTACCTTCGCTATTCTGAAGAAGGGGAATGTTGAGAGGCACTTTCGAACTGTTCATAAAAAATACAATACTGACTTCCCTCCGAAAAGCGAGCTGAGAAAGAGAAAGGTGAGGGAACTTAAATCACATTTAATCGGACAACATTTTTTTTTTTCTGGCAGCAGGATTCACAAGCAAAGTCCGCCTGAAGAAGGAGGTACCTGAGAGCTGTGCTCATTTAAATTTTCTGACTAAGTCCGCTTTTTTCTCTGAACTCCAGTCTGCAGCTTTAAACGATGCTGTTAGTTCAAAGACTAGTAGTTACTCTTAGTTACCAATAACCCATACAAACCAGCTTGAGACAATCGTCAGACAAGAAGACAGACGATGGAGGATTCCCCAAACCCTGAATCTGGTTTAATGAAAACATTTATGAGATATATTCTTTCTACAAAATCTGTGCATGGCAACTACAGTATGGGTAAAGTTACGGAAAGATTGTATGCCAATCATTGGTTGCTATGGCGCCGTACTAGGTGGCAGCCTGTTGCAGCAGCTCCCGTGGGCTTCCAAGTTTTTTTTGTATTTCTGTTTTGATTTTCGATGTGATTTTTGGCAATTATTCTAAAGAGACAGT